>CM039679.1:192423164-192773164 GCA_022537955.1 Schmidtea mediterranea | reverse complement strand
ATATTTAACCGACTCAGTACCTTAAAAATATCAACAAATCTGTTCTTAATCGATTATTTCCTTAAAAGATCATAAATTTTCTTCTTAGCCAATTGTTTCTCACTAAAATAAAATAAAATTTACTCTCAACCAATCAATTCTCTTTAAATGACATTAATCCAAGCTATATTCATTATTTTCATAAAAAATCACCGACTTATATCGATATTCAACCGAATAAATTTCTTGAAATCCCCTTAAAATAGAATTCATCTCGTGACCAATCCTTTCCCCTTAAAAGATCATAAATTCTCTTCTTAACAAATCATTTCTCTTTAAATGACAATATTTCCACTCTCTCAAAAGATTTACACACATATTGATATCTATCTGAACAAATCCCCCTAAAAATATTATAAATTCCTCCTCTATATTCTCCATTTAGAAAATATTTACCTTTGAACACAGATATTCAACCAACTTAACCCCTTAAAATATCAACAAACTTGTTCTTAATCGATTATTTCCTTAAAATATCATAAAATTTACTCTTAACCAATCATTTCCATTGAAATAACATTTCCCCCAACTGCACCAATAATATACATATTTTTAAAAACCTACAAGGTAAAATTTCTTTAGAAATCTATGTTTAACCGACTCTACTCCTTAAAAATTCATCATTCGAATCATATTTACTATATGTATTCAACCAATCAAATTCCCTTAAAATTATCATAAAAATTTGAATTTTACCAATAAAAATAAATTTTCTTTAAAGTATTACAAAATTGTTATCATCATTTTCCATCGAAAATCACCACAATTTTGTTCTGGCAACAATTTCAAGCAATTAAAAAATTCATCAAAAATGACTAAAATCGAATAAAATCTATGTTTCCCACATAAATTAAATTATTATAAAATATATATCATATTGCTCATTAAAATTAATCAGTAAATCAAGTATAAATTCAATAAAATTACCAGTCAACCATTAGAGATAATTCAATGATTTTCATAACTATACTGATAACCACACTGAGCATCCCCTTAAAAATCTCTAAATTATACTACTTTTGTGATTGATATCCATGAAATCAATATTAGATTTGAAAATGAAAGTAATTATTGACCCCTTTATTTACACTGTAAAATCAATTAAAATTTTAGGTTTCACTAAAATATTTTTAAAAATTAACTGATTTAATCAACTATTTAAATAGAACATAAAATTATAATTAAAATATCATTTACTATTCAAAATCTATCAGTCAAATTGGATTCTAATTGGTAAATAATTATCTTAAATAGATGTTTCATAAACATTTTGATCCTAAATTTATTTATTTATTTATTTATTTTTATTTAAAATAATCCTAAAATCAAGTCTAATCTAATAAATTAGGAAGAAATTAATTGTTTCTAAAATTATAGATTTACCCTAATTTCTTCAATAATTTCATTAAAAACATAATAAAACCTTAAATCCATTAAAATTCAAAAGAAACCATAAAATTCACAAAGATGATTAAAATTTACTAAATAAATACCTCGTAAAACTAGATATTACTTAAATTATAATAAAATTTCCCTAAAAGCTCTAATTGATTTACATAGCCTAAAATTATTTTATTTTTGTCGAGTACAACCTAATCTATTGAAAGATGTAATTTATTTAGTTAAATTTTCATTGAAAATAACAAGTCAACAAATGGAATTTTAATTAGTAAAGATTATATTCTATAAAGAAAATTTTCAGTGAAGAAGTAATATTGGTGAGATAGTACATTAAGTGACTAAAATCGTTGAAATTACTGAAAACAGTGGGATAGCTAAAGATATCTACTAAATAGATGAAATATCAATTGATATCTTAATAACTTACAAGGGTAATATACTTTGAATGGAGAAAATATACATCGAAGAGAAAAATATTCGTTGACGAGGAAAAAACATTCATTGAATAAGGAAAACATTAATTGAAGAGAGAAAATATTCATTAAAGAAGAAAGCAATCATTAAAGTGAGAAAATATGAATTGAAGCTAACAAATATTCAGTGAATCGAGAATTGCTTATAATAAATTAGTCGGTAAAATTTCTCAATGATGAGATGAAATATCAATTAAATATTGGGAAATACTTTAAACGGAGTCTGAATTATTCAATGATCAACAAATATACATAAAAGATGAAAATATTTACTGAAAATCAATTGTACTTTAAGAGTGTATTAATTACTATTATATTAAATTAAAAATTATTAACAATTGAGTAGATTTCATCGGTTAATTATATTTAAATAGGGATATATATTTTTGATGGATACTTATGCGCGGAAGAATAGTTATTAAAAACAATAACCGTGCGCGTATTCTAATTCGGCGAATATACATCAAATACTGAGATATTAGAAATCAAAAAAAAAAAAATTTTGATCCTAAATTTATTTATTTATTTATTTATTTTTATTTAAAATAATCCTAAAATCAAGTCTAATCTAATAAATTAGGAAGAAATTAATTGTTTCTAAAATTATAGATTTACCCTAATTTCTTCAATAATTTCATTAAAAACACAATAAAACCTTAAATCCATTAAAATTCAAAAGAAAACCATAAAATTCACAAAGATGATTAAAATTTACTAAAATAAATACCTCGTAAAACTAGATATTACTTAAATTATAATAAAATTTCCCTAAAAGCTCTAATTGATTTACATAGCCTAAAATTATTTTATTTTTGTCGAGTACAACCTAATCTATTGAAAGATGTAATTTATTTAGTTAAATTTTCATTGAAAATAACAAGTCAACAAATGGAATTTTAATTAGTAAAGATTATATTCTATAAAGAAAATTTTCAGTGAAGAAGTAATATTGGTGAGATAGTACATTAAGTGACTAAAATCGTTGAAATTACTGAAAACAGTGGGATAGCTAAAGATATCTACTAAATAGATGAAATATCAATTGATATCTTAATAACTTACAAGGGTAATATACTTTGAATGGAGAAAATATACATCGAAGAGAAAAATATTCGTTGACGAGGAAAAAACATTCATTGAATAAGGAAAACATTAATTGAAGAGAGAAAATATTCATTAAAGAAGAAAGCAATCATTAAAGTGAGAAAATATGAATTGAAGCTAACAAATATTCAGTGAATCGAGAATTGCTTATAATAAATTAGTCGGTAAAATTTCTCAATGATGAGATGAAATATCAATTAAATATTGGGAAATACTTTAAACGGAGTCTGAATTATTCAATGATCAACAAATATACATAAAAGATGAAAATATTTACTGAAAATCAATTGTACTTTAAGAGTGTATTAATTACTATTATATTAAATTAAAAATTATTAACAATTGAGTAGATTTCATCGGTTAATTATATTTAAATAGGGATATATATTTTTGATGGATACTTATGCGCGGAAGAATAGTTATTAAAAACAATAACCGTGCGCGTATTCTAATTCGGCGAATATACATCAAATACTGAGATATTAGAAATCAAATCTAAGTCTCTTACAATAGTAAATTCAAAACACATTGAATAATATATTTTGAATGAACATTATGGATATCTATTGCTTTTAAGAATTATTATCTAAATGTTATTAATGTCGATAAAACTTATATTTAAATACTTTTTTATATGTAACTATTGACAATATATTATTTTCAATTCTAAATTTATTCTATTATTTGAAATTATATTCGAAATTTAGTTAAAATAATTTTTTTATTGATTAGTAAATAGAATATTTGATTTAGTTTTATACTCAAATAAAACGTTTTGACAAATTAAAAATATTTGAATAATCTCTTATAAATTGATGGTTATAAATAAATATCCAAATGTAAAATTAATTTAAAATTTTATTCAATTGTAACTATTGACAAAATAATAATTTAAATTCAAAAATAATAAGAACATCAAAAATGATTGTTATTTCTAAAAGTAAATTTATAACATTTTATAAAAAGCAATAATTAATATAAAACATACATCAATTTTCTGAATTTATTTAATATTACAAAATACTAAATGTTTCTTATAATCATAATACCAAATTATTCATCTATTCATTGTATTGTTTACTATATTCCATTATTTGTTGGACTTTCTACTACATTCTTCCTACTTGTTATATTGTATCAGATCCACCCATATTTATAGTATTAAATTTGCCGCATTTGTTGAATATTCGTAGGATTTGTATATATTCTATATACATAAGATATATATATGAATATTAAATTTGCCAGATTTATTGAATATTCGTTGGATTTGTGAATTCGCCGGATTTGTATATATTCGCTGGATTTGTATATATATTCTATATACATAAGATATATATATGAATATTAAATTTGTCAGATTTATTGAATATTCGCCGAATTAGTATACGCGCACGGTTATTGTTTTTAATAACTATTCTTCCGCGCATGTATCCATCAAAAATATATATCCCTATTTAAATATAATTAACCGATGAAATCTACTCAATTGTTAATAATTTTTAATTTAATATAATAGTAATTAATACACTCTTAAAGTACAATTGATTTTCAGTAAATATTTTCATCTTTTATGTATATTTGTTGATCATTGAATAATTCAGACTCCGTTTAAAGTATTTCCCAATATTTAATTGATATTTCATCTCATCATTGAGAAATTTTACCGACTAATTTATTATAAGCAATTCTCGATTCACTGAATATTTGTTAGCTTCAATTCATATTTTCTCACTTTAATGATTGCTTTCTTCTTTAATGAATATTTTCTCTCTTCAATTAATGTTTCCTTATTCAATGAATGTTTTTTCCTCGTCAACGAATATTTTTCTCTTCGATGTATATTTTCTCCATTCAAAGTATATTACCCTTGTAAGTTATTAAGATATCAATTGATATTTCATCTATTTAGTAGATATCTTTAGCTATCCCACTGTTTTCAGTAATTTCAACGATTTTAGTCACTTAATGTACTATCTCACCAATATTACTTCTTCACTGAAAATTTTCTTTATAGAATATAATCTTTACTAATTAAAATTCCATTTGTTGACTTGTTATTTTCAATGAAAATTTAACTAAATAAATTACATCTTTCAATAGATTAGGTTGTACTCGACAAAATAAAATAATTTTAGGCTATGTAAATCAATTAGAGCTTTTAGGGAAATTTTATTATAATTTAAGTAATATCTAGTTTTACGAGGTATTTATTTTAGTAAATTTTAATCATCTTTGTGAATTTTATGGTTTTCTTTGAATTTTAATGGATTTAAGGTTTTATTATGTTTTTAATGAAATTATTGAAGAAATTAGGGTAAATCTATAATTTAGAAACAATTAATTTCTTCCTAATTTATTAGATTAGACTTGATTTTAGGATTATTTTAAATAAAAATAAATAAATAAATTTAGGATCAAAATGTTTATGAAACATCTATTTAAGATAATTATTTACCAATTAGAATCCAATTTGACTGATAGATTTTGAATAGTAAATGATATTTTAATTATAATTTTATGTTCTATTTAAATAGTTGATTAAATCAGTTAATTTTAAAAATATTTTAGTGAAACCTAAAATTTTAATTTATTTTACAGTGTAAATAAAGGGGTCAATAATTACTTTCATTTTCAAATCTAATATTGATTCATGGATATCAATCACAAAGTAGTATAATTTAGAGATTTTTAAGGGGATGCTCAGTGTGGTTATCAGTATAGTTATGAAAATCATTGAATTATCTCTAATGGTTGACTGGTAATTTTTATTGAATTTATACTTGATTTACTGATTAATTTTAATGAGCAATATGATATATATTTTACAATAATTTAATTTATGTGGGAAACATAGATTTTATTCGATTTTAGTCATTTTTGATGAATTTTTTAATTGCTTGAAATTGTTGCCAGAACAAAATTGTGGTGATTTTCGATGGAAAATGATGATAACAATTTTGTAATACTTTAAAGAAATTTATTTTTATTGGTAAAATTCAAATTTTTATGATAATTTTAAGGAATTTGATTGGTTGAATACATATAGTAAATATGATTCGAATGATGAATTTTTAAGGAGTAGAGTCGGTTAAACATAGATTTCTAAAGAAATTTTACCTTGTAGGTTTTTAAAAAATATGTATATTATTGGTGCAGTTGGGGGGAAATGTTATTTCAATGGAAATGATTGGTTAAGAGTAAATTTTATGATATTTTAAGGAAATAATCGATTAAGAACAAGTTTGTTGATATTTTTAAGGGGTTAAGTTGGTTGAATATCTGTGTTCAAAGGTAAATATTTTCTAAATGGAGAATATAGAGGAGGAATTTATAATATTTTTAGGGGATTTGTTCAGATAGATATCAATATGTGTGTAAATCTTTTGAGAGAGTGGAAATATTGTCATTTAAAGAGAAATGATTTGTTAAGAAGAGAATTTATGATCTTTTAAGGGGAAAGGATTGGTCACGAGATGAATTCTATTTTAAGGGGATTTCAAGAAATTTATTCGGTTGAATATCGATATAAGTCGGTGATTTTTTATGAAAATAATGAATATAGCTTGGATTAATGTCATTTAAAGAGAATTGATTGGTTGAGAGTAAATTTTATTTTATTTTAGTGAGAAACAATTGGCTAAGAAGAAAATTTATGATCTTTTAAGGAAATAATCGATTAAGAACAGATTTGTTGATATTTTTAAGGTACTGAGTCGGTTAAATATCGTTATTTAAAGGGTGATTTCTATAAAAAATAATGAATATAGTTGGTAGGGTAAGAGTAAGTGTTATTTGATGGGAAATGATTGGTCTAGAGTGGAATTTACTTTAGTGAGAAATAGTCAATTAACAAGTTTGTTGTCATTTTTAAGGGGGTTGGGTTGGTTAAATATTGTTATTTAAAGGGTAAATATTATCTAAATTGGTATTTTTATGATTTTTTTTTTATGAAAAATATTGAATATGGCTGGAAATATTGTTATTTGATGGAAAATGATTGGTCAAGAGAGTAATTTATAATATTTCTAAAGAAATTACTGGAATGAATATTGGTATTCAAAAGGTAAATATTATCTACTTGATAGGCTTTTATAAAAATTATGAATATAGTTGGTATAATGGAGTGAAAAATGACATTTGAAGAGGAATGATTGGTTGAGAGTCGATTTTTTTTTATTTTAAGGGAAACAATAGGTCAAGAGGAGGAATTTATTTTAAGAGGATTTATTCGGTTATATATCAATGTCAAAGATGGATACTTAGTGAAATCGATACATTTTCATTGACTTAACGGTTTTCAAAATATAAAAATAAGATTTTGGTTAATTTTAATGATATTATTGGAATCTGAATAAAATATACGATACGTGTTCAGTTCTAAGAAATTGTTCGATTCATGTATTCAAGTATTTATTTGATTTTATTATTATATTTGTAATTAAATTAAAACTAAAATTGACTAGTATTTAAAAATATTTGGTTACCTATTATTTATGTTGTTATTGACAATTTTCTGAATAATTTAAATATTTACGATTATTTCCAGGAATGAAGAGAATTGTACGATTAAAAACTATGAGCTGTTGATAAAATACATTAATTTTTATTCAACAAGTACCTAGAACAATTACCTAACAATCTTAAAATTTTAAAAAATCTAACAAATTTTTTCAATTATTTTACAACTTAGTTAATTTAATTAACTGATAAGTACTAGTTTCTTTACGATTTGCTACTGTGTTGAAACTTTTTTTTTTTTAAATTCGTATTCAAAGTACTAACAAATTTTATTAAAGATCTATCAAGACTTGTCAAAAACTTTGGTAATTTTAATAAGTATTACTCAATAACTACTATTTTCTTACCAATTTCCTGAAGGTATTATTTTAAAATTTCTTCAAAGTAATAACATTATTTACAAATTAATCAGTTTTATCTCAAATTTAACAACTTTCGCACAACTTTAATCAAATTCTAATCCCATGATAATCATAAATTACGTGTATTTTCTTAAAAATTGTCCATAGTTTTTCTTATATCGGTAAAACAAACACACATATTTCAATCAAAAACACGTGTGTATCATAAATTATATACATTTTCTTAACAATCTCAAACTTTACAAAAATATTGAACTATTTTTTATGATTTAACACATACACATTATTAGCCATAAAATAAATATTTCATAAATTGTTGAAAAATAACACATATTTTCATTAAAGTTTTTCCATAAACACTGTAACATATCGATGGTTTAACACACACATTTGAGCCATAATTAGTTTTGATATTTATTTGCACATCTTTTCTTAAAAATATAGAATTTTTCTTTAACTTTTTACAAACATTTACAATTGTTCTATCCCTCTATACTATGAACCACAATTGAACAAACTTTTTCTATTCAATATTAATTTTATATACTTTGTTGAAAATTTATATAAAATAATAATGAAAATAATAATAATAAAAACTTGTAATATTATTAATAATAATAAAAATAACAATAATAATAATAAAAATAATAATAATAATAAAAATAATAATAATAATAATAAAATAAAAATTAAAAAACATTAAAACACTACTTATAAGATAATAATAATAATAATAATATAATAATAATAATAATAATAATAATAATAATATTAAAAGAATAAAATTAAAGAACATTAAACACTACTTATAAAAATAAGTAGTATATTAAAATTATAAATGTTTAAAAATACTATGACATTGACCTACTTTTAAATGACCTTGAAATAATATTATGACTCATCCAATAACCTTGAAAATAATAATAATAATAAATATTAAAACATTACTTATAAAAAATAAGTAGTAAATTTATATTTAAAAATGACTAAAAATATTATGACTTTGAGAAAATTATAATAATAATAAAATTAAAATTAAAAACATTAAAACATTACTTATAAAATAAGTAGTAAATTTATATAAAAATGTTTAAAAATACTAAGACCTTGTGAAATTTTAAATGACCTTGACATACTTTAAAATGACCTTGAAAAAAAAAATTAAGACTCATCCAATGACCTTGACAATAATAATAATAAAAACAATAATAATAATTATAATAATAATAATAATAACTACAATATTAATAATAATATTAATAATAATAATAAAAATATTAATAATAATATTAATAATAATAAAATTATTTCCTTATAATAGAAGTTTTATACATTAATAATAATAATAATATTATTAAAAATAATAATAATAATAAAATAATAATAATAATAATATTATAAAAAGTTTTCAAAGTATTAATAATAATAAAAATTTTAATAAATTTTATAAGTAATAAGTATATTAAAAATAATAATAATACTAAAATTAATAAAAATATTAATATTAATAATAATTAAAGTTTTTATAAGTATTAATAAAATATTAATTATAGTAATAATAATAATAATAATAATAATAATAATAATAACAACAATATTAATAATAATATTAATAATAATAATAAAAATATTAATAATAATATTAATAATAATAATAAAAATATTAATTATAGTAATAATAATAATAATAATAATAATAATAATAAAAATAATAATAAAATATTAATTATAATAATAATAATAATAATAATAATAATAATAATATTAATAATAATAATAAAAATATTAATAATAATAATAATAATAATAATAATAATAATAGTATTTATAAAAATTAATAATAAAATAGAATAAAATTTACAAATTTATAAGTATATAAATAATAATAATAATAATATTTATAAAAATTAATAATAAAATAGAATAAAATTTACAAATTTATAAGTATAATAATAAAAATAATAATAATAATAATAATATTAATAATAATAATAATAATAATAATAACAATATTAATAATAATATTAATAATAATAATAAAAATATTAATTATAGTAATAATAATAATTATAATAATAATAATAATAATAATAATAATAATAACAATAACAATAATAATAATAATATAATTTAAAAATAGTAAATAAATAATAAAATATTGACTTAATTTAAACAAAAAAAAATTAAAGTATATTACATAAATAAAATAAAAATCAATAAATAATATTATTGACTTGATTAAAACAAAAAATTATAGTATATAAAATAAATAAAATAAAATAAAAATCAATAAATAATATTATTGACTTGATTAAAACAATATTCACTTCATTAAAACAAACAATTTAATAAAAATAATATAATTTATAAATAAATAATATTATTGACTTGATTAAAACAAAAATTATAGTATATAAATAAATAAAATAAAAATAAATAATATTATTGACTTGATTAAAACAATATTCACTTCATTAAAACAAACAATTTAATAAAAATAATATAATTTATAAATAAATAATATTATTGACTTGATTAAAACAATATTCACTTCATTAAAACAAACAATTTAATAAAAATAATATAATTTATAAATAAATAATATTATTGACTTGATTTAAACAATATTCACTTCATTAAACAAACAATTTAATAATAATAATAATTTAAAATAAAATAATTGACTTGATTAAAAAACAATTAAATTTAATAATAATATAATTTAAAAATAAATAAATAATATTATTGACTTGATTAAAACAAAATAATTAAAGTATATTAAATAAATATAAATTAAATTAAAAATATATATTATAAAATTTGATGAGTCATCCAATGACCTTGAATGAGTCATGGTCTTTGTTTAAAATTAAAAATATATATTATAAAATATGATGAGTCATCCAATGACCTTGAATGAGTCATGGTCTTTGTTTAAAAAAATATTATAAAATATGATGAGTCATCCAATGACCTTGAATGAGTCATGGTCTTGGTTTAAAATTAAAAATATTATAAAATATGATGAGTCATCCAATGACCTTGAATGAGTCATGGTCTTTGTTTAAAATTAAAAATATATATTATAAAATATGATGAGTCATCCAATGACCTTGAATGAGTCATGGTCTTTGTTTAAAATTAAAAATATATTATAAAATATGATGAGTCATCCAATGACCTTGAATGAGTCATGTTCTTTGTTTAAATGACCTTGAAAAATATGATGAGTCATCCAATGACCTTGAATGAGTCATGGTCTTTGTCTTTTGGACTTAGAAAAATTTTCTCTCAGCGGTGGGGGGGGTACTGTGCTGGATGTGACATGTGCTGGATGTGACACATCCCACTACTAACTTGCATTTCCATGGTTGATGATTTCTATTATTATGTTATTGGGAATAATAAATACGACGAATTCATTGGTGGCATATGACTGCTCCCAAACCGAAATGGGAAGAGTATACTCGTTGGTAAACGTAGCAGAGTGTTCGGATGCATATCCAGTAAAATTTAAAGTGACAAATCCAGTAAAATATCATGTATATCAAGAATCGGGGTTTCGAAGATCAAAGGTGAGAGAATGTACAGTGAAACGAACTACTTTTGTATTTTATTGTGGAAAATGGAGCCACTCATCGATGGTGAAAATGCAATCGATACCTAGACCGATAGAAATAATTCCGGAGAATTGTTTGGCAGCCTTTCAAACAGGACAGTTGAAAATTAATGCAGATATCAAACTACAAGCAAAGCTTAACCACAAAATCCGTGAGACTGTAACCGTGCGAGGGATAATAAAGTCGAATGGTGATTGCCAAGGAGAGCCATACAAAGTAGACGATGCTATAATTGACAAAGCCGTGGTTGTAGAAGAGTACATGTCAGAATTAAGAGAATTTGATGGATCATTTGATGATGATACTAGTAAACTACAAACACATCCATTCTGCAACATGAAACAATCTAGCTGTCAGACAGGAGAATCAATTTTGGTGTACGATGTCGATACCAAAAAGTGCAATTTAGTGCAATTGAAGTCAATGAGTTTTAAAGAAATAACGGGAGAACAGATCAGGGAAAAGCCGAGAAAATAAGAATGGATCCAGCAACGAGTACAACAACAAGAATCACACCTCTACGGATGAAAGATACTCCAACAGTGTTAATGTCAACCTCAGAGGAAGACGGGATGCGATTCCTGAGAAAAGAAACTAAAACAAAGTGTGGACAAAATGTCTATGAGACAAATTATAAAGGTATATATGTATCTCAGAAAATGATTATAGAGGCCCAAACAAACATACATGCCGGAGATATCAAGTTGACAAATTACTTTAATAACAAAATAGATTATTTATTTCACTTTGGTCAAAATACTGTTGAAAATGTGTACCGAGAAGTTATTATAAATGATTGCAATCTCAACAAAGAAATACTCCGAAATCGGATGGCAATGGCTATAACCAATCCTAATTTGGTAGCACCAATGTTAATTGCAGAAAATGGGGTGTTTGCCAGAATTTTCGGTGAAGCACTATATAGCTATAAATGTAAAGCGGTACCAGTTAAACTGACAAAGTATGACCAATGCACCAACGAGTTACCAGTGAATTTAAATGGAAAGTTGCGATTTATGGAGCCTGTAACACGAATCTTACTGGAAGAGGACGTGAAACCGAAAGTATTACAGTGTAATAGATTGTTGGCACCACTATACAGACTAACACCAGAATCTTGGATTGCATTACCAGATCATCGAGAAGTAAAGACACCGGAAAACTTAGAATTGACAGAATTACAATATCTGGTAAATTTTACGTCATTAGAGAAATTATCGCAAAGTGGAATTTACTCGAACGAAGACATTGAGGAAGCCCGCAGAAACTTGTTATTTCCATCAAAGAAAGAAAGAGTAATAATGGAGATGGTAGATACAATTCTCCCAAGCGGAAGTGGGAAGGTAAATTACGAGTATTTGTTAACTCCAGATCATTACAAGAAAGCGACGTATAATACAATGAAAAAGATCTGGGAAAGTTTATGTTCATTGGACAAGCGTGTGCCGGATTGATTGGAATTTATGTAATATGTGTTGTAATCAAAGTAATAATATCGCAGGTCCTATCAACACACAGATTATACGCGATCACAGGTTGGTCGTGGAAATTAGTAATTGGTTGCATACCATTATTGGCTAGATTCTTCATTACTCATCATCAATATCAGGAGTTGGAGATACTCAAAGCGCGAATATTAAAGAAGAAAAAGTGAGCTACGCTAGTACAACCCCTTCAAGGGACGAGAATAATGACAATGACAACGAGGGTGATAGTGCACCGTTATATGTTGACAATCAAGAACTAAGTGAATGAATAAAGAAGCGTTGAGAACCTATCAAATCTTAAAAGAGCCACTGTTAAATGCGAGTAGCGTAGACACGTTTACAAAATTGTGTATACCAAAATCGTTTATGCAACCAGCACCAGTATATCCAGTTGATCGATTACGAGAGATGAAACCAGTAGAAAATATCGCATTACAATGTGAAGGAATGGTAGGAGAGAGAATCGAGCCTTCTAGCGCAGAGATCGAGAGAAAGAATATGTTAGGCTTACCATGCAACTACTCAATGATGACATTAACAAAAAGAGGAAAGCAACCCCGAATATTTATACAAATGAACAAACATAAAGTAGAAGCTTTGGTTGATTCGGGATCTAGTCACACAATAATATCGGAAAATGTATTAAACGTGAAGGAGAAAATGCAAATAAAGCCTACCGACGAAATAGTGAGGTCATTATCAAAAAATGAATTAAACATAATTGGACAACTTAACGTCATATTCCATATTGGAGACCGAATAATAGCGCACAATGCGCTCATAATGAAGGGAAGCCCAGTACGATGTCTGATCGGTATGGATATATTAGAGCAGCTGGACGGAGTCTCACTTGATTTAAAGACAGGTAATTTGATAGCAGGAGAAACAGGAAAAATAATTCACAGGGCAGTGAAGTGTTTGTGAATCAGACATTGACGATACCACCACAATCGGAGATGGTATATTGTGCAAATACCATGAGTGTGGATAATGGTGATTTTATATTCGAACCAAATCAAACGCTAGTCGAAAAATATGATTTACCGATATGTGACGAAGTTGTCAAAGTGGAAAATCAGATAGTACCAGTCCATATAACGAATAGCAGTAAGAAACCGGTTCAGCTACACCAAAAACAAAATTGGGAAAATTATCGAAAATGTCTGTTGAAACAAATTGTAAAATACCAAGAAACGTCAAGGTGTACAAGGAGCCTGAAGTGGTAAGCAATGATTTAAATGAGATGCAGAAAAAGGAATTCACAAAACTGCTGAGAAAATACCGAGATATCTTTGCCAAACACGAATATGATTTAGGTCTAACCAATGTAATTGAGCATGAAATACCGTTATTAGACGAAACTCCAATAAAAATAAAGCCATACAGAATCCCCTACGTTCATCAAGATGAAAGTGATAGACAGATTACAGCAATGAAGGAATTTGGAATAATTCGAGATAGTGCGTCACCATTCTCCTCATCAATAGTGATAGTTAAGAAAAAAGATGGAGACTTACGATTTTGCGTAGATTATCGGAAGCTAAATCAAGTTACGAGGAAAGACACTTATCCAATTCCAGTACCCCAAGAAATGTTCGATCAAATGGGAGAGGCACGATATTTCACAGTTATTGATTTAAACAAAGGGTACAATCAATTTAGGGTAAAAGAGGAAGATAGAGGAAAGACGGCGTTCTCGGATGGCAAAGGACTGTATGAGTTCAATGTGTTACCATTTGGATTAACAGGAGCCCCAGCTACATTCCAACGAGGAATGAATTATGTGTTACGAGTATTCGACATGCATTGGTATATATCGACGATATAATAATATTTTCAAATGATTTCGAAGAACACTTGAAAGATGTAGAAACTGTATTTAAACGGCTCAAAAGTGCAAAATTAAAAATCAAACCATCGAAATGTGAATGGGACAAAGCAGAAGTGATTTATGTAGGACATATAATATCACGGCGAGGGTTACAAACTAATCCAGATAACATCAAAAAAGTGGAAGAGTACCCAGTACCAAAAGATGCCGATGAGGTTAGACAATTTTTAGGTTTGGCGAGCTATTACAGAAAATTTATAAAAGATTTCTCTCACATCGCACAACCATTGAATACGTTACTAAAGAAAAACAATAAATTTATTTGGGGACAAATGCAACAAAACGCTTTCAATACATTAAAAGAGAAATTAGTAACAACTCCTATATTAAGATGTCCAGATTTTACAAAACAATTTATCTTGATGACGGATGCAAGCAACGTTGCATTGGGTGCGGTGTTAGGACAAAATTTTGAAGGTGAAAAGGACCACGTAATAGCCTATGCAAGCCGATCACTGAGGCCTCACGAGAAAAACTACTCAACGATTGAAAAGGAAACGTTAGCGTTAGTGTATGGAATTACTACTTTTAGACAATATTTATTGGGCAGAAAATTTACTGTTTATACAGATCATAATCCATTACAGTGGTTAATGAAACACAGAGATTCAGCCAGTAAATTAATACGATGGTCGATTGCCCTCCAAGAATACGACTTTGAGATTAAATATCGGACAGGTAAAGCTAACGCGAACGCAGATGCAATGTCAAGAATCCCAGAAAATAATAGTGAGGGGACACCTGAAAAAGTGGAAGGTACTATATTCGCTGCAATCAAAGCTGTTAATAATATGTCTGAACTTCAAAATGATCAGGAAAACGATAGTGAATTAAAACAATTTATGGAACAAGCGGTCAAAATAAGAAAAGAACAAGACTGGAAACGACTTACAGATGCAAACAGCAAATATGTAATTCATAATGGAATACTTAAATTTTGGAAAAATGGGGAAGCATTAATTATTATACCAGCCAAGCACAGAGACGCATTACTGATGCAGTATCATGATGGAGCGTTGGGAGGTCATTTGTCAACGCGCAAGACGCTATCGAGATTAAAATTGAAATACTTTTGGCCAACAATGGAACAAGACGTGAAAAATTGGTGTAACAGTTGCAAAGTATGCATCACCCGCAGAAATACTGGTAAAAAGATTAAAGTACCATTAAAACCGATGCCAGTACCCGCAGCACCAATGGAGATGACGGCAATGGATATTCTGGACCATTACCGGAAACAACAAAAGGAAACAAATACATTGTTGTTTTTTGTGACTATTTTACCAAATGGCCAGAAGCATACGCTATTCCAAACCAAAAAGCAGACACGATTGCTAGAATATTTGTGGAAAACATAATATTTCGCTATGGTACTCCAAAGAAATTGTTAACTGATCAAGGAAAGAACTTTCAAAGCGAAATGTTCAAATCAATCACAGACCTATTTGGAATTTGGAAATTGAATACGTCACCATATCATCCACAAACTGATGGATTAGTGGAACGATTTAATGGGACACTGATAAATATGATCTCGTCATATGTGAATCGAAAACAGAAAGATTGGGACGACTTCATAAAGCCGTGTCTATTTGCCTACAGAAATGCAGTAAATCAAAGTACAGGAGAGACCCCTTTTTACTTGATGTATTTAAGGAAAAATAATATGCCGATTGATCTCAAATTCCAACCACCAATTTCTCAATATATGGAGATACCCGATTATAAAGCATTGATGCAAGAAAAAATGCAGTCAGTATGGACTAAAGCCGGTTTGACAATAAAGCATAACCAAGAGAAATATAAAGAAACCTACGATAAAAAAGCACATGCGCATGGCATAAAGATTGGAGATCTAGTGTATCTGAACAGGCCGGAACCTCTCAAAGGTTTATCGCCTAAATTGCAAAGACCATTTAAAGGACCCTACATAGTGTGCGACACCACCGAAACCAATTTGAAGTTATTACCATTCAGGAGTAAAAAGGCTAACCCGATGATTGTGCATGCAAATCGATGTAAACTAGTGCCAGAGGAAGATGAATCTAGATACCCCTTAAGGTCTAAGCAGAATAAAGTAACGGGTCAAACAAAATTGAAACAGAAATTCACGAAAAATCCAACACCAGTCAGCTACCTCAATAAGATATTATATGTAGCAATAATGCTGATGTTAGTAACAGTTGCGAGCGGCAAAAGATTGACTTACCATATGCGGTAAGCAAAATCCGAGAATGGAGAAAATACATATATATTCCACTCTAACAAATATAGTATGGAGCTGTAAATGCGAGATCGCAGACCAAATAGAAATTATTGATTTACTAGACAATACGGCACCAGTGGTAGAACTGAATTATGATAAAGATATATTTGCGGTACGAAAGTTAAAGCCAAATTTCAAATACCAATGGCTGTTGAGACAGAACATGTCAAAGTGGTACACGCAAATTCCGATAGAAGTGCACACAAAAGAGATGCGAAACTTGATCGAAATAGAACCAGAGATAAATGGAATCAATATATATTGGAAGCCAGTGGACTTGGTGAAAGTGCGAATCACATTTCAAGGGTTAAATGTCGACACCCTTAACTCGCGAAATTCAGTTATCCGCTTCGAGAAATTGAAAATGAATCAAAATTATTCAGTTAATGCAAACTACTACGAGAACATATGCCTCGAAAATGGAACGGTAGTGAGAAACCAATGGTCACGATTTAAGAGTGAGACCCAGTCTATCTATCTCAGAGACGAGTCAAATCGTATAACCCTGAGTGTTGGAAATGGACCGGTAACGATATATAGGAAATCAGGAAATGATGAAAGAGTTGTTATTATCTACAAACAAAAAACCCTGACTATATTAGATGCCGGTAATCATTTTTTTACACTTTACACTTCTGATTTAGAGACGGCATGGGAATTAACAGTTAAATATCAGCGATGGATAACCGAACCAGGCGGATGGCAAACAGTTTTCGTGGAAGTCAAGACAATCAATGAATCGTAACGAAAATCAGATACAACCACATCACCTTTCCAATTACCGACCCAAGAGACGACAAAACCTAACTCAAATAAACTAATGATGATAAATTCGGATTTGACAGTCAACTATTGTGAATATCTCATTTACATTTTAATAACAGGTTTTCTCATCTTATCAATAACATTCATTATCATCACCATTTTGATATGTGTAAAGGAGAGACAACTAACTATTCTTCAACCACCATCATATTCATATTATGAGACAAGACTATAAATTGTGATCTGCATGAATAGAGTATAAAAATATATTACATTTATATTAACAATGTGCATGTTTATAAGTACCATAGGATGAACGGTGTAATTTGTTTGAGATTCGAAGCGAGGTGTTGATGCTTTGCGAATAAAGAGTGATACAAAAAAAATTACTATCATTTAATTTCAGAGAATGCAAGAAGCCTCGGAGATGTCATGCAAAGAGTGTAAAACAAGTACGCAAGAACTAAAGCAAAAGTTTCGTAGCATGCAAGGCAGAATAACAGATTTGGAGGAAGAAAACTTCCGTCTGAAAAGGCGGTTGGACCGTTTGGAAATCTTATTGTTTCAACACGAGGCCGATTTCGCGATGTTTCGAATGAGAGTAGAAGAAATAGAGGAATCGGAAGACGATGGTGAGATAAATCAATTAGACTAAAAAAATAAATTATTTAAACGGACCCGTTAGTGTTTTTTCGTCCTCGAGAAAAAAAAAATAATAATAGTAAATAAATATAAATAATTGGCAGTGATAAATAATAGTTTAAATAAAAATAAGTAAATTACCAAGTAAATAATCAAATGAATAGACAAATTGATATAAATAAATAATTAAAAAAGTGAAATTAAATAAATGAATAATAGATAAAAATGAACAAAAGCAAATAGAATAACTCAAATAAATGTTGCAAATAATGAAATGATACCTTAAATGAACATTAGAAATAAATAATATTAAAGGGCAGAGTAGTAATGAATGAATTAGCATAACTATATAACAATGGGTAACCTACTGGGGCGAGAGAACAAAATTATAAATAAGTAAGGAATAATTTCACATTAGTAGTAACAAAGACTAATCGCGAAGAGGGACACAATTACCCCACACTTTCTAGCATAAATTAAAAACAAAGGTATGCTGAACATTTATTCAAAGTTTTATTCGTCATCAGAGTCCAACAGAACGGGACTTTGGATGCCACAGTCCCATTCCCTGCGTACATTGCAAGGCGGGCGTCTTTCAAACCTACTGCCTGTATCCACACAGGCAAAGGTACGTTTCAATCCCTTTCGGCGCGGTGGCAAAGGGACCCTGAAAAAGAAATTAAAAAAACCTGGTAGTATGGCAGTCAAATAACCATTGCATAACATCGAGACAGCCTAAAATAGTAAGGGTTGAAAAGAAAAATGAAATAAATACTGTGTAAAACTCCGTACCATGGCGCCCTCGACAAATAATTAGTGCAGGGAAGTAATTGATTTTAAGAATTACGTAATAAATTAATAAGTATAAATACGGCTAAAATTGTCAGAAAAATACGAGTAGCTGTAATTAGAGGTTTGCTTTTAGTATAAATACAAAATCAGAAAATCAAAAATATATGACCCAACACATGAGTGTGGTATAGGTAGTTGCATAAACAAATTAACGAACTAAAATTAAACAGTAAATAAGTTAATTTAATAAGCAACACGAGCACTTGCAATCACCGGGGTTTGGCTACCCTGGACAGCGATTGCAAGTGTTCGGTTACTATGAGGGTAGTTGAGGACAGCATGGTAAAAAGAATCACAAAAACAAAAAATAACAAAAGACAAGTAATCACTTACGTCCATAGTAATTGAGGGATGGCGTTACTAAAATTCAAAAAAAATATATGAAAAATAAAAATAAAATATAAAATGCTTACTTCAAGATTTGCAAGACAAAACTAACGAAAAGTGGTAAAGCAGACACTTATATAGAACGCTTATCAGTACAGGCTACGTTAACAAACCACAGGGTAATTAATTAGAAAGCTTATCAGCACGGGCTACGTTAAGAAACCACAGGGTAATTAATTAGAAAGCTTATCAGCACGGGCTACGTTAAGAAACCACAGGGTAATTAATTATAGAGCCTATCAGTATCGGCTACGTCAAAAACCGCAGGATAAGTAAAAATTCATTCGGAATATTAATGTTCATCGCAGATACCTTATCAGGCTGAGTAAACAAAGTGATATCATGAGTCGGTAGGTGCGGGGGAGATTAACTTTTTAAAATCATAATATTAATAATAATGGTAATAATGATGAAAGAAAAAAATAGAAATGCAATTAAAAGTGTTAATATATTTAACTTGTGTGATTATTTTACCCAATTCTAAAGTATTTTTAGAAAATAAAACGTAAGTAACCTATCATCGGAGAGGGCGCAAGATCGGTGTTTGCCATAGGCGTCATTTACTCTAGGTATGCCACTAACAACAAAGTAACTGACATTTTCAGTATAAAAGTATTACCGTACAATATACATTGTTTATAAATGTTTTAAATCGTCCAAAAAAAATATTTAAAAAACTGAACAAAATCTAAGCTGAAATTTCTAAAAGTAAAGAATTTAAACTAATATTGCAGCGAATAATATTACTCAAGACTTAAATTGTAATTTATTAGAATTAATACAATAAGTTAGAATCATAAATTAAATTAAATATCTTACTAATGAAACAAGTTCTCCTTTTCCATTAAGAATCATATATTAAATTAAATATCTTACTAATGAAACAAGTTCTCCTTTTCCATTAAGAATCATAAATTAAATTAAATATCTTACTAATGAAACAAGTTCTCCTTTTTCCATTATTTCTTTAAGTTTATTTCCTCTTTCTGAGCCTGATTCTACTTCTTCTCGTAATAAGTTACCGCTGGACAAATGATTAAAACCATATTTATTAACTATTTTTTCACATTGGGTTTGACTTACCTTAAGTTTTAAAAACTTGTAAATTATTAATATTAACAAAAACTATTATTAGCAATGTCGTACAATAAACAGTTTTATTAATAACGATAAAATTTTAACCGTATCATATATCTTCCATAACAAAAAATAATAGCATTCATATGATTCATTCATTTTTATTTTCTTCCCATTCATTTGTTTATTTAAACGAAAATGACTTTGGCTGACTTTAGTTTCGATTTGGCTTCATCTATTTCTAAATTAAATAAATGTTTTAAAAATTTAGCTAAAGAAAAATTAATATTAATTTTACTCTTGTGAGGCATGATTTAAAATTCGATCAAATTTGTTAATGAACTAGGAATTAATATTAATTTTACTCTTGTGAGGCATGATTTAAAATTCGATCAAATTGTTAATGAAATAATATTTCGATTCAGTACACTTACTTATATAGTGTTTACTTGCCACAAAATAATTTCTAAATTTGGATGTAAGATTTAATTGGATGATGAACTTTGTATTAGTTTTTCTATCCCGCTTTCAATATTTACATTTTATTATTACCCCAAAGTCTGGTAATTAATCGAACTGAGATTTTTTTATCTATTTATTGATTATTTTGCCTAAAGTAATAATAGAATGATAAATGAGTTTTTCTATCCCGCTTTCAATATTTACATTTTATTATTACCCCAAAGTCTGGTAATTAATCGAACTGAGATTTTTTTTATCTATTTATTGATTATTTTGCCTAGAATAATAATAGAATGATAAATGATGTCAGTATTTTCCGTTTTATTTATTTGATATTTTTCGATTATTCAATCACGAGATTTTATTATTAGAGAATAGCAATATATTTTAATAGTTAAATTAAATAGAAAGCAAAACTGTAAATTTTGAATTCATAAAATCCATTGAGAAAAATAAAAATTGATATTTCTACACCTGTGCCAAGGATAATTTCTCCTTGCCCCAATATTGATTTCTGCTGTGGCCTAGCAACCAATATTACTGCGGTAATTAAGACTATTAGACCGACATAAATAATGTGAACAGAATCGCTATTTCCATCGACTTTTTTTTCTGATGACGATTTTTACAAAAGATAATATTTATTCTCAATGGTATTATTATTTTGATAATTTTCGTGAAATTCATTTTCTTTTTTGTTTGACATTTTCTAATATTCAATATTTTGAATTTTTAAATTTAAATAGAATTAATTATTATGATTATGATTATTATTATTACCATCGTTGTTGTTGTTGTTATTGTTATTGTTCATAAATCAGTAGTTCTTAATCTATCTTGTAAAAGGTAAAATGTTTTATAAATTTAATATAATAAATTTAGTAAGTCAATGCAAATGGAATTCTTTTTACTTTTAATGGAAACTTATTTATAATATTTTCAAAATTTAATTTTTATTTATTTCGATTTAAGTCAAACTTTGCACTAGCATATTTATACAATCAAAATGGTTCATACATGAAAATGAAATCAATAAAAACAACTCAATTATCTGATATTAAACATGATCAGCTAGATATTAAAAATTTTGCACTATTAAAAACTTTAAACTTCGGTTTTCGATTCATAAAACATCAATTTTAAGTTAATTTTTAATTAACAAAACAATTTTAGAGTAACAAAATATTGGATAATTTTTCTACATTAAAGTTTGAAAATTGTCAAAAATTAAAACAGATATGAGTCAAACTTAAGCCTTCATTTCATTTGGTCTTGAAAAGATTAAAATTTATTGATACGCTATGCGCCATCAAAATTATAATAATAATAATAATAATAATACATAATCACAGCAAAACATAGATTTCGAGGACGAAAAAATTTTTTAAGGGGGGAGATATGTTGAGGTCTGTAAATTAAAATTAAAAATTTAAATAAAATTTAGGATAATAATTCAAATGGAAAGTAAGCGAAGAAAAAAGGCAAATAAAAGCGGGATCGTGCACAGAATTAATAGTAAAGGAAAGTGCGATGAAAACAGTATTAGGAAATGCAAAAAGCAATTACGAAAGGCGAGAATCCGGAAATCCGAGAAAAATCAATAAATGGAAAAATCATCGAAATCGAATGGGAAAAACGGGACAGTTATAGATTAGCTAATGGTCAACAAGATGACGGTTAGGGATTTATCAGAAAAGGGTTAGAAAGGGTTGAAAAACATTCAAATGTATGAAAACAGAAAACGTTAATTAATTAATTAATTGGCTAATGGAAAACCCGAGCTAATGGAAACCCGAGCCAATGGAGAACCCGAGAGATGAAGGAAACCCGAGCTGGGTAAACAAGAAGAAAGGCAAACAAAAGGAAGATTTGGGCCCATTAGCTTGACACAATGATTAATGGGAAAAGAGTAAGGAGAAGATAGCGCGCGTAGGAAGACCGGTAGGGCCATTAATTATCTGGATTCGTTGGACCATTATGGATGACAGCCGAAGCAAACACGTAGGAGAAAATGTCAAACGAAAGATTGGCTCGGCAATAACCATTTGTCATCCTGATTTCGAGGAGTATATAAGCAAAAGGAAAATCAGAGAAAATCGGCATTCTGCCTCAGCTAGGGTTCGAAGAATCAGACTGTAGGAAAAGTGGTAAACGAATTAGGGAAGTAGGGAAAAGAAGAAATAGAATTAAGAATACGGAAAGGCGAAAAAGGATCAAACCAAACAGAAACCGAGGAAAACGAGAGTCAACAGAACTAAAGGATCAAAAGGTGAATATTGTTTGTTTGCAAAGCATCAACGCCGAGCAGAGAATCGTATAAACTTTGATTGGTCATTGTAGCGTGATAATAAATTGTGAACCTGTTGTTTCAATATACGTTGGGTCGTTCATTATTTTAATTTAAAGAACACCAGGAGTCAGAGAGAACCGACTTGAAATAATCCAAAACCCAACATTATTATTATTATTATTATTATTATTATTATTATTATTATTATTATTATTATTATTATTATTATTATTATTATTATTATTATTATTATTATTATTATTATTATTATTATTAATAATAATAACTAGTTTGTTGAAATAATTTATCGCAGTATTTGCAATTTGTTGTGTTATTTTATGGTTTTGTAATAATTTACTTAAAACTTTTATTATCTTTACCATATTTAACATAAATAATTTATTATTTGATGGTAATATTAAAATAAATTTTGCTAGTTCATTACTTCGATTCAATATTAGGTTGATACAATATTTACATACAACTTTTTTATATTGCTTTTCTTAAATATTTTAATGAAGTATGATAACATTTATTAATTTGTAACAAAAATATGTATGAGTATCCAATTTGTTTTAGAATTATTTGATTACAAAACATCTCTACATAGATCGTTAGAACCCAACTAGTATGATTCTATCATAAAAATACATATATTTTAGTCTAATATTGTTTTGATCATTTGTTTCCGTATGATTTTTATTATGTTTTATTGCAATATCTATTCATTTAAAATACAATATCGATACAATTTATTACTCAAACATCGAGATTATGAAGATGTCATGCACACATTAAGGTTATGTACATTATCCAATCAAGTTATTCATTGTCATTGCATATGTTGCATACATTGCATAAATACGATGACAACTTTAATCATTATTTCGGCATGTAAACCGAATTTATGATAGTGAAGAATTATAGCCATACTTTACATTTTCCAAAATTTCCTATCCCTTACAAATTTGCAATGCTAATCAAATTAATCAATACCCAATTTTCATGCTTATTCGCAATAATATCTGATGCAGATTGTAATTTAGTAAACAAAATTCTAAATACAATGCATATTAAGTTAAGCAGCAATAACCACATATATCTTGGCTACAAGAATGCAAAGTTTTATATTGCCAATAAAGAAGTAAATTTTATTGAAAACTTTCATGGATATATAAACATCATTATCCAAGGATACAAGATCGATTCAGATGATGTCATGACTCCAATTTGGAAAGTCAATAGAGCTAGAATGTCATTTTAATAAATCTTTTCATAAAATGTCTGACTTTTATTGTGCAGATTAGTTTCCATCTGCTTTTTTATTGGTTTATTGGGAGAATTAGTTTTCTTTTTATTAATTTATTATGTTTTGACCCCTTCTTTACTCACATTGTACCCACCTGATACCCATCTGTTACTAATTTACACATAGTGCATCAATTAACTCACTCGAACCACAATTAGATATTTAGAAATATAATATACCTTAAGTTAAAATTAGCTTATAAAATATCTTTAAGTCAAAATTTAAGTAAAAACTTTATAAATTAATTATAATATAACGTCAATAAAAAATTCTTCGTACGATATATTTCGACAGCTTAACAAAAACCAACTAAAAATATTATGAATTAAACAAATTATTTTTATTATATTAATTTAATTCTCTAATAAATAAAAACTTAAAAAATATTCAAATACTTTTAACTAATTTTAAAATGTTAGTTATATAAATATTATAATTTTTTATCTATATTATAATTTTTAAAAATAATGTAATTTGTAAGTTAAACTATTTTAATAATATTGAAAATTTTTTTTAAAAAAAACAATACACAAACATGATTTAGCATACTTAAACTAGTTAAAAACATTTAAAAAATTCGTAGTCACAGCACTTTGCACATTAATCTTTGGATCCAATGACCTTATCAGCAACGCTTCACATATCACGCTTTCCCAATAATTATTAAAACTTTTCAACAAAATTCAAAAATCAGACATTCCTATTTCACTTTTACAGCCCCTATTGTGCTCACTAATATTAGTCAAACCCTTCAATCGACAATTCTCTAGAACTCGAGTACAGAGATGACGAGAAGTCTCTCCAATGTATGTGGCATTACACTCATTACATGTAAATTGATAAACGATATCAGAAAACAATCCAACCGGAGTTTTTGATTTATTAATAAACATATTGCGTACCTTACAGGAATTAGAGACGATCTTATACTCTAAATTTCCCATCTGTTTACTTAACTTCCTTTTATAATTTGTAAAACCTTCAGAGTACGGCAATACTAACACAAATTTAGGCTCAATCTTTTCATATACATTTTTACTATTATTTAAATCAACACTTAATTCACAGTTATTTGTCAAATTACACTCAGACTTTCCAAAACATGGATCCTTAGGATTTTTAATCAATTTGTCAATAGTTTCTTTTATTATCAACAATAAAAATGATTTAGAATACCCATTCTTTATCAACAACTCAAAGCAAAAGCTTTCTGGAGAAGTATAAAGACCAGTATCAGTTGGTTTTCTATAAATCTCTGTCTCATAATGTTTATCTTTGCGTTGAATTAACAAATCCAAAAACGCAATCGATGAATTTCTCTCCGTTTCACGCGTGAATCTTATAACCTATAAACTATAGTCTGTAAATCTTGAATAAATCTCCTTACTGTATCGGACACTTCCTTCTTCTATCCACTACATTCTGCGTTTTGCCATTCAAGAACTTCATTCTGTCTACTTATATACACACTAGGTCACCGATATCTGAACAAATAAATATGTGGTTACTGACCATCAAACATTTAAATAAAACCACATAAAAGGTTGAAAAATAACAAGTAATCCAAGTTCAAATACAAATTTATTAATAAAAACCTTCTTAACTATCTTTCACGACATAATAATTTTGTAAATAAATCTGTTGCTTAGTTACTTGGTAATTAACAAGCTGGAATCAAACAAATTCAATAAAGAAAGTTTATCCTTTTTTTGAATAAAATATTTAATTTTCCTATTTTATTGAAATCATTAAAATTATTTTGTAAAAGTCAATACATTTTGTTAAACACTTAGAAATCTTTATCCTTTTCAATATTTTTGTGTATTATGTTTATTTGCATATAACGTTGAACAATTATTTTTCTAATAAAGAATATCGGTGTTCAAAGAGTAACTATTATTGAAATGGGGAATTTCTATGAAAATTAAGGAATATAGTTGGTTGAAATAATATTATTTAAAGGGAAATGATTAGTTAAGAGGGGAATTTATGATCGTTTAATGGGATTTATTCGGTTGAAAATTTTAAGATAATTATGAAAATTATTATTTTTTCATTGATCAGAATATATCGATAAGATTTTGGTTAATTTTAATGATACTATATTTCTCTGAATAAAACAGAGAAATATGCGATGATTTGGATTTTAAGAAAATGTTTATTCATGTATTTAAGTAAGTATTTATTTTATTTTATTAAAATATTTGTAATTCAATTTATTTAAAAACTAAAATTGACTAGTATTTAAAATTTTTGGTTACCCATTATTTATGTTTTTATTGACAATTTTCTCAATAATTTGAATATTTAAGATTATTTCCAGGAATCAAGAATTTACTTATTGAAAAATTGTACAATCAATACTGTGAGCAGTCGATAACATACATTTATTTTCATTCAACAATTACCTATCAATCTTATAAATTTTAAGAGATTTTAAAATTAATTTAATTAATTTTTTAATTGATAAGTACTACAATTTGTTACTATTGCTAGGTACTGATGGGTAACAAGAAAATCTGATGAAGGATCCAAGGGTCAACCATTCCCTAACCAATGACCACATAAGAGATAACCGCTAGCCACCCGTCGAAAACGACGTTGGTACTGTGTGCAAGTGGGTTAATATTAGAAAATGGTGAGGCTCTTTACAAAGACTGACAATGTCCTAATATTCCTTTTGGGTCCATGAGCTGTCATAGAAGACTTCACACTCTATTTCTGCCTGTCCCACTTCTCGAACAACTAATTGTTTATTCACTATTTAATCTTTAATAAAAACATAATCACAACTTGTTATAATCAGACTAATAGTTAAATACAAATGTAAGATCACAAATTTCTGTCAATATCATAGTTTAGTGGCACTCAAATCCCGTTTCACTATAGGATATATCCCATCATTCGAGCAGCTTTTAATTTGTTCTGAGGTTTTGTTCTTTCGTTTACCAGGCCGAGCTTTCTGACGGTTTCTCTTGGGCTTTAATACTGACTGGAGTTCATTCTCGGGCATTGTGATAGATATGACAATCTCTTTAATCATTACCACTATTTCATTTTTAAGTTTAAGCTGGGAGATTTCTTTTTCCTGTTCTTTGATTGTTTGAGAAGCATACGCTAAAGATTCTTCCTTTTGGGCCAATTTCGCCCGCAATTCTCCCATTTTGGGTTTTAACTTTGGTTGCTTCTTCAGGCCGTACCTAGGTCTGCTCCATACATCGGCCCTCTGATCTTAGGTGATCGTTTCGGCGTGGTATCTGGTCACGTCTTTCCTAAATATATCTTATAATTGTGCTGTTTGTTCCACTGAAATAGGCCGAAAGATTGTTATAATAACACATTTATTGTTAATTGATTCAATATTATTAATTTATAAAATTATATCTTTATAAATTTATATAGGAACGTTCCTCTTAGAAAATTGTTGCATCATCTGGATGAAAGGAGGTATGAGGGAAACTGTAATTTATCTCATTGCACAGCTCTTAGGAAGGTCTCTACGCCAATACTCGTACCCACAACACTTGGCCAATGTAATAAAAGCATTGTTGGGGATACCCTGCTAGTTCTCATCCCATGCCTATATATTTTAAGTTAACGCTATTCGGAAATGAGTTGTTGTTACTGCAAGTTCTAGTGCATAGTCCGGAAAAATATGAATTAATGTTCATATCTGTAAGTATTAGTTATCCAAATGATAATCTGAATGTTGTGCTAATCCAAATAACAACATCACTGACAATAACATTCCTAAGGACCTTGGAAAACAGGTTGAAAATATATAATGATAATAACAATTATAAATAATAATAAAGACATTAATAACACATTATGATAACAATAACTTCAACTGTAACGTTAATGATGGTAACAATAACAATATCAAATAAAATTTAATAATAATGATCATGATAATGATAATACCGATAATAATTATTGTTATGATAATAATAATGATAATAATAATAATAATAATAATAATAATAATAATAATAATAATAATAATTACAATAATAATAATAATAATAACTCAAATAATGATAATAGTTATGACGATGATAATAATGAAATTTGAGGAGATGGTATGAAGCTAATATTATTAATAAGGTAAATGGAGTAGTGGGATGTCCAAAAGTACAAAAAATTTTAAGACAAAGGCAATGACTCATTCAAGGTCATTGGATGACTCATCATATTTTTTCAAGGTAATTTAAACAAAGACCATGCCTCGTTCAAGGTCATTGGATGACTCATCATATTTTTCAAGGTCATTTAAACAAAGACGAATATGTAATTAACTTTTCAGCTGAATTACATAATCGCAAATTCATCCTCTTTTTAAGGTTCTCAACAGATTTACCATACAGACTGTTGTTATACAATTTAAATAAATCTCTATATAATTCACTAACTGCATTTGCACGCAAGTTAGTGTTTTTATCGATATAATGTTTAAAAATAGGAGCTTGCTTGTATTTAATAGCTCTATGTATATGTGTAACCTTAGCCCCGAGAGAAAGATAAAGCCAGAGAAGCCTCCAATGAAGAACATAGTTCTTCTTAGGATAATGCGTTAGCATTAACTTCTCAACTTTTGAATTTGGTGGGCACATCTTTTCCGGTCCAATCGGAAAGTCATTTAAAAAATCATGTAAATTATCTGGAATCTCGATATCAACTTCCATAGTATATCCACATGGAAGGATTTCAATATCCACAACATTCACACATTCATTCAAAACCTCATCCAAACCATCATACACCCAAGTAAAATCAGCGTAAGGAAGACTTTTGCTGAGAGCCCAACCATACAGATTATTTATATCTATGTACAATAATTCTGTATCCTCCGAAGCAGCAATGTAATGTTTGTTAACAAATGTTAACCCACCCCGTATTCCACCTTCGTAAAAATTGAACATTTCCATGTCCTGTCAAAGTTCAACGGGTTCCGTTAATGTCATAAGCGCTGAAGCCCATGACATACCCGGAATGCCATAAAAGTTTAGAGGTTCAAGACCATTGTAAACAATAGCCTTGGCACGGAATTGTTGAAAATAGTCCGCAAGGAGGAATACATCAAGTTTAATTTAAATTAACATATAATCACTCAAAGTCCTACAGTTTTGCTGCGTCCAGATTAGTTGTGCCCTATCGTACTCATCTTCACTTACGCCCTCCCAAATTGGAGGCAACTCATAAGTAGTCTCAAGAACTTCCTCCGAAACAGCAAAATTATATGGAAAAATACCTTTACAGTCGACTATAGAACCTTGAAAGACAGACGAAGTCAATGGAAGAGAAGTTAGCGTTTTCACAGCCTTAGCTAACGAACAATTAACAAATTGCATACTGTCGATAAAGCGAACAGCCAATTTGTTAATGTGAACAATTAACGAAATAAATTTTTCTGTAGAGTTCGGTATGATATCTAAATTCCATGAAGGAAAGCAATCGAGACCATATTTTAAAATATGGTGAAGGTCATACCCTCTTAAATTATGAAAGACTATATGTAGTAACCGATAAATCCTACGAGCTATATTACATTTTCGGCAAGCTGCCCCTAGATAATTACCTGTAAAATGACAATGATCTCTAACCGGATTTACAATCGGTTTTTTACATAAATAACAGGTTCGACAAGATTTAAACTGTCGAACCTCACTGAAAGACATAGGCCCTATCAATTTATCACCTTCCGAATCATAGTACGGAATAACAATTTCAGTTGCAATTTCCTCAATTTTCTTAAGAAAATCAGGAATGCAATCAAGTCCGTAAAAGTAATAATATGATTTTGTGTTAGTATAATTATTAATTAATAAAAGACCTGCTGTAATAGGCATATGAATTTGATGATGTCTATCATCAGGAGGTAAAACCGATTCAAAATCGGCATAAATCACAAAAGGTGGAGTGATATGTTTAGAATAATTTAGGAATTCTAAATTTTTATTTTCGGGGAGCGTGTATAGGGTTGTGCCAGTCTGATTTTTGGCGAATAATGCAACATGTGTATTGAATGCATTATCAAATCTAAACCTATTAAGGCAATGTGGACACCAACGACATCTAATTTGAATGTTACAGTCAGGGTTTTGATGGCAATTCATTAACCAGTTGATATTGGTCACAGCGGTATAATGATATCTATCATTATTTTCAAGTAATAATAAATAAATAGGGTTTCCGTCAGTGACTTTGCTTCTATGGATCAAACTTAAATGAGGATGGTGAAAGACATAATTATCTGGAACCTCATCATTTATAACAGTTGGTGTGTACGAAAACACATTTATTGCTAATTTTAAAGTCGAAATTTTCTTTTCGAACTTTGGGATGTTTATTAATTTCATGGGACAATCCGTGATCTCATCGTACTCTAATTCGTCTAAAAACTCTGTATATTTAGAGACTCTTTGGGGGTTTTCACCAATTATATCTTTCTTTAATAAATAAAGAATAGAGTAAAGGAAGCACTTGTCGTCATTGTTTTTTATATTTACTATAGCTCCTTTATTTTTTAATGCAGAAGGGGTTTTAATATATTTATTTCCAGACAAACGATTAATAGGAGCATATTTTGTTAAAATAAAGTGAATTTCCATAATATTAATAACACGCCATCCACTGCCTAAATGTGTGAATTGTTCTATTTTTTCATTAAGCTTATTAACCCCTTCGCTTAAAAAGTTATCTGAAAATGTCTCCGCATTATTCGAAAAATAATTGTCACGGATCTCGCCATCTTTTTCAAATTTAATTAATATCGCGAATTGAATTTTAACGCTCCCCATTTTATTTATCTCAAAAATTAATTTATTACTTATTCGCTCAGTTAAAGTTTCTGTAATTAGTTGCGCGTTAGATATATCAAAACGTAGAGTTTTGATAGCGCCATTTAAATTTACTGAAATGTTCGGCTCATTCTCTAATACAGAACCTCCGAATTGTATAATATTATTTTCATTATTTATAGTAGGTATAGTATTTTCATTAATTATAATAGGTATATTATTTATAATAGGTATATTATTTATAATATTTTCATTATTTATAATATTTTCATTATTTATAATAGTTATATTATTTATAATATTTTCATTATTTATAGTATTTTCATTATTTATATTATTTACATTATTTATAATATTAGAGTCATCATCATCACTGATTTCGATGACTTCTTTTTTAATTATTTTATTTGGGATATTAATTTTAATAGGTGCAACAGGTCTTTTATTCTTTTTATTTGATGTTTTTTTATTTTGTAGTATATTCAAAATATCGACGTTATTTTTATTAATTTTCTTATATTTATTTTACTCGACTTGAAAGAATTTAAATAAACCGCATGTTCCCTATAAAATTCTTTATATTTAATGTTCTGGGATGTTTTGCATATGGCGCAGATAAAAAAGTTGATGCCATTAAATCTATGGCGGTAATATTTTTTCATTTCTTCATGGCAACTTTCATTATGTTGCAATGATGAGATGCAATATCTCGGATAAAAAGTGCCTAATAAAAATATTAAATTAAAAACCTATATAAAGTAACTAATAATTCTAACTATGATATAAAATATCTAATAATTCTAACAAATAAACCTATATAAAGTAACTAATAATATTTGCATGCTCACTGCAAACTATTTAATAAAATATCTAATAATTCTAACAAATAAAACCTTAAATACAATGATATTTGCATGCTCACTGCAAACTATTAAATATGATATCTAATAATTCTAATAAATAAAACCTTAAATACAATAATATTTGCATGCTCACTGCAAACTATTAAATATGATATAAAATATCTATTAAAATAATTCCTATATAATTCATATATAATTCAATTACGTAAGATCTATAATAAAAAATGCCTATATAATTCAAAAACTATTTGTTCAACTATATTTGTTTATAATTTATTATGTTAATATATGTTTCAGTAATAATACTTATTTTTTTAAAATATATTATAAATTAATGATATTTGAAGTATTATTAAAATAATACTTTAAATTTCATCAATTTAAAAATATATATATCATAAAACTTTTGAAATAAATAGATCCTTATTATAAATTTATTATAAATTATTGATATTTGATGTATTATTTTAATAATACTTCAAATATCATATAACTTAAAATATAACTTAATTTCGATAAATAAAAATAAATAAAAAACTAACATTTATCTCCTGATTCCGACGAATCATCATCCTCTATAGAAGAGAGGTCCTCCATATCTTCCCCAGTAACGAGGACATCTCCAAAAACGGTGGCATTATGATGAGCATCTGCATCCAAATCAACTAAAATGTTTTTTTTAAATATATAATAAAATTAAATTAAAATTCGCTATCGCTGATAACAATTGTATCTTCGATTAAAATAACTTCTAAAAGAATTTATAAATAAAACATTTATATAAAATTAAAATTTACCATCATCTTCGATAATAATAACATCATTTTCACGATCTAACTGATCTTGTATTTCTGTTAATGTATACCAATCTAGAAAAATATAATAATAAAATTAAAAATAAATAAAAAATCCTTACCAGTTTCATTCTCGAGAATACTTCTTAAAATATTATTGTTCATTTTTTGAAAATTTTTGAAATAATTGTGACAAATTCTACATTTGTCAATGTTTATAAAGAGAATAATATTTTCAGGATTTAGCCAATCACATTTAAGCAATACACACATATAGGTGAGAGATCTTTAGACATGTTTTCTTTGTAAAACACATGCAGTCTACACTGTGACTGCATGCGTTCTTTGTAAATCACATACATTGAGTTTGCATGTGTTTTCTTTATTCAATTTTGTGTATGCATGCACTTATCATGTGGTGATCACGCACTTATCATGCACTGTCTTTGTGATCACGCACTTATCATGCATAGTCTTTGTGATGATGCATTAGCGTATCTTTAATTAAACACATAATAATAATAATATTTATAATAATTATAATAAAAATAATATTAATAAAAATAATAATAATAATAATAATAATAATAATTATAATAATAAAAATAATAATAATAATTATAATAATAATAATATTTATAAAAATAATAATAATAAAAATAATAATAATAAATAAAAATATTAATAGTTAAAACATAACAATAACAATAAACATTAATACATTTATTAATCATCAAATCTCTTGAATAATAACCAAGCTTAACAATGTTGACCACATGTTAAGGTCCATGGTTTTTGAAACATACTTTTATTATAGACAATAGGTTTACCCATTGTTTGCAGTTTCGAAACCATTAAAGCCAGATAGAAACCAATAGGATCAAATACATATATCTTGCTAGGTTTCATATATATTGCTAACCAATGTTCTCCACCGAGATGAAATGATTGAGTATTGACGATTATGGCTTGATTATTACGTAAATATGGAATTTTATCAAGAGGAAAAACCCCTAAAAATTCATGGCCTAGTATTTGTTTTCCAATTCGATAGACCTGAACAGAACTACATCAATAATATTAATAATACATTTAAAAACTTACTCCATGACAAATTATCATAAATTATCTATACATTTATACCATTCAAACCAAAACTGTTCTGTTTGCAGTTATTTGAACCTCATTTTCAAATACTCCATATATTACAACATGTACCGGTTCAATTGTAGCTTTAAATCAAAATCGGGTGCCAAAACAAATGTGAAGAATGGATATTTGCTTTTAAAATCATCAAGAGTTATACCACAATTAAGGTTTTTTATCCAAATAACCAATATTTCTCACTATAGTCTGCATATATGTAGCACAATAATTATCATTATCGAAATCTTGAGTATATGTTTCTCTATAATCACTATTTTTCGATAAAGTTAGCGATGTTACTCCAAAGTTTTTGAAAATTGAGCTCGATGTTAAGTATGATCCATTATATTGAAATTCACTTTGAAATGTTACCAATATAAAGTTGGGCATTCTTCTATCTCCAAATATTTGTTCCTTATAGAAAGAAGTTGAACCTTTAGCAATAGCAAATTGAACAATTTCCTTTGTTTTCAATGGATATATTTCATGCTTAGAATTAAGCCCCAATTGATGACCGGCTAATACAAAAGGCTCAACCGGAACTCTTCTCACCAATAATTTTGCATCAACTAATTGAAGAATTGGTGCTGTAGTAGCACTTGTTAGTGATAATGCAGACTCTGATCTTTTCAATCCAATGTGTACATTAACACCTGGGAGTAAATATTTCGGTTGATCCATAAAATCGAGTTGTAATGATGAGCATATGGTAAATAATTTCGAACCTTTAATCCACTTTTTCCTATCATCATCACTACCATAACCCATAAGAGTTAAACATGTATTTTTAGTATCGCTATTGTAATTTATAATAGTTTCTATTAGAGCTTTGTGAATATATGTACTGGTACCACCCTCAATCTTGATATTATTAAATCCGAGAATTGCATCTTTAAAAAGCGTGTGAAACAAGAAATTGTTTGGTATTACATCACTAGGTTCACCCAACGGTTTTCTATCTTTATCTACAACTTTGATCTGAACAGTTAACAATGTATCATTCAAATCTAAATATTCAGTTTGGGAACCATTAATATAAAATTCAATATCGGTTCTACTATCCATAATAGAATTCATCGGGAATACTTCTTCAAAGGCTACCATTTCAATTACCGCTTGAAGAGATTGTCTACCAAATAAGTACCATTCAGATTTACCACAAATCATTTTTGAAATATAGTTCCATGTCCTTTCATTCGTTAGTTTATATGTTTATGATGTCTTTTACGTTTTTGAGCTGGCGCTTCGGGTTTTTGAAACATACCTGCAACACTAGGTAGAACTTTCCCTAACTCGGATAATGCTTTTGATTTCAGCGATGGTAATATTTTCTGCTCATTCATTATCACATCTTTAGCAGTTTTCATGCCAAAACTACCAAGGCGTTTAAGAATAGGAAGTGCAAATCTACCAATTGTTCTCAAACATCCTGATCCATACTGTTTACCAATAAAATACGGCAATTCACCACCACTTTGGCTACCACTATACATACTAATAATATCGTTATTGGCCATCTAATTTACGAAAATGTAATGTCAAATGAGTTTTTGTATCTTTACTAAATTCAATAAATTTACCGCTATCATCACGAATATTTATTTCTATATTGTTTATACATGATATTGATACCGGTAAGTACATGGGATTATCGATATTTATATTGACAACTTCATCCTGATCATGTTTATCAACCCACACAGATTTCAATAGAGGAACCAAAGAATCACCAACAATTATAGGATCGATCATGTTAGTATATATGAACATTTGCCTATGAAGTTTTATTATTTTTGGTTTGCGTACACCAAAAGCACTTGCCCTATGTGTTTTCTTATCTAATCCCAATGTATAAGCCAAATTTTATCAAATGTAATTTCACAAATGTTATTATTCAGACAGAATTTGCATATTCCATCTTTAACAAATTCAATAGTTTTAAATATATGTAAACAATTGAATGAAATATATTTATGTAATTCTTCAAGTGTTTCAATATATAAATCATTAGTAAATGTAAATGTATCTTCCACCTCATTAATATATGATACAGATATTTTGTTGTTTTCGATTGTTACACTTTTCTCATCAAATGTTTTGAAACGTATTAGGTATTCAGTACCAGGAACAACAATGCTAAGCTTATCACTACCCATTCGCTTGGCATCCTCAATACTTTCAAACTTTATTGTAAATGGACTATAATCACAACTAACATTCAATCCATCTTTGAAAAACATGCCACTATTTTCATCTAAAATCTGATTCGGAATATGACAATATCGTTCAAAATTATTGATTGAGAAAATACCACTACAGGTTTTGGGTACACGTTTCTTGTAACTGATTTTACAATGACTATAAAATGGGAATGTATTGTACACAAATGTAAAGTCTTGCAAAGCAACTTCCCAATTTCCATGTAAATAAATAGGATTTTGAAGATCAACCATAAATTTACTTGCTTGATTTTCCGAATGGATTAGCGGGCAACTATTACTCGGTAAAATTGTATAGAAACTCATTTTACTAGGTCTTTTGATGATATCCATAAGGTTTTTTTGATATCCATGCCATTTGACATAGTATTGTTTATCCTTACCCACCATTTTAGTTTTCAATATTTTCTGAATTCTGAACACAGTAGGTTTAGAAATAACTTGTAATTCCTGTTCATAGAATTTCCCTTGTATTACATTGTTATCACTATCTTTAATAACATACATTACAGGACTCTGTTTAGTATTAATTTTAATAATTTGAAATACCTCATCACTCCAATTACTATCGAAATTTTTGATGAAAGGTGAAGCAGATATTTTACTAATTCTAACGTAATCACCAACTTTATATTTTGGTTTTGTAATAGCAACTGTTTTAGACCGTACTGATTTAGCTAATGTTTTCGACCTGATATCTACGGGTCTCAAACCATTCAGATCTCGGTAATACATTTATCCATATTTTATTACCTTGATGCACGAAATATTTCTTCAATCTATCCCTCAATGTCCGGTTAAATCTTTCAACATGTGCGGCTTTGTATTGAGAATGTACAGAATAATGATTTATTTTGAGACGATCCAGGATTTGCTTAACTTTACTATTGTAAAACTCCTTGCCTATAATAATAATAATAATAATAATAATACCTAAATCGGTTTGCAAATTGTCTGGATGCCCATTTTTAAATAAATTATTAATTGCTTTAGATATTTCCTCTGCAGATTTTGTCTTTGTTGGTATACCGCGAGCAAAACGACTGAAAACATCAATACACGTTAAAATGTATTTATAACCCTTGTTAATCTTCGAATACGGTATCATCTCCATCAAATCCATTTGCCATAAATCATTAATTCCGAATGTCTTATAAGCTCTCGTTGGAAATCTTTTCCGCATTGGTTCGTTTAAACTGTACGCAAGCTGATCTGACAACCACTTTTGCGTTTCCTTTTTCGACTTTGGGACTCTTTTCTTTAACTTTGTCACTCCACCGAAACCTGCTTCGTCTTCTGGGTTTGTCTAAATCTTCTCCATTACAACAAGATGATTTAAATTTTAATTTAACATTAGGTAATGATTGCCCCATCGTTTATTGTGATAATAATGATAATGCTAATGGTAACATTGCTCCGATAAAACCACCTTGTTGTTTATATATGATTTTTCTCATTTGCTTACGATTTTTATTATTTACTAGTGATAACAAAGGCTTACGATGTTTTTTCAATATTAGATTTTTAGAATTACTGATTTTAATTTTACTTTTAATAGAATTTTGAGTAAATCATCGACAACAAAAGTTGGAAATGATTGTAAAATAGACATTCTTTTCATACTCGAAGCCTTTAACAATGCATTAAAATATGGGAAACTCCTATGATTTTTTACAATTTTAACTGTTTTCTTACTCTTTTTAATAATGTTTTTCGAAATTAGATTCATTGCAGGGTAATTCTCAGTTATTAGCTTTTTAGATGGTGTATAACTGGTTTTTGATGGAACACGCTTCTTTATAGTCTTTTTAATACTTTGTCTAAGTTTTCGGATATTTTTAAGCCTGGATTTCATAAACATTTTTACATGTTAAAGTTTTCAACTTTGTTTATATACCATGGCACCTTCTTTATTGAAAATATCGGTTTTTACCCGTAAATCATCATTGCATTGTTGTGTGAAATCAAGAAATATATATCCATGTGGTGATTTGTAGCATCTTGAAATGCACTGATGAGAAAATTACGATTATTAGGGTATGCTTGTCGAGCAAGAAAATCAATAACTGTTGCATCTCTAGGATTCTTGAAAATAACTAAATATTGAACATTTAAATTCCTTGTTCGATGTGCGCCACCCTGATGAAATAGATTTTGAGTAATAAAGATCACAGTAACACCAACATTTCTACTGATTTTTATGAATAAATTATTAAAATCCTTTTCTTTATTAGCTTCCTGATACAAATCATCAATAATGATGACATCACCTTTCCTTAAACGACTTGACCAGTTTTTATCGAAACCCTTTACTATTTTCATGTTTTTCAATTTACAGAAATTATCCTGAGTTAATCCATGTTCTTCATCTGCACCCTTATGCAAATAAATCTTGTTGAATTTTGTTTGAAATAAATTAGATTTCAGTAATTTACACACAAACATAGTTTTACCACTACCACTTGGGCCGACGATTTGATATACAGTATCATTTCTTAATTCCATTAATAATTTGTATAATTATAGGTTTTTGTTTATATTATATGATTTAATGAACTCTTCCTAAAAATTATATATATAGCTTAATATTTCTTTATTGTTTAATTATGTTATCAAATATAAATTATAAAGAAACTTTCGATGTATCAAAAATGACGTTTTCAAATGGTAAACCACAGCAAATTGTAGATAGGAGTGGAAAATATCCTATAATATTTTTCAAATCCGGCAAATGCAGAATCATGGGATGTAAGAAACCTTTAGATGTCAATAAATTACAATATAGAATAAAGGATATTAAAATACAGTCAATTACAGTTACCATGGATATAGGACAATCTATCAATCTATACAACATGTCAACAAAATGTCTTTGTATGTTCGAACCAGAATTATTTCCTGCACTGAGGCTTTTAAAATACAACCCAATGTGTGTTAACGTGTTTGCTAGTGGCAAAATAGTCATATTAGGGGTGCGAAATCTAGAATACAAAAATATTGTTTGTGACATACAAAATGAAATCACCGGATTGGTCGATATCTGATTGGCTAATGATTGATTAAAACAACTTGCTTATTCATTTGATTTCATTTTTAAAATATTATATCATTATGTATGCTATGCCAAAGAAAAATATCGCTGAATACGGTAAATTTATCTTTTTTATTTCATTTTTTTACATTTTATTTAGACAAATATGCCCCAATGATAATCGATCGTATTATTTATTACTATCCTCAAATAAAGGAGATTTTGAAGAATCAAGAACCGTCAATGCATCAACAGCTAATATACAATGAAACAAGAATCGATATTTCCAATCTGATTAAGCAAGCTCTTTGGGACAATGAAATAAACCGAATGGTCAAGGAGATGGAAACTGAATACCCCTGCATTCTGGGGTGTAGCTGCTGTGATTTCCGATATCAACGCTATGTGGAATGGAATCTTACAAATTCAATAAGAAATTTTCAAAAAATGAAACTTAAGAAAATAATTGTATTTTATTTTTGTTTGTTTTGATAGTTTTAGTGTTGGTAATAAATGTTTTTGTATTTTATTTTTGTTTTTTTGTTAGTTTTATTTTGGTAATAATAATAATAATAATAATAATAAATGTTTTTGATAGTAATAGTTTTATTTTGATAGTGGTAACAATAATAAAAATAGTAATTTTATTAGTATAGTAATAATAGTAATAATAATAATAATAATAATAAAAATCATGATAATTAAAATAATAATAACAATAATAATAATAATAATATTGATCATAATAAAACACGTGATATTAATAATACATTTTATATAGATGATATGTGTAAAATCATATATGTAAACTCAACGGGTTAATTTACATACAGTTTTCCAGTCACGCACTTATCTTGCAATTATCATGCACTTATCATGCATTGTCTTTGTGATCATGCATGATTCTGATTGGTTAATCATTATCTGTCAAGGGTATAAAAGTGCGTCACCACCTTATAAAGATCATAAATCAAACATGACCAAGAAAATAAGTGCTATCAGTGTCCAACCAGTTCAGATGTTCCACAATTATAAAATGTATTTTTTAAAGGAGCCTATCAATATGCAATTGGCAAATCCAGTCAAACTCAATAAAACGCAATTTCAATCTCTTGCTGGTACTCTCTCAATGTTAGATATCAAGGATATTGATAATCATTCAAAAAGATCAATTCCAATTTAAAATGCAATGAAAATGCTTTCTTCACGAGTCAATATACAAGATATTATGATGCATTTACAGAAATTGGATTCAAAGAACAGGAAAACTGGTATATAACAATAACAATCCAAGGATATAAAGCTTATCAAAACGATGTGCTTTCTCCAATCTGGAAAATTGTTACTGCTAGACTTTCACAGTTATTTTAATGTATAGTGTTTAGTGTTTAATAAATGTATTTATGTTTTCTTTGTTATTCTATAAACAAAATTATAAGTAGTTTTAAAATAGTTTTAAAAATGATGTCTGAAAAAGGTAAAATATAAAATATAAAATATAAAATAATTAATTAATTAATTTCGTTTAGAATATTTAATAAACGTTTTGTTTGATAAACTCGGAGAAATAACCGGTGTAAAAATTAGAGATATGTTGACTCTAGTTGAAGCATTGAGTAAAGAAGATTCGAGTTGTGATTCTGGATGTCAGAGTGATGATACTGAAATTGTTAATGATGGAGAAATTAATACCGAAATTATTAATGATTCTGAAGAAATTATTGATGATAATGTTAATGTTGAAGAAAATATTAATGATACTGAAGATACTACCGAAATTACTAAAGATGAGCCGACCGAATTTAAGAATTGTATTGACCATGTTATAGAAAATATTATGATAGAATATTGTGGTGATGAAGACTGTTCGTGTAATAATCAATAAATCTTTAAAAATGTAGTTTTTTATTAATAATAATAATAACAAAGAAATATTTATTAAAATCTACGATAAACTTTGTTACATAAATATAAAACAGATGCTCCAGTGATTAGTTTTAATAAAAATTTGCAATTTTCAATATAAATATCAGAGCGTTTGGCTTCTGCTGCAACTTGAATAATCGCTGTCCATCCACCGTTTGTTACTACCCACGGGTCAATTTTTGTTTCTATTACCTAAATAATGATAAATTAATGACAATATAAAGTAATATACCTTTATAGACCATTGGAAATAATTCTCATAGTCGGATACCGATTTTAATATCATGTGTTTCATATACATTAATCCTACTATTATTCGCATCCATTTATTATTTTCATCGAACATGTAGCTAAATAATGATTGGAATGCCTTCTTTCTCTCCAATGTTGGCAAATTGAGAATTTTTTCATAATCAAATGGTATGTCTTCAACAATTTTCTCGGTACGGTTTACCATAAATTTCATGTTTTTAATGATTTCATCTTCTTCACTATAATTAGAGACCAGCTCATTCAATAAAGTTATACAAAATTTAGTTTCTGACATTTTATAAAAATATTTGAAATTGTAAGCGTATTTATACTATATTCAACCAATCAGAATCATGCAATACTAAGAAAATATTTTAAAATATATAATGGAAATGGTAATGATGATTTGTTGGCACTGTTAACTTCTTTCAATCTGCTGCCGCCACTGTTAACTGGGTGTTGTAATTTCATTATACGATTGAACTGATCAGTTGTTTTATTAGAATAAAATTTTATACTATATTGAACTTGATTCATCATTTTTTCATTAAGTTTATGATTTTCTTTCAATTCTAATATTGATTTTCTTAATTCATTTTTGATAATACCAATGGTCTTATTTAAATATATAATATCATCATATAAGTCGTTTTTAGCTCTTTTTAAAGTCTCATATGTATGTTCAAATCGGAATTCTAAATTACTCATTCTTTCAGATAATCTTTTGACTGGAGTCTTCAAATATCTAGGCCTATCTATCATATACAAAATATCCATCAATACTGCTGTATCAGGACATACACATCTTGTTGAATTTTTACCTTGAACGGTTACAACAATTGAGTTGACCATATTAAAAACGAATATTAGTATTAAAATTTCTTTAATCATTTTCTAATCTATATAAATTAATATTTATTGTTTATAGCTAAAGATTTGTATGTGTGTGTGTGTGTGTCTAAATTAGTATAAAAGTAATTGTTATTTCAATTTTTATCATTAAAATGATTGTACTGAGCGCAGTTCAAGCTATAAATGAAATTAAACATTATGGTAATTTATTATTACTATTATTATTATTACTTGTTTTTTAGATGATTATTTTAAAGTTATTAAAGAACGTCTGGAATTCTATTATCCAGAAATACATGGAATCATGGATAAGCCAGCATCAATAATTCCATACTTCATATTCAATCATACATCAATATGAATATTTACTGTAATCGATGAGTTCCTATGGGATATCGAACAAAACAATTTGTCCAAAGATATGGAACCCGAATACCCCTGTGGTGATGGATGTCATTGCTGCGCTGCCAGATATCGGAAGTATGTGGAATGGGCTTTGATTAAAGCTCTTCGACAATACTACTATAGTAGAATTATCTCTTTATAATAAATTTGTTGTATATGTCTTGGTTTTCATTATATAGTAATAATGTTAATAATAATAATAATAATAATAATAATAATAATAATAATATTAATAATAATAATAATAAAAATAATAATATTAATAATAATAATAATAAAATAATAATAAAAATAATAATAAAAATAATAATAATAATAATAATAATAATAATATTAATAATAATAATAATAAAAATAATAATAAAAATAATAATAAAAATAAAAATAATAATAATAATAATAATATTAATAATAATAAAAATAATAATAAAATAATTTACAAAATATATACTACTTATTTTTATAAGTAGTAAATTAAAATTTAAAAATGTTTAAAAATAATATGACCTTGAGAAATTTTGAATGACCTTGACCTACTTTTGAATGACCTTGAAAAAATATGATGAGTCATCCAATGACCTTGAATGAGTCATGGTCTTTGTTTCAATTACCTTGAATGAGTCATTGTCTTTGTCTTAAAAATTTTTTGTACTTTTGGACTTAGAAAAAATTTCTCTCAGCATGGGGGGGTACTGTGCTGGATGTGACATGTGCTGGATGTGACACATCCCACTACTTATTACTATCTTTATTAATATAGTTTTATCTTCAAGCAATATCAGAGGTGGAATATTCAACATATGAAATCAAAACAATTGTAAGTATTTATTTTTATTTATATATGCAATTTTTAAGAAGTTATAATTTAAAAATATAAAATAATAATTAAATAATAACTTTTAATATAAATTAAGTTATATTAATATTAAAATAACAATTAACTGAAATTTAGCTATTTATTCAAGAGAAAAAACACCAAAATAATTGTTTCATACTTTAACAATCGCTATTTAAATCTGACAATATATAAATACTGAAAATTCCTTCATTATTATATTACTATTAGTGAAACAGATGAAACAAGTGTCATGTAATTATATTTATAATATTCTTTTCAAACAAAAAATATCCAATAAAAAGTAGCTTACGCTGTAAACCTAAATCTATTAACATTTAAAAAAAATCCAATAAAAAGTGGCTTACGTCGTAAGCCTAAATATATAGTAAAGCAACAGTGACATTAATTTGTTGGTGGATTATGTATTAAAAAAGATGTATTAAAATTAAATAAATTAATTTTATGCCTTTATTTATTTTTATTTAAGTAATTAATTTTAATTTTATATATTTAAAATTAAACTATATTATATTAAGGAGAAAAATATTTATAAATATTGAATAAAAAATATCTATATTTAGTTACTTTCATTTTTTTTATTTGCAAAAATTTGCAAAGATTTGTAAAACTCGAGAAACTCTGCCTTATCATTAAATTTATAGGGGGGGGGGTTACAACATTTTTGAATGGCTGAAAAATTTTTCGATTATTGGAAAATTAGGAAAAAATGAAAAGATTTTCAAAATAAAAAAAATGAAAAGATTTTCAAGATGAAAAAATATATATATAAAAATTTCCAAGATGAAAAAAAGTTTAAGAATAAATAATTAAAATATTTCAGAGAGTAATGTCCTTATGAAAGAGTTGTAATTCCACCATTCATAGTCCATCTTTTATCATCATAATTATCCAATATTGTTTTTAAAGATTTCTCAAAATAAATTTCATGACTTTTTGATGTAAGATTATGAATTATTTCAACGTGTTTTCCACATTTACCTTCAACACAATTTTTAACATCACTAAATTTTATTTTTTTACTAACAGATTTTTTAACCCCTTTATTTTTATTTTCTTCACCTTTAACCATTTTTAATGCATATTGTTTTGATCTGATGGCAACAACACTTAATATTGGATTTCCAGGTTTTCATCTTTATAAGTAAATATTTCACTAGATTCATTTATTAAATTATTTAATTTTACATCTTTTTTAATTTCATCAAATAAATCTTCATAATCTTCATCTCTTTTAATTTCTACAAACATTGAATCTGTATCCATTAAATGTAAAGAAATTCTATCTTGGAAACCTCCGGTTGACATTGGTGTTCGAAAATGTGGTTGTAATATGTCATAATACATTTCATACATTTGTAATTTTAATTAATTCTAGAATACTGAATCCAACATACATTGGTTTATTATATGTTTTTGTATAACTTCCCATTTCAATAGCAACCAATTCATTTGAAAATCTTTCATAATTTTTAAATTTTGTTCTTGAAAGCATTTTAGAATATTTGATTAAAATTTGAGGACCATTTGTTAACAAAGTTATATTTACATATTTATCTATGTTTTCGATAGTTTTTCCAAAGACTGAATTATTTAATAATTTATACATTTTTCCAAATTCGTCCTTGTTTGATGTTGCTTCTTTTCTATTTTTAATATTATCTTCAATAAAACTTTTCATAAATGGATTTTGTTTAAAACTAGTAATATTATAAATTTTTTTTAATTTCATTCCATGTCGAAGATAAAATTGTAAATTTCTGTAATGACATAAATATTTTTCTTTATCATGTTGATTGCATAATAATTTAATAGCTGAATCTTTCTTTTCTAAATTTTTTGATTTTTGCCATGGTGATAATTCTTCATATTTTATTTTTGTTTTTACTGGTGTTAACGGAAAATATTTTTCATGAATTTATTTGGGATATTCCAAATCAACTTCTAAAAAATATCCAGTTGATGAATCTTTCGGAGTTGATAATATTTAATTTAGGAGTCCTTCAGATTCAACATCTACTCATTTAAAATTACCAATTAATAAATATTGTGTCATGATTCCAGAATATAATGCAGTTGCATCAATATAAATTAAATCAGATTTATCATTCAAACATTTCAACACTTGTTCATATTCATCATCTTTAATTTCTGTTACGGGTTCAGGATATTTATCATAAAAATATTTTTCATTCCAAGAAGTAATCAATCTATTTCCCATCACAGAATTCACTCCTCCACGAATATTATTTTTTATAATATTAAACATGTCAACATCAGTTAATAAATCTAAAACAACACCACTCTTTTTCAACATTAAATCCCAAGATAATGAAGGTGTTGAAATATAATTACAAGGATTCAACTCAAATTTCTTTATAAATTTTCAAAACAATCAGTTAAAATAAATGTATCAAGTCTTAAATATAAATCTGTGGATTCTCCTAAATTTTTACATTGAAATAATTTATACATTTCTAAATATCTTGAATATTCTTCATCATTAATACCACAATAATATTACTTTCTTCATATTTTTTCAAAGAAATCGATATAATCATATGGATAAATACCTTTTTGTAAACAAGTTTTATATTTTTCAACTAGAATATTTTTAGGAATTAAAATATTTTCCATTGTATATTTAAAATGTTCAAGTTCTAAAGCTTTGGATATTTGATCTAAAATTCCACTTAGAAAATTTAGTGAATTAATAAATTTAAAACATCCATATTCTACACATTTATATTTTTCTTTAGTTTTTCCTATAATATTAAAAGAATTTTTATTATCTATTGTCAAACTTTTTATAAAGAAATGGAGGTCATAATTGAATAAATTATGAAAAATTACTGGGATCTTTGATGGTTTCTTAAGTTTAATATTACAAGATTTATGAGCTGCACCACGATAATTATTAAATCTTATAAAATGGTCATGATCCCTAACCTTATTCTCACGGAGTAGTGTAATATAAGGACTATGCCCCGTGGATATTTGGCTTTAAAAAAAACAGAGACCCCCCTAAAAAAAATTTCTCAGGGGGAGGGGGGTGGGTTTAATTTTTTGAAATTATTTGTTTTAATGAATGGAAATCTTTTTTAAAAATTATTTGTTTAAATGAACGATTTTTTTTGTTTTAATTAATGCATTTTTTATTTAATATAATTTTTTGTTTAAATTTTCAAATTTAAAATTTTTAAAAAAATTTTAATTCATGATAAAAAATTCTAAGTATTTCGATTAAAAAGCCTAAAAAATTAAATATTGGCTAAAATCGCCTATGATTGGTCATACTGAGGAGTATTTTTGAATAAAATTGCCTCAAACTCGATCAAAGAACTTAAAAATATCGAATAAAAAGCCTAAATATTTTTTCATACTTAAAAACCCATAAAAATAAAATTGGCTTAAATCGCCTGTCAACTAAAAATCATGAAATTTTTTTTATTTTTATTTACTTTAATTATTTAATATATTTAAGTGGTTTAAGACGGTTGAATATTGTTATTTTAGGGGAAAATGATTGGTCAAGCAATGAATTTATGATCGTTTAAGGGGATTTCAAGAAATCTGTTCCAGTGAATATCGAAATAAGTCGGTGAGTTTTATGAAAATAATGAAATATTGTCATTTAAAGAGAAATGATTGGTTGAGAGTAAATTTTATTTTATTTTAGGAGGAAATGATTGGTCAAGAGAGGAATTTTATATTAAGGGTATTTCAAGAAATTTATTCGGTTCAATATCGAAATAAGTCGGTGATTTTTATCAAAAATATAGCTTGGGTTATTGTCATTTAAAAGAGAAATGATTGGTTGAGAGTAAATTTTATAATATTTTTGGAGGAAACGATAGGTTAAGAGGAGAATTTATGATATTTTTAGGGGTATTTATTCGGTTGAATATCGATGTTAAAGGATGGATACTTAGTGAAATCGATACATTATCATTGATTTAAGGGTTATCAAAATATATCAATAAGATTTTGGTTAATTTTAATTATATTATTGGAATCTGAATAAAATATATAAATGTTCTAAGAAAATGTTTGATTCATGTAATTATTTGTATTCAAGTATTTATTTGATTTTATTTGAAATTTTATTTAATTAAAAACTAAAATTGACTAGTATTTAAAAGATTTATGTTTCTTATGTTTTTATTGACAATTTTCTGAATAATTTAAGTATTTATGATTATATCTATTAATGAGGAGAAATTGTACAATTAAATACTATGATCAGTCGATAACATATGTTAATTTTAATTCAACAAGTACCTAGAACAATTACCTTACAATCTTATAAAATTTTTAAAAATGATCTAACAAATTTTTTCAATTATTTTACAACTTAGTTAAGTTAATTAATTTTTTAATTGATAATTACTATTTTCTTTACAATTTGCTATTATGTTGAAACATTTTTTTAAAATGTTTTATTCAAAGTACTAATAAATTTTATTAAAGATACATCAAAACATGTCAAGAATTATAAATTTTGGTCATGTTAATAAGTATTACTCAATAACTACTATTTTCTCGCCAATTTGCTTATTGTCTTATTTTAAAATTTCTTCAAAGCACTAACATTATTTATAAATTAATCAGTTTTATTTAACATCTTAAAATATTTCTCACAACTTTGATCAAATTCTATTCACATGTTAATCATAATTTAATGATAAGTATTATTTTTACAAAAACAAATATTTTACAACAATTAAACATACATATTTGCCTTTTTAGTAGATTTTATCGGTATCTATCAGTACACATGTAGTTTTTTAAGCTTTGTTAGAAATTCAACTCATTTAGTGGTTAGTCGATAATCATTTGATTTCTAGTAATGTGGTAGATGATAATTTGTTTTTGTTATCTATTAACTTTATTCAATTTAACTTTATTTAATCGAAATACTTAGAATTTTTTATCATGAATTAAAAAATATTTAAGAATTTTAAATTTGAAGTTTTAAACAAAAAATTATATTAAATGAAAAATGCATTAATTAAAACAAAATAAATTTCGTTCATTTAAACAAATAATTAAAAAAAATTTTCATTCATTAAAACAAATAATTAAAAAAAAATTAAACCCACCCCCTTCCCCTGAAAATTTTTTTTTAGGGGGTCTCTGTTTTTTTTTTAGCCAAATATCCACGGGGCATAGTCGCCCTATTACACTACTTCCCGGGAACGAATACTTGAAGAAAACTCTTTTTTCAAATCCAACAAATTTTTTCGTTTTTCAAATTCTTGTTGTTGTTTATCGGACATGTCTAATTCATACTCGAAGTGTTATTGTTCTAAATAATTTATTTTCAATTTTATTAACATATTGAACAAATGTTTTCAAACCGTTTTCAGACTGATTTTCTCGATAAAACATTTCTTCTGATTCAAATTATTCAGGATAATTACTTTTTAAATATAAACAAAATGCTGATGGTTTTTGATTTGTTAGAGGAACCTCGAATTATTTCTTTATTGAAACTAAAATGTTTTTAATCTTTTCCTATTTATCTTCATGTTTATTATATACATAATTATATTCCCCATATAAATCGGTTAAATTATATTTCTCCAAGATTTTAAGATATTCTTCTTTTAAATTTTGTTTAATATTAATAGCTTCAAAATCACCACATATAACAGCTAATGGTTGTATATGATTTCCAATTTAATTAAAAGTCATTTGTGCCATATCACCAGATGGCATTTTAACAAGTTCTGGTTCATTAAATTCACATAATCTTTCATGTTTTTCTTTCATAGATTTTGTTGATGTATAAGACAAACATCTTTCACAAACCCTACCTTCTTTATAATTAGAATTTATAATTTTCTTTCTCATATAACTTTGAAAATTTTTATTCAAACATAATGAGAAGTAATTTCCTTTTCAGTTTCCTCATGTATTATTAAAAGTTTAATGCGTCTTGGATTTGGTTTTCTTACATCAATAATTTGAATTGGAATTATTACATCATTTTCATATTCATAAATATTAATTGAGAGATTATTTAATTTTTCAAATTATCTTTTATTTTCATTGGATGTTCAAATCCATCCCAATATTTTATTTCACTTTCATAATCTATATAATTACTTAATCTATCAACATTTTTTTCTACAGGATACAAAGCTGAAAGAATTGCCCATTGAAAACATTTATCTCTATTTTTAACATTTACAATATAACTTGAAGTAAATGGAGTCTTGGTGTATGTTTTTGGTCTTGGAGGTCTATGTTTCCAAAGATATGTAAAATTAAAGCAGAATCACCCAAGGTATATTCTATATGTTCATAATCTTTTACTATTTCCTTTTTAATTCTTTTAAGTTTGGAATTAAAATCATTTATACTAGCTAATGGTAAATAACTTGTATCATAACTGGAATATAAATTGTATCAGTATCTTCATTTCCTCAATAATATTTAACATTTATTGAAAGTTTATATTTTAAAACATAAAATCTTCCAACTTTCATAGCTTTTAAAACTTCTTGCATTTTTTTATTTCTTTCTTGTGGATATCAATATACCTTATTGTACTTATTTGTGATGTCATCGATTCACCAAAAGTAACGGTAACATTAAAAGTTGAATATCCAATATCATTTTCATCTTTTTTAATTTTAGGTTCTTCAACTTTAGGTTCCTCAACTTTAGGTTCTTCAATTTTAAGATCTTCACTATCAGTTGATGAACTATCTTCAAATTCTATAGGATCAACAGGTTCATTTCTTTTTCATTTTTTTCTTCCATCACAAGAATTATACATTTTTTACCAAGTATAGAATTTGAATCATCTAGACCAACAGTTCTTTTTAAATAATCTAAAGATTTACAATGACTCGTATAAACAGATTCCCTGGTAAATATTCTATCACAAGGAACACATTTAAATTCTTTCGGATCAGGATTTTTATGTTGAGGTTTTTAGATTTAGCACCTTTATGTTTTCCATTTTTTTGAGTACTCGACATTTTTATTATTATTTTTTCATAGGATTTATTTTTTTATTTTTCAAAAATTAATTTTATTTTGTTATATTATTAAAGATTAAGAATCTTGAAAGAAATCTGAAAGAATAAAATAAAAAAAATTAAAGAGTGAAAAAAAAGATCTAGATCATTAAAAAAACACTGCTGATAGAATAGGGGATAAAAAATAAAAAAACAATAACCACTATCCTCTCAGATACAGGTTTTACTTTTTAATAAATTTACATTTGCAAAATTTTATTCCAAAATTATAAATTCTTGATCGTCATTTTATATTCTTGTTTTAATTGTTTGGTCATTTGTTTTTAATTTTACGTTCAACTTCTTTGGAAAATTTTATCTTGTTAATATTTTCATTTATTTCATCTATTATTTTATTATTTGATTCAATTTCATTAGGTGATAATATTCGATCTTCCATAGCTTTAACTTGAAATAAATATAACTTATTTATTCCATGATTTAATTCTTCGCATACTTCACAATAAATCTTTTTCATTTTTGAAGTTAAACCGATTGAAATTTCTTCTCCTAAAAAAGGTAATAAAGCATTTGATCCTCCAAATATTGAAGACCTTATAATTGAAACAAAAGGAGCTACACCGATTAAACTTATACCAGAAAATATGCTGGTTGAAATTGTAAGAATTGTAGTGATTGAAAGACAAGCAATTTTAATTTCTGTATCAGCTTTAGTCCATCGAGATTTTATTTTTTTATAATGTATTAATCTTTCATCTAGCTTTTTCTTTTCTAATAGGAATTTGTTAATTTTATTAATCGAAGGATTATTCTTCAATCTTTATTAGTAAAAGTATTATTCATATGAGCTTTTGATTTTTCAATTGGAAGATTTTCTATATAATTAAAAACATTCTGTTCATTCAAAGATGGATAAATCTTTTTTTCTTAAAAAGTTGGATAAATTATTTCTTCATTAATCCATCTTTGTTCCTAGTGCAGTCGCGTGCGCTCCATTTTTCGTTCTCTATTTTGACGGCTTCTATATTTTTATATTTAAAATATTCTAAATGTTTAGATTTTTTACCAGAAAGTATTGGATTTGATCCTGTGGTTGAAAATAAATCATCTAATTTTATATTATTCATACTTGCTTATTTCCTATATATAAATTCTATTTTTTCAAATTCCCTATAACCTTGATTTATTAAAAGATCTAGAATTTTTCCACTCCCGCCAATAGTTAATTTAGACATTGGTTCAGAAACTGAAAATGAATGGTTTCTAAGATGTAAAGTTTTCCTTTGTTTCCAATCATTGCTCTAATAAATGTTCCTTTTGAACCCATTATTCTAATTTTATTAATTTCAAGATTTTAACCATTATAAACAAACGTAACAAAGAAATCATCATGGTGGCGGAATAAATTAAAAGTATGATCCTAATCACCAAAAGCGTAGTTGGATTATTTTTTATTATTAAAGAAATCATGGATTATTGTTCTTCAATAGCATAATATTTTATATACTTATTATATTTTATATACTTGAGGTTTGATGTTTGTATATTTTTAGTAAAACATATTTTTTGAATGTTTCGAAATCATTCAAGAGTTGTGAAGATTCAATTTTATAATGACTTATTTCATTCTTGAGAGTATCAATTACCTTCATTCGGTCATCAATTGCATTCAAAGTTTTTTTAGTTGAAGAGATTTCATCATCAGTTAGGTTTTGCGTGCTACTCATTTCAAAATTTATTCTACCAATACTAGTAGTTAATTCATTAATTTGTCTATTATATCCTGTTTCTAAAAGCATAATATATCTTTTAATTTCTTCATCTAAACGTTCACCAATTTTATTAATTTTAACAATTTGTTTTGCATTCGATTCTCGATTCAATTCCTTTACAAATTTTTTATTAACTGCATCTAAATCATTGTTCATGTTTAATTCTCCTCGCATCCTATCACCATTTTCATTTACAAATTTACTTTCAACTTGTTCTAAAATCGCCTTAGTATTTAATGCAGGTGTTCCACCACCCATATTTTCAGGAATTACAATACTCATTTTTAAATTTTATTTTATTATAAAAGATTTAGAATAATTTCTTTGAAAGACAATCCCTTTTTTAAATTCAATAAAATAAAAATACATAATTGTCCACATATTTTTGTATTCTCTTTTTGTACTTGCAAAGCATTATAAATATGACCATCAGTTGAATATAATTTCATATCTTTTATTGGAATAATTCCATATGATTCAAAATATATTTCATATTTTTTAGAAAAAAGAACCCAATGAGATCCATGTTCATTTGTTGTTTAAAAATTAAACATAATATTATCAGAATTATAAAATTTTTTAATTTCATCTCTCATAATTATTTTAGATTTTATTTCTAGATCTTTTAAAATATCACTTAAATAAAAATTAGTTGTAGTATCTCGAGCATATTTATCCAGAAAGTTATTTAGTTCTTTTACAAGTGAAACTTCTTTTAATGAAACCATTTTATAATTTAAAGAAATAAACCTGTCTTAGATCGCTTGCGCTTAAACTTGTCTTAGATGTAAACTAAAAGAAATATTTTTATTATTAAAATTATTAAATTATCATTTTGATCAACAATTTTAAAATTTATACTTGAAATAGTTTTTCTAATTAATGGAAAGTATCTTGGTGTTGCTATTTGTTGTATAATTCTATATCCACGGGGAACAGTTTCATATGGAAAACTAAATATACAATTTTTTCTTCTTTCATTGTGATATGTTCCTTCAACCAAATCACATAATAATGGAAATAAAACACTATATCCTTTTTTATCACCATGTTTATTTTTGTTTTTGAAATATTATATGAAAAAGTAACAATATTTTCTTCGGTATATCTCATTTTAATCAATTCAATTACTAATTTAAATAAAACATTCAATTCATATGCATCAGGTGGAATTGTTATCAAAATATATCCACTAGCAACACCTGAAGTATCTTTTTTAATACCAAATTCATTATTATTTTTTATAATATTAAAAATTGTATTAAATGTTGTTAACCATGCTAAACCAACTTCATAATTATAATCTTTATTATAATTATTTATAATTATTAAATATTTAATGAAAAAAGAACAATATTTTCTTCAGTATATCTCTTTTGTCATTTCTGTTGTTACAGTAACTCCATTAACTGCTATTTTATCATCTTGTTCACTAACATCAACACAACATATAGAATATAAATTTATAAAATCTAAAAACCTTAATATAACTTTCATAAATCATTGTTTGATAATTTTTTGCTTTATCAAATGTTATTGGTTTTGCAGAATAATAACTTGAATTTTATTGAACACTTAAAGACTTTATTTGTTTATCATCAGCTGTAGATTGTAAGTAGTAGGATGTGAGCGCGTCAGATACAAACCCCCCTTGACTCACGTAATTATTACATAACATTTGACCTCTGTCCATGCAGTTGCTATCTAGTAATTGACCTTGGTCCACTGACCTCATGATTACGTGACCACTGGTCAGTCCCGAAGACACACTTATTACCTAACCCCTTTATTATGTCACGTGGACCAACACACCTATTACCTAACTGTTATTATGTCACGTAGTTATGGACCAAAACTCCTACCAACTTCCACACACCCGCCTTCTAGAACCTCCCACACACCTAATTTCTAGAACCTTCTACACACCTACCTTCTAGAACCTTCAGTTCTTAAACCGTTCAAACACACATCGCCGATCTGCACCTATCCGCACCCATTAGCGCCAATCATCGCCCATCATCGCCCAACACGCTTACAACTACGTCTATGACTAAGTCGTACACTTAACAAAATCACTCACTAGTACTATTTAAAATTTTATTAAATATAACAAGTTTGTTTCACAGTGAAAAGAATATCCTCAACATGAAGCATGCAATTCATACTGCAATCGTAGTAGAGAAAGATGAATTCAAATGTAAGTTATCAAGTATTTGATTAATCAGTCTCTTCTGCAATTGGCGTCTTCTGAATTTTCTTTTGCTTGATCTGCTATGATGATTGATCGGCGTCGTCATCCGGCATTGCAAATATAAATTTTGCATTAATAAATACTACGAACTAAGCTGATTTGATTTTCTAAGTTTTCTAAATTCAATTACGACTTTTACAAAGGCAAAAGTCAGGTTAATAATATTGAATTTAAAGATAAATTACGAATGTAGTCTGAATCATTTCAAACAAAAAAAAATAATTCTGATCTCAATGAAAAATTTTAAGTTAGTTTAAATATCCATAATTTTAAATTAATTGCAGAAGTCTGGTAGAATGCCGTGCACATGGTAATACCGTATTTTAGCTGAGTGCACATTCTTTAGGCAGTATATTTTTAGGCAAATAAAATATACAGATTTATTTTCTATTAAAAATTTTAATTTTAAAAATAAAAAATAATTCGCCCACGATAGGATCTGAACCCACCGACACCAGAGTGCCTCATTTTGTTACCCAAATTTATAATATCAATAATAATAATAATAATAATAATAATAATAATAATAATAATAATAATAATAATAATAATAATAATAATAATAATAATAATAATAATAATAATAATAATAATAATAATAATAATAATAATAATAATAATTACAAAACAATAGAATAAAAAGACAAACACATTATAAGACAACATTTATTTAAATAAAAGATTCAATACCTTCAATAGCGTTGATACCTAAATAATTTCCGAATGCAAAACCTTTGTTTTTACCTACCCATTGACGTTTATCATCGTTGTTACTTAAAGCAATTTTTCAATTTTTAAAAGTAAACAACTGATGATTTCTCGTCCCTATTCTCGTTTGAGGAACAGAAAAAATTGTATTGTTTCTATAACAATCAAGATAAGAAAGATGCTTTATTTCAGTTTCTTCCAAAGTAATTCCCTTTGCTTTATTACTTTCAGTTTCATTTAAAAGACTAGCATTTTTGTCGTAAGAAAACCCATTCCTTATATCTAAGTCCGTTACTCTCATCTTTTAATTTACCTATTACTGAGGTAAGTTTACTTGAATAGAAAACATGAGCAATTCGAAGTGTCCAAAAGATTATCCGAAACCGTTGCAGGTAAAAAAGTACTTAATTTACAAATTCATCCGACTCTATAAATTATTAGCGATACCGTCAACTAAATTCGTTGTAACAACTATTTTAGATTTAGTGTTTTTATGAAAATAAGTCACTGGGTTTACAAATGAAAGTCACTGGGCTAACTATATAAATTGATAAAGAATAATAGATCCATGAGATTTACATCAATATTTTTTAAAAATTCACGCATACTGGATTAATTAATGCTAACAAAATTCACACAATTAATAATAATGCTAATATACTTGATTTTGATTGGCTGTTATTATTGCTATTGACGACATTATTTTTCGATAAATTTAATCGCTAAACTCAAAATACCAATAAATTTATCAATATATCAAAATTATTAAAGTTTTCTTGAAAATAATTTGAAAACGTACAAACTATTTTTCAATAAAACTAATATTAAATTAAAAATAAATGAAAGGTTGAATAGATTTATCGATATATTTATTGTAATTTTTCTTGAAAATAATTTGAAAACATACAAACGATTATTCAATAAACTTATTATTTAACTAATACCGGTTGTTGAAAATACTAATAAATTTATCAATTAAAATAATTACAATTTTCATGAAAATAATAATTTCAAAATGAATTATAGAGTACTTGATTTTAATTGATTAATTCTATTTATTACCAATGTCAACGACTCAAATTAATTCAAATTTTAATGTTCAAATTATTTTCTAAATATTATTGGTACCACATTGATTAGTCGATAGGAAATCATACTATTCAATCGAACATAATTTCATTAATCTTTTTAAATAAATCAACAAAAGTCATTTAAAACTAATATAATGTTGAACTTGTTGCTAATCACTGAGTTATTTTATTTAAAATTTATCCGAATCTAATTACATGCATTGTAAAACGCTACAATTATCATAATTCATTACTCTAAAGTTTCCTTATAAAGAATACTTCAACAATGTTTCCAAATCTTTACATATAAAAGTTGTAATTATAACGATTCAAGCAAAATCAAATAGATCGACTAGAAAATTTTTATGTACAACAAATATTGGTTAAATTGACTATCAAACGTCGTAATTTATGGTTACCGTACAAATTATTACCTATTTTGTCACCTAGGGTTAAAACTCTTAACCTTTTAAATAACTTTATAACAAATCATGTAATAGTTTATTCATAAATTTATCGAAAAGTATTATAATATATCTAGTTTGAATCATAAACTATTGAAATATTTAATAGGTATCACCTGATGAATTTTTAATGGTTATTTAATCAATTTTTATTTACATAAAGCTTTAATGTCCGAAATAATCTGTTTATTAGCATGTTGTTAATGAATGTAAATCTAATTATACACGTTTTGGTATCAACATTTAATTAGTATTTAGATCAAAGCTCTTATTAAAAACAAAAGTTTATTTAGATATCATGAGTATCCACTTGACTGATATTGACAATGTAATTCATGTTTGTAATAAATTTACGTGTGAAAAATTGTCTTTTTAATTGTTGTGTAAGTTAAATTATTATTATTATTATCAATAGCATTATTATTAATTGTGTGAATTTTGTTAGCATTAATCCAGTATGTGTGAGGTTTTAAAAAAATATTGATATAAAACTTATGGATTGATTATTCTTTATCAATTTATATAGTTTTATATTAATGCAATTTAACTCTTATTTTACTCTCGAATTGATTTTTGAAGACTATTTTACGGAAAAGAAAGTAATTACCATTTATGCTATGATGTTTTTAGGTTATTATTATTATTATTATTATTATTATCAATAATTAGAAGGTGTATTTATTCATTAACAACTATATAATTTCAAAAAATAAATTATTGTAATCATTAATTTTCGATATGATTCTTTTGTTATCTAACCTCCATTATGAGGAATTAAATTTAAATCATCTTATTTAATGTTATTACGTTGCAGTTATACACTATAAATCACACGCACGCAAGAAAATAAAATGAAAAACCTTTTTCGGTACCCCAGATTGAACTGGTTGTAAGGGGGGAAGCCGCGGCGAAGGCAGTAGCTGGGACCTTTCAGTATTCTCTCCTTTCTAAATCCTATCGTCCAACCCTCGAAAGAGTAGTGTTGAGGTCCTGGGAAAGGTTAAATGTAAAGCTCACACAAATACTATGAAAAATATACGTAGACCAGTGTTTAGTAGGATCAACAAAAATTTCACGGCAAGACATATTTCAATACCAAAAGTCATCATCTAGCCTATATAAAATTGTATTACAACACTAACCAAAAAATTCGAGAAATTTGACACATCGACCATAAAGAACTATATTTGACAAAAGATCGACTTAATTCAGGATTACATATCTATCGACTTAGATTTTACAATAGAATTTTATAAAGTCAATAAGCGTATCTCATTAATATTTTTACTCCAAAGAACTAAAAATCGACTTCAGATTCGGAATTCCACGTTGACCCATTACTCAGACTATGCTATTGCGATAAAGACAGAACTTCTAAAATTTGATTCTATGACCGCACAGTTCGTAAAATGACCATCATTACGACTATCATCACGATTATTATTCATTTGAAAGTATTACTATTAGTATAAAAATTATTATTATTATTATTATTATTATTGTTACGACTATTATTACTTTTTTTAGTAATCTAATCTTATTACTATTATTATTAATATTATTATTATTATTGTTATTATTATTACTTCTATTTTTATTTTATTAGTAATCTAATTTTATTATTATTATTATTAATATTATTAGTATATCTTCATTATTATTGTTATTGACTATATTGTATTATTATTATTAATAAACTATTATTATCCTTATTATGCTTTTGATATTATTATTATTGTCATCATTGCTATTCTTGACGTTACTATTGTTTCTAAAGTATTATTATTATCATTATTGTTATCATCATCATCAATATTATTATTAATTTAATATTATTATGATTATTATTATTATTATTATTATTATTATTATTATTATTATTATTATTACTATTATTATTGTTGTTGTTGTAACTATTGTTGTTATTATTATTATTAACGCTAATTTAATATCATTATTGTTGTTAACCCATTAAGATCTGTATTATTATCATTATTATTAATTTCATATTATGGTTATTATTATTAATCTATTATCATTATTATTATTATGATTACTATAAATGTCATTATTATCATTTACTTAATGTTATCAAATCTACTGTTATTATCATTACAAATATTATTAGCATAAAATGAACTATTATTAGTATTAATGTATTATTATAAATCGATTATTATTATTAACATCATTATAAAATGATTATTAGTACGAGATAACTATCCTTATTCATTATTATTAACTTAAAATATTGAATTTTAAATTAAACAAAAAGGAAAAAACCAAATGATTTACCATCATTTATTGTGATAAAAAAGAAAATATCATGCAAAAAAGAAAAGAATTGCATGTAAAAATTCTCCAATTTTCGGAATGTTGTTTGGGAGTTGAGTCTGAGGATCATACAAGAAAAAGTTTAAAAATAACTGAATTAAATTAATAAATAAACTTCGTGGAAAGTACCCAGACCTTGTGAGATCTTCCATCCGGTGCCGGTCCCTCAAGAAACTTCTAAAAACATAAAAATATTAGTTAAAAGTAGCTAAAATCAATTTACCAATTGTCCTGTTGCCGTGGTAATAAGCGGTAAGCAGGTTAAAACATATATAGAAAAAAGATATACGGCTAAATTTCTCCAAAACCCTTGAATTTTGAATATCGAAATGGTGGCCTGTAATACAAAATAAGATATTTTATCTTATAGTAAAATTAATTTCATTTTACAATAAAATTTTTATAAATTATTATATAGTAATTTAAATTAAATGATTTTATTTTAACTTTTATAAATTAAAATTTCTTAGGTTTAAATGGGTTTTGTAAGAAAATTAGTAATAAAATTTTAAAATTTTAAAATAAAATTTTTTTTAATCTCATTATTATTATCATAGTTGGTGATGTAGTCTAAATTTAATTATTACGCCTGTTACTGTTATTGTAAACATTATTATTAGTTCATCATTATCCAGTACGGATTTTAGGTCCCAATGATGTTATGATAATTGTTAAACTAGAATATAACTTGTTAGTGTTAATTTTGATATTGATGTTTAAAATGACTTAAAGCAGTTGGGTATTGGAATATTAAAATGGTTGAATGATCAAGTTAATTATTAATTAGATAAATAGACAAAAAGGGGACCGATTGAGTAGAGCACGAAGTCTTCTATGACTGCTCGTGAACCTGAGGAGGGTTAGGGTATTAGCAGTTCTTGAAAAGGAGCTCACCTTTTGCTAACCTTCCACCCACTAGTTCACAGTACCAACGTCAATTTTGACGGGTGACTAGCGGTCAAAACTTCTTATGTAGGCGCTGGTGGGAAATAGTAACCCTTAGGCAGTTTAAACTATTTTAATGACCCATCAGTGCCTAGCATTATTATTATTATTATTAAAAATTTGGGTAATAAATGAGACTTGTAACCGTTGAGTCAGTTGGGCAAAATATATTTTATTTTCAAAATTAATTTTTTTAATAGAATATAAATCTGTATATTTTATTTGCTGTAAATTTAAAATTTTATAGAAATGAGTAAAGCAAATCTTGTATAATTTAATTTTTTACATTTAGTTAAGTTGAAATTTTAAACATTGTGAATTATATTCTTAAAATATTGTAAATCCAGTGTTCAAATTAAAGTTTTTAGTGACTTATTTTTAATTAAATAAACTATCAATATACTATAATGGTTGTAAACTTAAATTTTCATGAAAATTATAAAAGTTTTATGATTATTTTGATAAAATTGTTATGTAATATATTTCTAACAAAATAGTCAGTAGATTATCAGGTAGAGCTTTACACTTGTATTATTGGGCCATTAGGCTCGATAGATCAAATACTTGATAACTTACATTTGAATTCATCCTCCTCTACTACGATTACAGTATGAATTGCATGCTTCATGTTGAGCATATTCTATTCACTGTGAAACAAACTTATTATATTTAATAAAATTTTAAATAGTACTAGTGAGTGATTTAGTTGTTGGCGTGTTAGGCGATGATGGGTGATGATGGGTGATGATGGGTGTTGATCGATGTTGATCGTTGTTGATCGATGTTGATCGGTGCGGATGGGTATGGATTCTTTTAAATTGTTGAAAGAATCCAAATATATTTTTTAAAGGATATCTCCTATCAAATTTTTTGATTGAATAAAAACTTTTTCTAGTTTTATATCCTTTATTATTTTCATCATCAGTACCAGTATCCGGAATCCATCCACTTAGTTCATCACGTTTATTATTAAAATTATCATCAGTCATAACAAATTGTAATAATGAACTCATTTCACCAGGATACCTTATATTTTCAACTTCTGTTGATCCTAAAAATATTGATATTTGATTAAATAAATTTAAAAACCAATTATGTTCAAGAGTTATATCATCAGTTGGATCAATACCTATAATTTTAAATTTATAATATAACCATGAATTACAAATATCTAAAGGATTTGAAGATTGTTCAATTTGAAAAAATAAGGTTCCAGGAGAATTTAATGATTCAGCAGTTGAAGTTGTTGGTAAAACTTCTAAAATATCTTTCTTTTTTAATAAATGATTAAATTTACTATTATTATTCAAATTTAAAATCGACATTCTATTTATTATTCAAACATTTAAGATATTATATTTTTAAAATTTGAAAACTTAGGATATTGTTTCTTATTAATCAATTTTTTGGTTAATAATCTTAACAAAATTTCATTTATGTGATTTTCACAATTATTATTTCCTGCTTTTCTCGAAGCTAAATATTTTCTTAATTCATAAAATAATTCACAAGGATTATCGGATAAAAAATAAATTGGGCTTCGTCCTCTGATCGTTTGTGCTCAATCTTTCACCTGTTGTTTCCTGAGGTGGTTGATCCCGCTCCTTGATTAGAATTTGATAACATATTTTTTTTAATATTTTTTTTTCTTCAACAGTAAATTTATGAGTGGAGCTGCCTTCAGGTTCATCACCAAATTCTTTAAATTTTTAAAATTTAATTTTAAACTTCTTCATATGTTGGTGGTTTTTGAACAAATGATTTTATTTTTTTATAATAATTATTTGATGAAATAGAATTAATATCTTTTGTTATATTCTCATATGTTTCAATATTACTTATTGGAACATTTGATTCCCCTTCAGAATTAAATGTATTTGCTTCAATTGTTTTTTTCAATCCATTAATAAATTTTTTTCTCATTATTATTTGATGTTATGTATATGTTCTTCCCTTCCTTGGTTAATAAAATTTTTTTACCACCAATAGATAATGTAGTTTCATCTTTTTCATGAAGGTATATATCTGTAAGATGAGATATAATTGTTTTGTTACCTTTTATAACATCATAGTTTACTTTCAATTCTAATTTTATTTAATGAATTTGTTTTATGATTTCTTGATTATTAAAGAGCTTTTCATTCTCAATTGGTCGACCGGTGGTCTCAAAACGTTTTCTATCTTGAAAAGCATTTATATTTTTTTAAAGGATTTTCTTCTTGAAAGATGCTTACTTCTCTGGAACGTTTATTTTGATTTGAAATTAATTCAGTTTGTGCTTCTTTAGTAACATCAATTATTGGCTTTTCAATTTTTGTAGCCATGAAATTAAAGTTTTGATCTTGAAGTTTACTAAACATTAAATTTTCATTCCAAATAATTTACAATCTTGAATATATTTATTAATATTAAAATCATTTACATTTCTAACCATTTTTATTCATGAAAATTAAATAATTCTCTAATTAAATAATTAAATAATTCTAATTGATTAACTACTTATTATTTTCATATACTTGATTTTTTTCTTTATCCAATGCAATATAATTATATTTTATAGATAGAAGATTTTAAGACTATTAAATTCTTCCTTGACTAAAGTATCATTAAAAATACTAAACAAATCATTAAAAATACTATCTTTATTTCTTTTTCTTAATTTAAAGAATATGAAAAAATTAGAATTACCACGAATACTTCTAGATGGTAAATCATAATAATTTTGAGCTAAATAAATTACATTACAATTATTATATCTACCTCGAGTAAAATAAGATTCCATAATTTCTTGATTTTTCATGTTGACACAATCATCAAAAATTATTAAATTCTTCTTCGCTCGATTTAATTTTTCATATGGAATTATTTCATAATATTTATTACTTATTGATACACCAATTTTTTGAGGAGGCCTACGGCCGATCATTTCTGCAGAAGAAGTTATAGAGTTTAATTCCCCACATTTTGTTTTTTCATATAATTCTTCAAATAAAACTCTAATAGATGTATTATAAGGAATTGCATCTTGATTTTCAAATAATCCCACAATATCTTGTTTTGTTAAACCAGAATTTAACTCTTGAAAAATTATTTGCATTTCAGGTTGATCGATTGTTTTAGAAAAAATTATTAAATTATCATAGTCTATAAAATTAGGAGTTAGAATCATCTTTAATAACAAAACTGTTTTTCTAGAACCAGAAATTCCAATTATCAACATTCTAAAAGAATTCGGTAAAATAGGATTGTGATAGAATTTCAAAATATTTTTATTCCAATTTGGTGTAAACGAAAACATTTTTAATATTAAAATTTTTAATCGATGAAAAATTATTTATTTTTTATAAGGAGAAAGAAAAATTCCATCACCCTCAACCCCTATTTGAATATTTCCTTTATTTAATTTTTTCAAAACTTGTTTTAATTTTTTATTTTTAGAAGGAATCTTTTTATTAATAGACTTTATAAAATCACAAATTCCATGACCTTGATATGGATGTAAATAAATTCCTTTTCCTTTTGGAGACTTTTCTTGTGAAGATTTTCCTTCTGAGGAATTAAGAATTTTCGCCTTTGAAGCATCAGCTAATTGCGTTTCCTTAATATTTTTAACAGCAGTTGTTATTCCACATGCTGATCCTGCTGCAGCTATAATTCCTCCAAATATTATTGGTAATAAAGTTGCTAAAGGTAAAATTCCTCCAGAATGTTCAGCTTCTTTTTGTTTAATTTCTGTAATTTTCTTTGTACCAATGTATGATTTTTTTACCATCATATTCAATAGCTGCAGGTTTGTTTGTTTTTATTATTTTTCTTACTTTTTTCTAAATTATCAACAGTCTGTGTATTAATAATTTCATCAACCATTTTTAATAGAAATTATTAAAAAATAGTTTTCTGGAGTTCATTTTGATAAAATTTACCTAGAATTTCTTCGCCGGTTGAATCTTTAATTCCATAAGTTATTGGTTTTGAGCCAGCATGTATTTCTGAAATGATAAAAATTTCTTAAGACCATTTATGTGTTGAACCTTTTTCGAATTTATTTATCCATTTGAATATTCGAACTCGATATTAAATTTTTGTTTTTCTTGTAACTTTTCATTAGCATAATTATTATCATGGGTAATCTCTTTGATCAGATCAGGATTCTCACTTGCTTCTGTTGGTGAAACTCCTATTGTTCTATGAATTTTATTGTTATATTTATTAATTAATTCTGGTAATATATCTATCCAAATTCTATTTCCTTGTTCTGTAAATTTTTTATACATCCAATTTTTCAATGTTCTATTAAATCTTTCAGTTATAGGATTATGTGAACCATAATTTGATCTATCATCATGTGAATTAAAAGTTGAATAAATTTCAATATCATTTTCTTGTCTAAATTCTTCAAATATTTTATTATAAAACTCTTTACCATTATCAAAATAGAATTTTTTTGGAATTCTATCTGGGGTTTCTTCAAATAAAAACTCCAATCCTTCTTTAATTGAATTTGCTGTTTTATTTTTTAATGGTAGAACCCAAGCGTAATTGTTAGAAGATATCTATAATTTTTATTATTTTTAAGATTTACGGTTTCAATTAAATCTGCTGACCAAATATCATCTTTATTGAAAACTTTTATTTTTAAATATTTTTTAGGTTTTCTATATTCTTTGTGTAACTCTGTTGCAAATGCTTCTCACTGGTGTAACTCATTCGCTAGAGTAGTATTTTGATTGTCTCAGTTTTTTGGTAGTTCTCCACCTAATATTATTTTTGTTTTCATTGCTATTTTTCCTATTGCTCTTGAAAATATTTCAGAAAATGTTGGATTTTGAATATCATTTAAATCTTGAATCAAATCAATACCTGCTTTTTGACGAGAACGAATATCTTCTTGACGATACGTTATGTATATATTCAATCCATTTGATGAAAATTATTTATTGAGCATCCTAAATACTTCATTAATGTTCTACTTTCTTTGTTTTGTTTTATTGGTCTTCTAATACCTCCATATAAATGATTAGATAATTTAACTTTGGGATTTTTATTATATCGTTTTTTATGCCTTTCATTAATTTTTTCCTTATTAATTTGTGCATAATTTCGTCGACATCCTTTACATACAGAATTATAAACATAATTATCCCTCTTTAATCTACTCCTAAATTCACTTATAGGTTTTTCAATATTACACTTTGTACATACTTTTATTGGTAAAGTAGTTTTCAAATTTCTTATTCCTAATAAACGTTTCTCTTTATGTTTTTTTTCATTTAACTTACGATACATATTTTCGCATTCTTTACAAATTCCAAGAAAATAGGATTTTCCTTTTCTTTTGATTGTTCTAAACGATTTATTTGGTTTTTTTAATTTTACATTTATTACAAATTTTTGAATCCATTTTTAGTTTAATTATTTTATAATGAATTTAGCAAACACTAGCATATGCTTTTTTAAAACACGCTTGAGCCCAATTGACCCAAATAATTATATTTTGGAAGATGATGTTCTCATGGATATTTCTGGTAATTTAGAACTTACAGTTTGTATATCTCCCCCGAAGGCAGTCGCTGGCACTCCAGAATTGTGAATTAGCCAAGGTGACAATAATAGGCATGATTATCCGAAATCCTTTGTTTTGACGTCAAAATCGTGTAGGAAAGTGAATGGACAATCACTTGGTCGACTCTATTACATTAGCGGTGAAAACCAAAGATGTCAACGTGAAATAGATCCGACTACAGCGACATACTTAAAACTCGTAAGAAAGCATTAATTAAAAGATAAATTGAGCCTGATGAATATATTTATTATATAATACCCAGATTGTAGTAAGGTCCGACATAGCAGAAGATATACCATTGTCCGTTACCGATTACACAATCACTGAATATTCTTGAAGTCTTCTCGATGAATGCTCCATCAGGAAATACATTCAGGCCAACACGTAATTAGCGGACACAAAATTAGAAAGTAACTATTTATTCACACATGAAACGTGATAAATTTTATTTTTCTAAACATGATATACGTTAAAGATTATAACACAAGTGGTTCCACTAGTGATCACGATGACCAACGAATCTTTTGAAAATTGATTAAATACGATTCATTTATTGATTAATTAATTAAAATTTCCAACTCTAACCTAACAGTACGAATTTCCACCCTACGAGCAGCCTGATATCAGCAGGTGTTCTGGGAGGCCGGCTACGTGATTGCTACTGCAGGGGACACGAATTGACCCATCCAGAACAACCTACCTGTCAGGATATGGATCTACCCATCAATTACATTACTTTCTCAAACTCGACAACACGACGTTAATTCATGTAACATAATAAATTGATATTCAGCTGAGTTTGCCCCGATTCATGGATTTGCCTTAAAATAATTAAATTCATTAATTAATTTGTTTAAAAATACACACACATACATTTATATATATGTATATGACTAGATAGAAAGATAGATATAATAAGTCATGAAAATTCATGAAGAAAATTAAAGAATTTTTTCATCTAATAAAAGCAAATGAGATAATTAATTTTCTTTTTATCTGAAATATTGAATTGATAAATTGAAAATTCTTTGAAAATTGACTTTAAACTTTATAATTGAAGGAAAATATTAGTCCCTTCCACATATAGACGATGACATCTATATTTCTTTAAATTCCCATTAACGACTGATTTAATTTTTTAGGTGCATTTCTTTTGAAGATTTCCATCATGCAATTTCATTCTTGTTAATCTTTCTAAAATTTTATTTTAAATGACAAAAAAACTAATTTGCCACTTTTTTTAAAAGCGAATCTTAATAATTATTTAATAATAATAATAATAATAATAATAATAATAATAATAATAATAATAATAATAATAATAATAATAATAATAATAATAATAATAATAATAATAATAATAATAATAATAATAATAATAATAATAATAATAATAATAATAATAATAATAATAATAATAATAATAATAATAATAATAATAATAATAATAATAATAATAATAATAATAATAATAATAATAATAATAATAATAATAATAATAATAATAATAATAATAATAATAAAAAAAAAAAAAAAAAAAAAAAAAAAATAATAATAATAATAATAATAATAATAATAATAATAATAATAATAATAATAATAATAATAATAATAATAATAATAATAATAATAATAATAATAATAATAATAATATGATTGAAGATATTAAGAGTAAAATTAGCCAGTGGGATTGGGGATTATTTTGTAAGAGGAATGATCGTTGATGAGTTTAAGAATAAAATTAATGTCTCGAGCGCTTAGTTGTTTACAGGGGATAAACCGAATAAATTAAAAATATATATTGCTCTTGCAGATTCTTTAGTTAAATTATCAGATTGATATTTTTATGTGAGATTAAAACAATTAAAGGATGGTAACATAAAACTATTTACTGGAACATCGTTAGGATGTATACAGTAATTAAAGGAAATTCAAAATTCTGATTTGGTAAATACTAAATATTTAACAGCCATAAAACTTGGAATAAAGAAATATCAAGCTAGACAAAATTATCAAAACTTTAATACAGAAATTGGATACGACTTTAAAGAAAGATGAAAAATATGAATTAATATCTAAATTTCTGAATCGCGACATTAAAGCAAAAGTAGATCAACCGATCGCAGTCAAACCAACTAGTCCACTATATCCAATTCTTAATTCTGAAGAAATCTTTGATGTGATTGAAGGAGCAATTTTTTTCCAACAATTGGCTTTGCAAGAGGGAACCATCAAGTAGAATTAGAAACGTCTATCAAAAAGAAGACAACATTCACCACAAAGCATGGTCAAATTTAGTTTAGCCGCATGCCATTTGGACTATGTTCAGCACCTCCTACATTTCAGAAATTAATGAATATTGTGTTGAAATGTGAAAATTGGACAGACTGCGTTATATATCTTGAAAATATTTTAATATTTTGTAAAACTATAAAAGAACATTATGAGCGATTAGAAAAAATACAATTAGGTTTAAAGGAAGCTGGATTAAAAAAAGGGTCCTGAAAACTGTCAATTTTTAAGGAAGAATGTTAAATATTTAAGACATATTATAGACGTAACGGAATTCGAATTGATGACGAAAAAATAGATTCTATAAAAATTAGAATCGATCTCGTGTGATAAAAAATAACTGATGTTTTTGGGACTGCGGATATTATAAGCGTTTTTTAAAGGATTATGCAGATATTTCTCAACCATTATACAACACGCTAAAGAATGAGAATATTCTTGAATAGAATGAAAGAACAATTGCGGCATTTGAAAACTGAAAACGACTCCTGATGTCACCTTCACTCTTAAATATTCCAAATAAAAATGATGCATTTATTTTAGATACAGATGTGTCTTTGGAGCTGTGGGATCTGTATTATGTCGAATTCAGAATGGTATTGAAAAGGTAATTGCATATGCATCAAAGATACTGAGTAGGTTCCAATGGAGATAATGCATAACTAGGAAAGAGTTGTTATCTATTTATCTTCTTCTAGCAAAATTTAAGCATTACTTGTATGGACGACGATTTACAGTAAGAACAAATCATCAGGCTTTAAAATGGTTGCTAAATTGGGATTTCCCAAACACATCTTAATATGATGTGTGGAAAGCAGAACTAGAAATATTTGGAATGAATGCATAATACAGGAAACGTAAAGAACACATTAATGCGGATGCACTATCTAGATTTCTACCTTGTGAGCAATGTGCGTTGAAACACGGAGATCCACAGAAAAAATGAAATATAAAAATACACAGACAGTAAATCTGAGATCTCGGCAGAACACGAAGAAGTTTTATGTCAAATGACAATCGATGATAACATAAATCATCAAAAGATGCAAACATTAAACTGGTGATCCAATTACTTCAAATTGGAGAGACAGCAAAAAGAAGCAGTGATAAAAATTTTAACAAATTATATAAGAAAGGAAAAGAGTTATACACTTTGAAATTCCATATTATATACTTTCATAAAATTCATATTATAAATTATATAATATAATAGTAGTAGGATGTGAGCCCGTCAGATACAACCCCCTTGGCTTACGTAATTATTAAGTAACATTTGACCTCTGCACACGCTGTTGCTACCTAGTAACTGACCTTTGGTCAATGACCTCGTGATTACATCACTTGACCTCTGGTCACTACTCGGAGACACACTTATTACCTAACTGTTATTATGTCACGTAGTTGGGGACCAACACACCTATCTTCTAGAACCTTCCACACACCTACCTTCTAGGACCTACCTTCTAGAACCTACCTTCTAGAACCTACCTTCTAGAACCTTTCATTCTTAAACATTTCACACACACACCAACCAACGATCAACGATCCGCACCGATCCGCACCGATCCGTAATGATCAGTAATATATCAATTTTAAAGTGAGATATTTTGGCCAAATATTGAGTTTGTACTGATAAATATCGGGTTTTTAATGAAAATGATCAGTAATATATCAATTTTAAGGAGGATATTATGGTTAAATATCAAGTATGTACAGATAAATATAGGGTTTTTAATGAAAATGATCAGTAATATATCAATTTTAAGGAGGATATTATGGTTAAATATCAAGTATGTACAGATAAATATAGGGTTTTTAATGAAAATGATCAGTAATATATCAATTTTAAGGAGGATATTATGGTTAAATATCAAGTATGTACAGATAAATATAGGGTTTTTAATGAAAATGATCAGTAATATATCGATTTAAAGTAGATATTTTCGCTAAATATTGAGTATGTGCAAATAAATGTAGAGTTTACATGAAATGCTCAGTAATATATCAATTTTACGGATAAAAATCATTGTTTAAGCACAGTTTGAAACGTAAAACCACCATAAGATCTGAAATACTTGAAAAAATATTTATTAAAGATGATTTACAAATTGGACTAGGGTTAAGTGACATTATTGTTGAACCAGAAATTGAATATGATTTACTACGCTCAAATCGAATTATAAAAGTGAACATAGGAAGATATAATGTTAAGGAAATAGTTCTTCCATCTTCTCTTTTGGAAAAATTAAAAATTACATTAAATGAAATGAAACATTCAAAAGTTCAATTTGGAGTCCAAGTAGAATTTGAAAAAGATTGGGAACTCAAAGTAGTTAGTATATCAAATCGCGCTGCTTCAGTGACTACAACTTTTCTTGATGAGGGCATAAAGAAAATAAATGAAAAGATTGTTGAACTAACAGAATTAGTTGGAAAATAAACCGAATGATAGAAGTAAATTTCAAGGTAACCAAAGTTTCTAATATATCTAGGTTATCTGGACATAGTTATATTCCAACACTCTAATAGGTAAAAAGGTAATAGTTAACGTACAAAATACCAATAACTTATGTTTCATATATAGTGTTTTGGCTGTATTGAAATCTGATAAAATCAAGAAAGATAGACCAAGAAAATATTTACCGTATATGAATGACTTGGTATACGATCCTAACGATATGTCAATGAAACTGTGTGATATTCCAACTTTTGTGAAGAAAAATCCTGGTTTAGCAATTAATGTAATGATTTATAATAACGAAAATTTTGAGGATAGAGAAGAACTTATAATGAAGCATCCATATTTAAATATAATTCACCGAACAAAAGTAACTGGGTTGGATCCAATTTATTTATTATTGATAAAGGAGGGTGAAAAATATCATTATACAGCAGTAACTAATTTACAATCCTTGATGAATTGTCAAAAACAATGATTGTAAAACAATGATTGTTCGAATTTGTTGCAAATGGTGTGAAAATTGTTTAAATGGATTTCGTAAGCCAAAATCCTTTGAAAAACACCAAGAGTTATGTAAGAAAAATCAGTCGGGTACTACGCTATATACATTACCAAAAGATAAATATTTGGAGTTCAAAAACTGGTCAAAACACCTCATTTCATTATCTATGCAGATTTTGAATCTATTTTACCAAAAGATAACATTTATTTTCAAAAACATTTGCCAATTTCTGATGGACTCTCATTAATCAACAACCTCACTGATATGACAAGTTACCATCATTTCATTGGTCAAAACTACGTTTATGAATTTTTGAAGAATATTCATTTGATAATTGTGAATATTGTTATTTGTGTAATAAGAATATAGTAGATAAGGTTAGAGACCATGACCATTTACAGGAAAATATATTGGTCCATCATGTAAAAGTTGTAATGTTAATAGGAGCATCAAAGAATTATTACCTGTAGTGTTTTACAATGCATATAATTAAATTCGGATAAGTGTTAAATAAAATAAGTCGGTGATTAGCAACAAGTTCAACATTATATTAATTTTAAATGACTTTTGTTGATTTATTTAAAAAGATTAATGAAATTATGTTCGATTGAATAGTATGATTTCCTATCAATGCGGTACCAATAATATTTAGAAAATAATTTGAACATTAAAATTTGAATTAATTTGAGTCGTTGTACATTGGTAATAAATAGAATTAATCAATTAAAATCAAGTACTCTATAATTCATTTTCAAATTATTATTTTCATGAAAACTGTAATTATTTATTTTGAAAAATTTATTAGTATTTTCAACAACCGGTATTAGTTAAATAATAAGTTTATTGAAAAATAGTTTGTACGTTTTCAAATTATTTTCAAGAAAAATTACAATAAATATATCGATAAATCTATTCAACCTTTCATTTATTTTTAGTTTAATAATAGTTTTATTGAAAAATAGTTTGTACGTTTTCAAATAATTTTCAAGAAAACTGTAATAATTTTAATATATTGATAAATTTATTAGTATTTTGAGTTTAGCGATTAAATTTATCGAAAAATAATGTCGTTGTCAATAGCAATAGTAACAGCCAATCAAAATCAAGTATTTGGTTTCTACTTTTTCAAAATTAATTTAAAGAAAAGATATTGAAATATGATTTTTATGTTGTTTCAAGAATAACTTTCTATTAAAAAATAAGTTCAGTCAATAATATTTTTAATTAACAATTGCATTTAATCAATCAATAATTTTACGAGTTTATTTAAATTGACGATTAACAAATTTATATACTTTTTAATCTAATTTCAATAGAGATTTTCAATTTAATATTCTTAAATTAAAATATTTATTCATATTTTCAAACCATTTTTAACTGGTACTTAAAAATTGTCAACTATTATTAAATATATGTATGTTTTTTACCAACTACTCTTTGTTAAAGACATCTGTTTACTTGGTATTTATTAATATTGGTTTATGTAATGTTATAACATTTTAATCACAAAGGGTTAAAAGTTATCTTTCATCTTTTAGGGTTAAAATTATGTATTCTTTCATTATTTATGGTTAAACTTATTACTTCTTTCATTATTTTGAGTTTAAATTATTAAATATTTCATTACTTTGGGTTAAAATTGTTACTTCTTTCATTACTTAGGGTTAAAATTCTTAACCTTTTAAATAACTTTATAACAAATCATGTAATAGTTTATTCATAAATTTATCGAAAAGTATTATAATATACCTAGTTTGAATCATAAATTATTGAAATATCTAATAGGTATCACCTGATGAATTTTTAATGGTCATTAATCAATTTTTGGTTACATAAAGCTTTAATGTAGCGAAATTATCGGTTGATTAGCATAATGAATTCAAATCTAATTTTACACGTTTTGGTATCAACATTTAATTAGTATTTAGATCAAAGCTCTTATTAAAAACAAAAGTTTATTTAGATATCATTAGTATCTACTTAACTGATATTGACAATGTAATACGTGTTTGTAATAAATTTACGTGTGAAAAATTATCTTTTTAATTGTGAAAGTTAAATTATTATTATCAATAGCATTATTATTAGCATTAATTAATCCAGTATGCATGAATTTTTAAAAAATATTGATATAAAACTTATGGATCGATTATTCTTTATCAATTTGTATAGTGAGCCCAGTGACTTTCATTTGTAAACTCAGTGACTTATTTTCATAAAAACACTAAAATAGTTGTTACAACGAATTTAGTTGATGGTATCGCTAATAATTTATAGAGTCGGATGAACATGTAAATTAGTATTTTCAAATCCTAACTTGGTGAATTATTATCAAAATATTGAATTTTTATTAGAAACAGTATATTTGCTATAAATTTATAGAATTTGGTTAAGTATTTACATGTAAATAATCCTATGATGGGTTTTTTTTCATAAACTTTATAAATCCAATGTTTAAATCCTATCTTGAATGAGTTATTTTCAAAATTCTTACATCAGTGGTGTCGGTAATAATTCGTTGAGGGGTTCAACTCCTATCGTGGGCGAATTATTTTTTATTTTCAAAATTAAATTTTTTAATAGAATATAAATCTGTATATTTTAATTGATGTAAATTTAAAATTTTATAGAAATTGGTAAAGTAAATCTTGTATAATTTAATTTTTTACATTTAGTTAAGTTGAAATTTTAAACTTGTTGAATTATTTTCTTAAAATATTGTAAATCATGTGTTCAAATTTAAGTTTTGAGTGACTTATTTTTAATTAAATAAACTATCAATATACTATAATGGTTTTAAACTTAATAAAATTTTGAATAGTACTAGTGAGTGATTTTGTTAAGTCGTAGTTGTAGGCGTTTTGAGCGATGATGGGTGCTGATGGGCGCGGATCGGTGCGGATGGGTACGGATCGGTGCGGATCGTTGATCGTTGGTTGGTGGGTGTGTGTGAAATGTTTAAGAATGAAAGGTTCTAGAAGGCAGGTGTGTAGAAGGTTCTGAAGGTATGTGTGTTGGTCCACAACTACTTGACATGATAACAGCAAGGTAATAAGTGTGTCTCCGAGTAGTGACCAGTGATATAATAAGTGTGTGTCTGACCAGTGACATAATAAGTGTGTGACTGACCAGTGGTCAAGTGATGTAATCATGAGGTCATTGACCAAAGGTCAATTACTAGGTAGGAACTAGTGGATAGAGGTCAATCTCCAAGTAGTAACAGCGTGTGCAGAGGTCAAATGTTATGTAACAATTACGTAAGCCATGGGGTTGTATCTGACGGGCTCACATCCTACTACTTATAATTATTAAGAAACTAGTATAAACTTTATATTATTATATGTCAATAAACCATTTTATTTATAAAATAGGAAACTAATAATAATATTAATATTAATAATAATAACAATAATAATAAACTTTAAAATCTTATTTTTGTCAATGGCGGAATCATTTATATAAATAAAATTTAAATAAATAGCAATATGAAATATTTCGATTGGTAAACGGTCTTGATTACTCATAACAAAATTTAACTAGACTTTCTATTTCTTTTCTTCTTCCCTGATTGATATTTCCTTTCACTCAACTGTAGTCAACAAATATATTTATATAAACAAATTTCCAAAATATTTTTCAAATTAGATTTACCAATATTATAAATTTAAAATTTGAAAGTTTTTATTGTAATTTATTAATATTTTATATTTAATAAAAATAATAATAATATATTTTTAAAATATAAAAAAGAAGAATTATATTTAAATAAAAGTAATTTATTCTATGTGGTTTCAAGTCCAAATCTACCTACCTGACAATGACAGTATATATATATGTGTGTGTGCGTAGAAAATATTATTACATGCATATCCAAATACATATTACTTAATCAAGTATTTTATACATGAATTATTTGATATTATTGTTATTATTATTATTATTATTATTATTATTATTATTTAAAGATTTATTTAAGATTTATTTATAGTAGAAAGTTGTTATATATATATATATATCGAGTTTTAACATTAATGTTAAAGTATTTATTGAAATATTTAATTAAAAAATAAAACATAATAATTTGACATTACATTTTCGTAAATTAGATGGCCAATAACGATATTATTAGTATGTATAGTGGTAGCCAAAGTGGTGGTGAGTTACCATATTTTATTGGTAAACAGTATGGATCAGGATGGTTGAGAACTCTTGGTAGATTTACACTTCCTATTCTTAAACGCCTTGGTCGTTTTGGTATGAAAACCGCTAAAGATGAGATAATGAATGAGCAGAAAATATTACCATCTCTGAAATCAAATCCATTTTCCGAGTTAAGGAAAGTTCTACCTAGTATTGCAGGTATGTTTCCAAAACAGACACCGATACCAGCACCGGCACCGGCTCATAAACGTAAAAGACATCATAAATATATAAACAAACGAATGAAAGGACATGAAACTATATTTCAAAAATGATTTGTGGTAAATCTGAATGGTACTTATTTGGTAGACAATCTCTTCAAGCGGTAATTGAAATGGTAGCCTTTGAAGAAGTATTCCCGATGAATTCTATTATTGATAGTAGAACCGATATTGAATTTTATATTAACGGTTCCCAAACTGAATATTTAGATTTGAATAATACATTGTTAACTGTTCAGATCAAAGTTGTAGATAAAGATAGAAAACCGTTGGGTGAACCTAGTGATGTAATACCAAACAATTTCTTGTTTCATACACTTTTTAAAGATGCAGTTCTCGGATTTAATAATATCAAGATTGAGGGTGATAACAGTACATATATTCACAAAGCTCTGATAGAAACTATTATAAATTACAATAGCGATACTAAAAATACATGTTTAACTCATATGGGTTATGGTAGTGATGACGATAGGAAAAAGTGGATTAAAGGTTCGAAATTATTTATCATGTGCTCATGATTACAACTCAATTTTATGGATCAACCGAAATATTTACTCACAGGTGTTAATGTACACATTGGATTGAAAAGATCAGAGTCGGCATTATCACTAACAAGTGCTACTACAGCACCAATTCTTCAATTAGTTGATGCAAAATTATTGGTGAGAAGAGTTCGGGTTGTTCCCTCTGCATTAGCCGGTCATCAACTGGGGCTTAATTCTAAGAATGCAATATATCCATTGAAAACATAGGAAATTGTTCAATTTGCTATTGCTAAATGTTCCGCTTCTTTCTAATATTTGGAGATAGAAGAATGACCAACTTTATATTGGTAACATTTCAAAGTGAATTTCAATATAATGGATCATACTTAACATCGAGCTCAATTTTCAAAAGTTTTGGAGTAACATCGCTAACTTTTTCGAAAAATAGTAATTATAGAGAAACATATACTCAAGATTTCGATAATGATAATTATTGTGCTACATATGTGTAGAGTATAGTGATAAATATGGGTTATTTGGATAAAACCTTAATTGTGGTATAACTCTTGATGATTTTAAAAGCAAATATTCATTCTTTACATTTGTTTTGGCATACGATTTTGATTTAAATCAGAGTCAATTACCTCAAAATGGAAATTTACGATTAGATATAAAATTTGGTAAAGCTACGATTGAACCGGTACATGTTGTAATATATTGAGTATTTGAAAATGAGGTTCAAATAACTGCAAACAGAACTGTGTTTTTTGAAAATGTTGGAATAAATGTATAGATAATTTATGATAATTTGTCATGGAGTAAGTTTTTAAATGTATTATTAACATTATTGATGTAGTTCTGTTCAGGTCTATCGAATTGGAAAACAAATACTAGGACATGAATATTTAGAGGTTTTTCCTCTTGATAAAATTCCATATTTACGTAATAATCAAGCCATAATCGTCAATACTCAATCATATCATCTCGGTGGAGAACATTGGTTAGCAATATATATGAAACCTAGCAAGATATATGTATTTGATCCTATTGGTTTCTATCTGGCTTTAATGGTTTCAAAACTGCAAACAATGGGTAAACCTATTGTGTATAATAAAAGTATGTTTCAAAAACCATGGACCTAAACATGTTGTCAACATTGTTTAGCTTGGTTATTATCCAAGCGATTTGATGTATAATAAATGTATTAATGTTTGTGTTATTGTTATGTTTTATTATTATTATTATTATTATTATTATTATTATTAATAATAATATTATTATTAATTAAATAATTAATTATAACAAAGCCAGTGATAATGAATCATCATCACATTATTTACACTGCATCACATGATTCACATGATTTATATTGCATGCATACGCATAGCTGTATGTAATGTACAAAGAAAACACGTACATACTTTTGATTTATGTGATTTACACACATCAAAATCTCTCATCTACCTAAATCTGATTCTCTTTATAAACGATGACAATTTTGTCATAATTAATTTAAAAATTTGCAAAATGGAAAATTATTGTATTCTACGACAGTTTTTGACCGATGGAAACAGTAAATTTTTATTTTATTATTATTAATATTTATTATTCATTAATTAAGGTACATTCAATGTGACCGAAAACGATAATACTCGCTGGAAGTCATTGTTATCGAAGATACTCCGCCGGAAGTTATCGTTATCGATGATTGCGAAGATGATGATGATATCAATGATGGTAAATTTTAATTTTATTTTTCTTTGAAAACATTTTAGAGATGTGGATCATGAAAATTTTTTGGGGAATAATGATTTTTCTGTGGATGATGATTTTTCGGGGAGAATGCCTAAATTGACGTGGAAGATTATGATAAATGTTAGTTTTTTATTATTTTTATAATATATTATTATTAATATTTATTATTATTTAATCAATTTTGATTAAATAAAAACAAATATTAATAATTTATATTGATTGAAAAATTTATTTAAATTTGTTATTGAAAAGTTATTGAAAAATTTATATTGATTGAAAAACTTTATTTGTTATTGAAAACCTATATTTATGATTTATTTATTTAAATTTGAGATAATGTTAGAATTAATGAAATATTTAAACTTGTTATTGAAAACTTATATTTATGATATATTTAAATTTGTGATAATGTTAGAATTAATGAAATATTTAAACTTGTTATTGAAAACTTATATTTATGATATATTTAAATTTGTGATAATGTTAGAATTAATGAAATATTTAAACTTGTGATAAAAACCTATATTTATGATATTGAAAACCTAAATAATTGTTGGAAAAATTATGTTGATGGAAAAAATTATATTTATGATACTTTTTGAAAACTTAATAATTGTAAAATTTATTGAAAAAGTTATTGAAAAGTTATATTTATCAATATTTAAAATGTATATTTTATCAGGTCAATTATATCCGAAATATTGCATCGCTTCAACATGTCATTCGGTAAACTGTCATGGTGAAATGAATCGATACTACGGCCATAAATTCTTTGGCATCAATTTTTTTCATATGCCCCAAATGCGAGACTGCCCAAGATATAAAATATTTAGAGTTTTATAAGGGGCACTCTACCCACTTAAATAAATTTACTTTAATTAAAAAACCTCTTTTTCGGAAAATAAATAAACGAAATAATAACAATAATAATAATTAATTAAATAAATTTGGCAACGATTAGTTAAAAGATAACACCAATAAAAGACTATTCGTACGATATATTTTGATAGCATAGCTATCATTTTCAGGTACTCAAAACCAACTAAAAATATTATGAATTAACATGTAATTTAAACAAATTATTTTTTGTTAATTTAATTTTGTAATAAATAAATATTTATAAAATATATTCAATTCACTTTTAATTAATTTAAAATTTTAAAATTTTCACTTATATTCTAATTTTTAAAAAATTAATGTAATTTAAAATTTTCAATTATTTTAATAATATTAAAAAAACAAACATGATTTAACATACGTAAACTATTTAAAAACATTCAAAACATTCGTAGTCACAGCACTTTGCACATTAATCTTTGGATCCAATGACCTTATCAGCAATGCTTCACATATCACGCGTTCCCAATAATTTTTAAAACTTTTCAACAAAATTCTAAAATCAGACATTCCTATTTCACTTTTACAGCCTCTATTGTGTTCACTAATATTGGTCAAACCCTTCAATCGACAATTCTGTAGAACTCGAGTACAGAGATGACTGGAAGTCTCTTCAATGTATGTGGCATTACATCCATTACATGTAAATTGATAAACCAGATCATAACACAATCCAACCGGAGTTCTGATTTATTAATAAACATATTGCGTATCTTACACGAATTAGAGACGATCTTATAATCTAAATTTCCCATCTGTTTACTTAACTTCCTTTTATAATTTGTAAAGCCTTCAAAGTACGGCAATACTAACACATGTTTAGGCTCAATTTTTTTATATCCATTTTTACTATTATTTAGATCAACACTCAATTCACACACATTTGACAAATTACATTCAGACTTTCCAAGATGGTGTACCTATGAGACCAGTTTTGTCGATGGTTGGTACTGCCCAGTATAAAATAGCAAAGTTTTTAGATGGATCATTAAAACCGTTAATGCGATCAGAGTTTGAATGTAACGATAGCTTTAAGTTTGTGTCTTGTATTGCAAAGCTACAAAAACGAAGTATGAATGATGTGATGGTTCCGTTTGATGTTTGTAGTTTGTTTACGAATGTACCACTGGTTGAGACGATTGACTTATGCTGTGCGTTCCGGGATGAAAATGATTCGGAACATCACATTTTGGATAAAAATGCATTTCGTAAACTTCTTGAATTTGCTACTTCAAATGTCAATTTTCTTTTCAATAATGAATGGTATCAACAAATAGATGGAGTCGCTATGGGTTCCCTTTTAGCACCAACGATGGCATCAATATGTTTGGCTAGCTTGGGAAATAAAATTGCTTCTTTCCAATTTGAAAAACCTTTTGTTTATAAAAGGTATGTGGATGATATTTTTCTTGTATTTGAAAACCAGAAAGATGTAGAACCGTTTTTGCATTTTATGAACAGTTTACATAAAAACATTGTATTCACATGTGAAACGGAGAGAAAGTCATCAATTGCGTTTTAGATTTGTTAATTCAACGCAAAGATAAACAGTATGAGACAGAGATTTATAGAAAACCAACTGATGCTGGTCTTTATACTTCTCCAGAAAGCTTTTGTGAATATAAGTATAAGAGAAATATGGTGAAAGGATTGATTTATCGTTCATGGTCTTTAACTTCTACTTTTGCTAATTCGGTAAAAAGTGTTGATAAATTGGTTGAGTTGTTGATAAAGAATGGATATTCTAAATCATTTTTATTGTTGATGATAAAAGAGACTGTTGATAAATTGATTAAAAATCCTAAGGATCCATGTTTTGGAAAGTCTGAATGTAATTTGTCAAATGTGTGTGAATTGAGTGTTGATCTAAATAATAGTAAAAATGGATATAAAAAAATTGAGCCTAAACATGTGTTAGTATTGCCGTACTTTGAAGGCTTTACAAATTATAAAAGGAAGTTAAGTAAACAGATGGGAAATTTAGATTATAAGATCGTCTCTAATTCGTGTAAGATACGCAATATGTTTATTAATAAATCAGAACTCCGGTTGGATTGTGTTATGATCTGGTTTATCAATTTACATGTAATGGATGTAATGCCACATACATTGAAGAGACTTCCAGTCATCTCTGTACTCGAGTTCTACAGAATTGTCGATTGAAGGGTTTGACCAATATTAGTGAACACAATAGAGGCTGTAAAAGTGAAATAGGAATGTCTGATTTTAGAATTTTGTTGAAAAGTTTTAAAAATTATTGGGAACGCGTGATATGTGAAGCATTGCTGATAAGGTCATTGGATCCAAAGATTAATGTGCAAAGTGCTGTGACTACGAATGTTTTGAATGTTTTTAAATAGTTTACGTATGTTAAATCATGTTTGTTTTTTTAATATTATTAAAATAATTGAAAATTTTAAATTACATTAATTTTTTAAAAATTAGAATATAAGTGAAAATTTTAAAATTTTAAATTAATTAAAAGTGAATTGAATATATTTTATAAATATTTATTTATTACAAAATTAAATTAACAAAAAATAATTTGTTTAAATTACATGTTCATTCATAATATTTTTAGTTGGTTTTGAGTACCTGAAGATGATACCTATGCTATCAAAATATATCGTACGAAAAGTTTTTTATTGGCGTTATCTTTTAATAATAATAATAACAACAATAATAACGATAAATATAATACAATAAAAATAATAATAATAATAATAATAATAATGAACGAAATAATACATCGAGACATAATAATAAACGACCTGCTGCAAATATTCAGTGTGTTCCCTCTAAAATTAAAAGGGTTGAAATCATCATTAGCGATTATGATGATGATGATATTAATAATCAGATATGGGGTTCAATTGATGTTGATAATGAACCTGAAATAAGGTTAGATTTAAATGGAACCCATAAAAGTTTTAGATTCGATGTTGAACACGAAAATCTAATTCAAATCACCCTTATAAATAAAATAATTAATAAATTAAAATCTGAAATAAACAAAATAAGGTCAGTTAAAATACAATTGATCATTCTTATACAATTTGAAAAAGATGGTGAAATTAAAGATAACTTTTTTAGTAAGAAGGCAGAACTTTTTTCTGATAATTTTCTGCTGGATGGGATTACTAAATTAAATAATAAAATAGAACGTTTAACATATTTAGGGAGTGGATGTCGGGTTTTTAAAATCAAAGAAATTGATTTTATATTAACTAAATATTATCCCATAAATAGATTAGCTGGCCATAGTTATATCCCCACACTAAGATCTTTATTTGGCAAAAAGCTATAGTTAATGTTCAAAACAATGACCATCATTGTTTTATATATAGTATATTAGCCCTTTTAAAACGTAATGTAGTTCGCACCCATAGAAACAGAGTTACTTCTAACGAGAATTATTTGGATGAATTGAATTTTTACATAATTGACGATTGTCCTATGAGACTCTGTAATATTCCCAATTTCGAGAGAAAGAACAAGGACTTAAACCTTGCTATAAATGTTTTGGCGTATAAAGTAAAACCGTCTAAAATTCCTCAAAATGATGATATAAATTATATCCCCTATCATTCAAATTTAGATATAATTCACCGCTCTAAGGTAACTGACAGTACACCTATTTATTTACTTCTTTTGGAGGACGGCGATAATTATCACTATACGGCTGTTTTTGATTTGGATAAATTAATGAACTGCCATGCGACTATATCTTGCAATATCCAAATCTCTGTACATTGGTGTCCCCATTGTCTTAATGGCTTTAGATTAAAACCGGCATTTGACACCCATGTTTCCTTGTGCATTAAAAATCAAACAGACTTTCTAAGACTTTCTAAAAATAAATATTTAAAATTTTCTAATTATGCAAAAACTATTACCCCGCCATTCGTAATTATTGCGGATTTTTAATCAATTTTACCACTGGATATAAGGCATTATCAAATACACATGCTGATAGCAACAGGTCTACTATTAATTAATAACTATACATATACAAAACAATATTATAATTTTATTGGCGATGATTGCGTTTTGGCGTTTTTGAAAAAGATTGATGAAATCGCTCTTTCGATTGTCTTGCCATATTACTAGGTTCATTGTCAAAAATCTATAGGACCACTTTCTTTCAATGAGGAATGGGAGTTCAAGGAATGTCGTACTTGTTATTTGTGCAAAAAGTTTATTAGGGATAAATTAGGGATCATTGTCATTTCTCAGGTAAGTATTTAGGGGCTGCTTGTAGGAAGTGTAATGTTTCTCGACGAATCCAGAAACAATTACTTGTGGTTTTTCACAATTTGAGGGGATATGATCTCCATCATATTTTAAAGTATGGTTTAAATAATTTTTCTTCTTGGGAATTAAATATTATTCCGACCACTTCTGAAAATTTTATCTCCCTAAACGCGTACATTAATAAATTGCCTGTTCGTGTTATAGGCAGCATGCAATTTGTTAATTCATCTTTAGCAAAAGCGGTTAAGACACTTACTGATTTGCCTTTAACTGACTCTGTTTTTGATGGCGCAATTGTTAGAGCCAATGCTATTTTCCCTTATGACTTTGCAATATCTCTTGAAGTTCTTGAATCGACGACTGAATTGCCTCCTATTTGCGGTTCTGTATTTGCTGATGAATACGCTACAGCCCAAAAGATTTGGATACAGCAAAATTTCGAGACAATGCTAGATTATATGTTAACCTATTTAAAATTAGACGTATTCCTTCTTGCGGATTATTTTCAGCAATTTCGCGCAAAAGCAATTGCTTATAATAGTCTAGAACCTCTTAATTTTTATGGAATTCCTGGTATGTCATGGGCGTCAGCTCTCATGACATTTCAGGAACCCATAGAACTTCTGCGGGACAAGGAAATGTTTAATTTCTACTAGGGAGGAATAAGGGGTGGGTTAACATTTGTTAACAAGCATTATGCCGCAAGTTCTGAAGATACAGAACTCTTGTATATCGACATAAATGATTTGTACGGTTGGGCTCTTAGCCAATATCTTCCGTATGCGGATTTTGTTTGGGTGTATGGTGGTTTGGATGATATATTGAATGGGTGCATGAATGTTGAGGATATTGAAACCCTTCCATATGGTTATACAATGGAGGTTGATATCGAGATTCATCATTGTGTGCATGATTTTTTGAATGATTTTCCGAATTGTTCAGATAAGATGTGTCCACCGAATTCTAAAGTTGATAGGTTGATGCCCACGCATTGGCCTAAGAAGAACCATGTTCTTCCTTTGGCGGCTTCTCAAGCTTTATCTTTTTCTTGGTGTGAAGATTGTTAAAATTCATCGCACAATTAAATTTAAGCAAGCACCTATATGTCATGCATACATTGACAAAAACACAAAATTAAGAGCTCTTCCCTAAACTTTATAATAATAGTTTGTATTGAAAGTCTGTCGAAAACCTTAAAAACCGATGAATTTGAGGCTATGCAATTCTGACAAAAAGATGATTGTATATGCCTCAAAACCAACTTTCAGAAAATCTATCGTAATTGATGATAATCTAATTGCTGCTCATCCGAATAAGGATTCGATATGTTTAGAGAGGCCTAGTTACATCGGACAATCAGTTCTAGACCTGTCTAAACTTAGAATGTACAAATTACAATATAAGGAATTAGCGAAATACCGTAATGAATTTAATTGCGAAATAAAGATCGTTGCCGGCGACACTGATTCATTTTTCTTTGAGGTTAAGCACTGTAGGCTAGACACTCTTTTCCCGGCAATGATAAGAGACAACCTTTTAGATACCTCGAATTACGACCCGACACATCCCTTATACTCAAGAAAACTTGACTCTGTAATAGAAAAAATTAAAAATGAGAGTAAGGGTCTTGGGTATAAGGAGTGGGTTTTCTTAAGACCCAAGTGCTATAGCCTTTTAGGTACTAAAGATACAATGAGAGCTAAGTTGTTCTGGACAGGGATTGAGCACCAGTCATATTTAGATTGTTTTAATAATGACACAATATTCGCGGTGACTCAAACTAGGATAGGACGCGGCACCACCAATTGTTTACCTTTAAGAACAATAAAATTGCGCTTATCAATAAAGACGATAAGCGTAATAGGGTGGGTAGAAATTCCAGTCTCGCATTTGGCCATTATTTAGGAATCGATGCCATTGCACAAGTATCGCACAGCCCCAGCTATCAGAGTACTCACACCCCATGCTATGACAGCTCTTGCAGTGGTTTCAGTCAAGACATTGACGATTTATTTGATTGATGTGAATATATTTTTATCGATTTATTTTATGACTATTTTAAGCTATGACATGAATATCATATCAAACATATTGTATATTGATTTTATTATTACATTGTATAAATTTTTTCTAATCAATATTTATTTTATACTTTGTTGAAAATTTATATAAAATAATAATGAAAATTATAAAAATAAAAACTTGTAATCTTAATTCTAGTAATAATTTTACTAATATTAACTTGTAATAATAATAAATTATTATGACTCATCGAATGACCTTCAAAAATATGATGACTTATCGAATGACCTTGAAAAGATATGATTACCTTGAATGAGGCATGGTCTTTGATTCAATGACCTTGAATGATTCTTTGTCTCAGGAAAAAATTTGTACTTTTAGACTTAGAAATTTTTTTTACCCTGGGGGGTATGTGGTCCAGCGGTGACATAACCATCTACTAACGCATCTAAAAAATTAAAATGTTTTGTTAGTTTTTTTCTACCAGATGTGGATGATTCAGCAGAACCACAATCACTTCTTGAAAGTGGTAATTAAACAGATTGCTTCATGTAGCTGTTATTGTAGTCCATCATTTGCATTGCCTTCAATTTTGGCAGATAGCAGTACATGTTCCTCAACATTGTCAGTGTTTGTGTTATTGTCGTTATTATAATTTTTGAGATTTCCTGCATAAATTCTTTGCATAATATTTCCTGCTAAATCTTTAGCGAAACGTTTGGATGCATAATTTAAATATTCTGTTGATCGCGGGATAGTTCCAATATCGAGATATATAAGTTAATGTTTGATCTCTTAGTTGGTCCATTTGTATTTTTCTTTCTAGAAGTAATATATTTCTTAAGTCATTATCCATTCCTGTAAAAGAATTGAATAAAAATTTATAAACACCTTCAGCTGTCATAAGTGTTATATTATCTTTACTGAGCTCTTTAACTGATACTTCAAGTGGTGTCAATACATTAAGCAAGTTCTGTAAAACTAATACATCACTCTCAGGCATAGTTTGCAACTAGTGTATGGTTAATGCCATCTCTGAGTCGCAAAAATCGTCTAATTATAGTAGCCATTGAATTCCACCCTATTTTTACATCGATTAGCAGGGTGAGTTTTTTTATTTTCTTGTTTCAAAACATATTCTAGCAATTTGTTATTTTTAGCTGGGCAGGTTCGAAATATTTTGACTATTTTTCGTACTTTTTTTTAACAACAATACAAAGTTTTTTATTCAATTCTACAGAACAATCTTCTGTAATTTGTAAATTCAAATTGGTATTTTCAATTGGAAAATCACTATAATAAACTGACTTGTTGTCATGATTTTATCATTAAATGAGCCATATTTACTATCACAGTCAATGTCCATTAATTCGGGAGAAAAATTATCATTATTTTCTAAACCAAAACTGTATCGACTATAAGTTTGTTCTGAATATTTATTCTTATATAGCGAATAAACAATTGCTGAATGTAACGCGTGATTACGACATAGTTGAGAAATAGCAGACATACTATTGCCGTATTTCACCATAACCGCTGCGCCATCATGAGTTGATGCAACAATATCTACGTCCATATCAAAGTTTAAATTTTCGAGCTTCTGTTTTATATATCTTCCAGTGTTTCTAGCATCAGCCTTTTCTTGAATTTCTACCAACCCTAAGTCAACATTCTAAAATAATTTTGGGCTACTATGATATGCACGTAAACTGAAATTTATATATCTAATAGCACGATTACTGGTCCATTCATCTACAGTTATTGAAAATTTTTCTTTTCCTTTTGTACAGTTCAATTTGCACAACCATTTCCTTTTTAATTTGATCATAAAAATCATAAATATATTTCCATTCTGTTGCTTCACTTGACATCTTTAATTTTTTATATTCAAGATAACCTTTAACTGCTTCTGATTTTCTTATTGCACGAAGAGACATGCCATCTTAAGCAGCACATCAAGATAATATTGCACCAAGAGAATTTGGTTTTGTTGGTTTAATAAAATCTAAAATTGTGCTATTTTCGATTTTAGGTTTTTTCAATGCAACTTCTTCTTCAACATTCGTTGTAACAATTACAATGCCATGTATTTTTAAATGGTTTATTAACGGAGTGGTAGTTGATCCTTTGCAACCTAGAATTTTAAAACATTTAGAGCATACTGCTTCCTTATTATTATCTAGCTTTTTGAAATAATTCCACACATTAGATTTTTTTCAACTAAACATTTTAGATTTTATTATATGGGCTATAAAAAATAACATCGATATTTATTTAAATTATTTCTAATGAAATACTTACTAAATACCGTTATGAGCTACTTTATAGTTGGAAAAATAAAACCTTTGATGATGTATAAAAATTTGTAATATATTTCAAAATAAACTTTTTTTATTTTAAACAAAATTTCAATCATTTAAATGTCAAATGTCTATTAATTATGAAATGCTCATTTTTATTGAGCAAAATTTGGAAAGTAAGCCAATAAAAATATTTTTATATTCCGGAGTAGTGATTTAAATAACGGATACTATGAAATTTACTATAATATTCTAATATCCGAATTTGAATGCACTAATAGTCTGTGTGACCTTTTTTGAGTTAACGGGCCCTACTTTTAAAGTAGATATATTATAAATTAAATCAGAATTAATTGACAAATAAATATTGATTTATTCCAAAACTTCAAAATTTATAAATCTTTATAATTTAAAGAAATTAGAATCATTTCAAAAATTAATCTTTTAAAATATTTAAATATCTTTAAATATTTTAAAAGAACTTTAAAAAATTAAAAGAACATACTCTCACCTTCTTTAGATTTATTGGCACTTCTTAACCCATTCAATTATTCTCTTATTGAAGTCGTTCCAGTCTGGAGTTCAACTTGGTGTGGTGAAATAAACTTGATGATCTTGTATGGGCCTTCGTACTGAATCCCATCTTTGATACTATGTTTTGGTTCTTTTCTTATCAAAACTTCCTCCCCCACTTCAAAAAGTTTACTACTTCTTTTGTTTCCATCCAAATTCTTCATCTTAGACGCTGCTTTTCCGCTTTGTGTTTTACCCTCAAGTTTATTTCTTTTCGGGATTCTGGTGCTTGCTGTAAAGTTGAATGTAAATTGATTTTTTACCGAAAGTTATTTTGAACGGGAACACCCCAGTTGAACGTTTTTGCGTCGCGTTTATCGTAAATTCGATCTTCGGTTTTAGTTCTACCCAGAGTTTTTCATTACATCCTGTGTTGTTGTAATAAGGTCTCTCATTCGTATCAATCTTTACACTAATCAATTTGATTGATGTTGATATGAGGAACTGAGTTTTCGCTTGATTCTTAATTTCAATAAATTTTTTTTGAAGAATAACTCTCAAAAAAATTGCCTTTATTAGTTAAAATGCTTATTGGTCTTTCATATAAATTCAACTGTTCGTTATTATTCTAAAAATTGTTTCATCATCTAGTTTCAAAGCAGCTGTAAGGTTGACGAATTTACTGAATCTGTATATTATTACGACGACATATTTCTTTGCTACACTTTGTTTCATATACGGTATCTCAATGACAATTTGTTCTAGAAACTTAGAACTTCCCCTTTATAAGACTATATCTTTGTTTGTTTCTGGTCAATTTTCTTCTTTGCACTTTCCGCCATTTTGTAAGCCTTCTTGTATTGAATCTATTTTTTAAAGTTGAAATTCCTTAGATAAATTCTTTTTTGAATGGTGTTATCATTTAGAAATTCAATTGTTTTTTTGGAACTTATAGTCATTCTGTTGTCCTTCTTGGATTCTTTCTATCGTCACTTTTTTGCAAAACACACATATACCGAACTCTGGCTTTTTCTTGTTTGGGATCTTCATGTCTTGTCTGACATTGTGCATACACACATCTCTGTTAATTCTTGACAATCCATACGCATTACAGTGTTCATCTCCTTTCCTATATTTCAGCTCGAAGTCGTTTTTAGATAGGTTTGCCATCCATGTATGAAACTAGAGACTTATTGCCTTTTTAGTAGTGCTTAAAAATCCAATGCTTTGTGGTTTGTTCTTGTGATAATTTTGTTCCTTTAAAAATATTCTTTGATATATGTTAAGTATTCATGTACCGCTAAACGTTCGTTTCTCGTCACACAATATCCTTTTTCATATGCTATTAGATGTATAGAATCATATGCTGTTTCTTTATCATCTTCCTTCATTTGGTTCAGACAGCCCCGATTGAGTCGAATCTGGTATAAAAATAAACTTCATATATGTTTCAAAACTTTCTTCGTATTCCTTTGTCCATACAATCTTTCTCGCACAATCTTTGTTGCAGATAACGGCGCTGCAACCTATGCATAATCTTTGATAAATTCTCTATAGTAATTGGTTAATCCTAAAAACGATCTTACTTGTTTCAAGCATTTCGCGACTGCTGAGAATTTGATTTCCTGTATCTTTTTTGAATTATTTCTAACACCATTTTCGTTTATTGTATTTCCTAAAAATACTAATTCGGTTTTATAGATATGGCATTTTTCTGGGTTTATTTTCATCATATCTACTTTGAAATAAAATCTACTTTAAAAATGTTATCATGCTCTTGCTTTTCCATAAATTAAAATTTTATCGATGTAGATTACTCGATAATTCTTCTATCATAATATGCATAAACCTTTGAAAAGTAGCCGGCGCTGTAGTCAATTCGAACGGAAGTCTATTAAAACAAAACTGGCCTTCTTCAGAGCTAAACGCTATTTGATCTTGCACTTCAGGAGCTACCTCTACGTGATAATATGCTTTTCCTAAGTCTATGGACAAAAATACTTTGAATTAGCAAGACAGTCTGATAATGTTCGCGTATCTGATATAGGGAATGTCTCTTTTTCTGTAATGGCATTCAATCCTCTGTAGTCCATACACATCCTTATCCATCCATCTTCTTTATTTACTATTGCTACCGGGCCTTCAATACACTCATGCATTTTCTTATTGATAATAAATCTTTTATTAAAACATCTACTTTCTGGTCTAAATGCATTGGTTGCCTTCTTGGGTGTTGCATTACTGGACTTCCCTTAGTCTTTATTTCATGTTTAACTAGTTGCGTATATCAAATTTGGAGGCCATAAAAATATTTCCAAATTTCTTTACTGAGCTTAGAATGTTTTCGTTAACTTGTTTACCCAGACACATCAATGCTTTTTCAATTCTTTCTTCTTCTGAATGTTTTTTTGCTACTAAATTTGCATCAATTTTAGTCGTATCCCAAAACCATTCATAGTGTCTATACCGCTTATAATTTCTGGTTTAATATACTTCACAACTAAAAGTTTAATTTGTCGGGAACCATCTTGCACTGATAGTTATTCTTCCTAATGGCTGTTTGCAAAAAATATTCATCATAAACAATTCAACTTTTTATCAGTCTTGGACTTCTACTTTTTTTCCAAATCTTTTCACTCATTGCCGTTACGGAGGCTCCTGAATCCCATAACATTTCTACTTCCATCTTTCTTCTATATTACATCTTTCGTCTCATACATCTTTCTTCTTACTTTGATATTATTTTGATTTCTTATATTCGATTCTTCGACTCCAATGAATCAAATAGAGTTCTCAACATTTTTGTATTATTTTCATACTATTCGTATTCCGTTTCACTTATCAATGAATTTTTTCTTGATTGGTTTCTGCTTCTTCATGAACAAAAGCTATTTTTCGTGAGTTTTCATAAGTTTTAACAAATAGCAATCTTGAAATTCAAATCTTCTGTGTTCCTTTTCAGCACAACAAAAAAATTATCCAGGAGAAAGGTTCTCTGTATTTGGTTGGGTAGATCACGGCTATGATTATATAATCTCGTTGCCAAATGTTTCATTGATAATGTAGGATATCTCTTATAAAACGATGTTTTGCTCGGTTTTATTTCTCTCTCTGAATTTTGTATCGGAAATCTTCTTTGGTCCTCTATACATACTGAAGGTTTTTTATAATTCTTATATCCTACATCCTGAAAACGGTCCTCATTTCCTCTTCTATTTAATAAGTTCTTCTCTTATTATTTTTTATTCCTTGTGCATCTCTATCCATATTTTCAAAAGCTTTCGCCAACGTTCTCGACTCTTATATTTTCATGCTTGGTTTTGTAATCAGTAATTCTTTAATGCGGTTACTCTGCATTTGTTTGAAAATAACATCTTGCACTATTTCTTCTTTCGACATACCCGAATCATAAACTTCAGTAATTAATTTGCATACCCTAATTTCAAACACAGCAAAGCTTTCATTATTACCTTGTTTTATTAAACTCAGAATCTATTTTTTGATCGTGAATGTTTCTACGAACAGCATTGTTATCAGACATTTCTTTTCTCTGTGTGCATTTGGTTTTTTCCCACATGATTTATGCTTCGTCAACAAGAAATATGCCGAATACTGTTTTTAACTGTTGATCTTCAGTTTGCATCCATTTCTCTATATCGTTTAATCATTTTTCAAGCTCTAGAAGGATTTTCCCGTCAAATCGCCAGGAAATTTATAAACACAGAATTTATAATTTTTATTAAAATATTTTAAAAATATAAAAAAGAAGAAATTTGTTAAAATAAAAGTAATTTATTCTATATAGTTTCAAGTTCAATTTACCTAGCGACAGCAGTGAGTCTGTCGAAATATATTATAGTATATAATGCATATGTTGGATTGGCGCTATTAATATTGTTATTATTATTATTATTATTATTATTATTATTATTATTATTATTATTATTATTATTATTATTATTATTATTATTATTATTATTATTATTATTATTATTATTATTATTATTATTATTATTATTATTATTATTATTATTATTATTTAAAGATTTATTTAAAACTTTATTTATAGTAGAAAATTGTTTTATATTTACATCGGATTTTAACATTAATGTAAAAGTATTTTCGTATTTATCACATAAATGAATAACAAAATAAGCCCTTGTAGTGAAGTAATAATTATATTGTTATTCATTTGTCTGATATATTAATTTGATTCTAGGACGTTTCATCGGAGGACTATTCATCGGCGGACGGTTCATCGGCGGACGGTTCATCGGGAGGACGGTTCATATGTAGGACGAATCATCGGAGGACGGTCACCGGAATTAAAAATATATATATCATACATATAAAATATAAATCTAGAAATATGTACTAAATATAAATAAATAAATAAATAAATATTTATATATATAGTTTTATATGTACGTATATAAGAATATACAGTATAATACTTGAAAATTTGATTTTCTAAGTAAAGAACTTTTCGTCTGCGGAAAATGACGATAGTGCACTCAATAACTACCTCGACATGTCACAAAAAATAATTATCCTTGATCCGCCTTAATCCGAAGGAACGATTACAAACAGCAGTGAATGACTGACGTTGTAGTTAAATTTCCGGTAAGCATACCCTTTGGGTTTCCTCTTATAAACCGATTCGAATCTCAAAAAGAATTTTTTAATTAAACGATTAAAATTTATATTCCATGAATCATAGAAAACTTGTTGAAGTAACAAAAACTTATCAGCAAAATGATAGAATGGATGATAAAAAGACGTTATATAAAGAATAGCAGTTTGTGCAGCAACTTTTTCGCCAGCCAATGAGCCTGGCAAAAAAAAGAAAAATTTTGAAATGGAAGTACAACAAACGCACTTGAGCGAAATCTATATTTGAAAAAACTATATTTTTCAATTCAAATAAAAATATAATTGAACTTCTTGATTTAGTTTACTTTTAGTCGTAAAATTTATTACAAAATTAAGCATGATTGAATGTAATACAAGTTCCTGTAAATTTTCAGGTCCTTGGTACAAAAAATTCAGAAGTTGAGTTTTTGCATAAAATAAAACTCCTGTGAATCGTCCACTGATGAAGCGTCCTAATTATGAAACGTCCGCCGATGAACAATCCACTGATGAACCGTCCACCCGATGAACAGTCCGCCGATGAATCGTTCACTCATGAATCGTCTGGATACCATTAATTTATGCTGCTACAGAGGAATTACCGTTTTATACTTATATTTTAGTATTCATTGAAATATTTATTTATTAAAATATTTTATTAAAAAATTAAAAATAATAATTTTTGTAAAATATATAAATTAATTCATAATATTTCTATTAGTTTTTGTTCATGAAGATTACAGCTAATCTGTCGAAATATATTGTGAAACGAATGTTTGAATGGCGATTTCTTTTAATTTATATAGATTGTGGGTGTATTTGACATTTTTCTAGTTAACGGATCTTACTTTCAAAATAGATATATTATAGTTATAATGTTCTGCATGGAATGTGTTTGACATTGATACGATTTAATGTTTTATCTATTAAGCGTGTGTATTTTTGACCTATACTTTTAAAGCCGATTTATATTATGTATATATTTATTTAAATTCTATAGAAATTTAAATTCTATATTTAAATTCTATAGCATGTATTTGACTTAAATGCTATTTAACGTGTAATAATTAAATCTATATAGTTTGTGAGTTAGCGGCCCCTGTTTCAAAGAGTCGATTTATTATTATGTATTAAGTCTTTGACTCACATCAATGCTTGGAAAAATTTCGTTTACAGACCATTAAGATCATAAAAAATCAATAAATTTGAGTTGACCCTCATAAGTGCTTGGAAAAATTATATCCAAGCTAAATTGAATTGGGGGATAATTAGTTCCGAACATAATTCAATTTATTTTCGAGGAATTTCTCCATAATCTAATAATTTAATTTAAATTATTTTCTTCATTTTAATTAATTAATTAATTTGTATTTTCTAATATCTTTTTCTAGAGGCCCTGAATTAATTTTAGATTATTATTTTTGTAGTTTTCTCATCGATTGACATCGGTACCCAATTCCCCGGGAAAATTATTTTAATTAATTATTTTATTTTCAAATTTTTGTGCCAAACTTGGTTAAAACTCAACAAAAATTAATAAATTTTAAAAAATAATAAATCACATTTTTTATATTAACCTACATTTTATTATTTTAACATAATTTATAAGGCATTGTAATGAATTTGGATGGGTACTGATTTCAAAGTTTCTTGGAGTCTTTACAACATACAGCTATATTTGCAAGTTCCACTATTAACTTCAAATCATTGATCTTTCTTTGATATTAGCTACTTGCTACTTTTCTGTTTGTAAACTTTGATCTGTACATTTTTTTCAATTATTTTAAAAGCTCAATAAAAGTTAAATAAATCTAAACTAGATATGATTAAAACAATTGGTTAATAATTTCAAGAAACTATTGATTGGCTAATTTTCTAATAAATATATAATCATAATATTTCATTTATTAATTAAAAATGCTATTTTTAGCAGCTTTGTTATTTATGAATTCAATAAATTGTCAACACGAATTAGCCAGTCTCGTTTTGGAAAATGAAGCAAAGGTAAATTAATAAAAATAATAATAATAATAATAATAATAATAATAATAATAATAATAATAATAATAATAATAATAATAATAATAATAATAATAATAATAATAATAATAATAATAATAATAATAATAATAATAATAATAATAATAATAATAATAATAATAATAATAATAATAATAATAATAATAATAATAATAATAATAATAATAATAATAATAATAATAATAATAATAATAATAATAATAATAATAATAATAATAATAATAATAATAATAATAATAATATTATTATTATTATTATTATTATTATTAATATTGTTAATCAACAAAGTTTGTAATTGATTCAATAGTTTCATAACAAATAAAAGAAAAAATATACAAAAATAATAGTTTCTAAAAATTTAATTTTAAAAATTGTTAAAATAGAATTATCAATTTGTATGGATGGACCTAAGTTTAAGATTTTATGAAAATGACTTTACGTCATTAATTATTTTTTAGTGTTGCTAATGCTCATACAAAGTCTTAAATAAATAAAATATTCGTTTTAGTCAATCTTGATTATATGTTAAAATTAAATTAAATTAATTATTATTTAAGTGAACAAAATGAGTGCGAAGAAGTATAAAATAAAGGATATAATCCTCCAGAATTTAGAAAATTAGTAGCAAAGGTAAGAAATGAAAAAATGGAAAGAATGGCATAAAATCGAGAAAATCAAAAAATGGAATACGACAAGGATGTTCTTAGTTATTAAGTACGAAGTAAATAAGGATAGACAAAATCGAAATAACTTAGCATATCTCGATAACATGCTCAAGATAAAGAAAACGGATCCTCGAGGAAGTCAAGAAATGGCGTCTTAAATAAATTATATATCTCGAAATCTGTCAGAGAAAATAAAACTTAATGTTACTAGATAGAGTGCACGGGCGGAATAAATCTAAAATCACTTAATTATCACTAAGCTCTTTCGAGATGCCTATTTTAAAAAATATTTTATTGAAGTCTAGAAATGTATAAAATTAAATATATAGTAAACTAACTATGTATGGTACAACATGTTTGTTCACTAGAAAAAAAACTTACTATACCAAACGCGATGAGATAAATTCTCTTATAATACAAGTTGATAAGTAAATCAATTTAATGAATCTTATTTTTTGTAAAAAATCTATGGACTTCAGAAATTTTTGAAATGGCTGCTAGGTAAATGATTTTTTAAAGTTAAAGAGTTGCATTATGATGACTTCTGTTCTAAATTCTTATATAAATATTATTATTATTAATGTTTATGAATATTCAGGAAATGATTTATTTTATTATGATATATTTTTTAGAATTAATTCAAAATAAAGTGAGTTAATTTTGTTATGTAACAAAAAATTATCCAGATAAATGTATTTTTTAAAAATCTTGGAAAACATCTGCGATTATGTACAAAATAATTAATCAAATTTATGTGATCTTCTTTCCTCAGCTAGTTATCTAGTGCTTCCTTCAGTCTATCGAATTTGGATTGAAAAGATAATTGATTTTACCTGCCGTTGATATGGTCTTCCTAATATTGAATGTGAATTGTCAAATTTGCATTATTTTTTAAAACTTTAACACAAAATTTTCAATTTATGCTTTTTATTCAGGTCTAGGGTATTGTATTGCTTCTTCACAAATATCTGAAAACTTATGAAATATTAAATTAATTTAAATTTAAAAATAAATATTACGACGATATATCGTCGGTTACACTAAAATTTGGAGCAGAATCATCAAAATTTAAATTAAAAGATTTCCGCTTATTGTTTCTTTAAAAATCTCTCAAAACTGCCTATAATTAAGTTATTATTGGAGTTTATCTCAACGCAGATTGACAATATGTTGAAATTATGCTCGCGTTTTTTATTTTGTTGTTTTTAGGTGCATTATTTCTTTTCTGCAACTTTTTATAGTGCTCATTACTGTTCAATTTTCTATAGTGTATAGATCAAAGATCAACATCAAGGTGAGTTGGTATTTTGATTTTACATAATAGAAAATTTATCTCAGTGCAGCATGGTGTGCATAGAGTAGTGTATCGTATGTAGAGTGGGTTTCTGTTGCCAAAAGCTAACATTGCAGCCAACGTTCCCTCTAAGCCATGAGCAGCAGTGCGCACAAAACCAGCTGCACTGAGCAGCATTTAAAATCAAGTGAGCAACATAAATACTATAATGTGATTTTAAGAGTTTTAAAACGATAGACTAAGCAGGGGTTCCAACCTGTGGGTCGCGACCCTGAGACATTCAGAAAATAATTTGTTTACGCTAGTCAGTGGTTTCTTACTATTATTTTAAATTTAAGCAATACTCCGACTCCGACTTTATAGTATAAAGCAGGCATGTCAAAGTCATTTCGGTATACGGGCCGAATTATTCAAAAATTGTATTCCAAAACATTTAGTGGGCCACATGTACTTAGTTTTATTGAAAATTCAAATTTGATTGTTAATTGAATATAAATTGACCATAAAGAAAACAAAACACAAATATTTTTATATAGAAATTGATTTAATAATAAGAATATAATTATTTGTTGCTGGATATAATGCACCGCTTCTCATTTTTCAAATCATAGAAATTTGTATTAATTTTTGGCTTGATGTAATTTTTAATATCGATGCTAAATGTTCTTCAGTCAATCTGGTTCGTTGCACAGTTTTATTCATCTTCATTTTTGAAAACAGTTGTTCACAAATATATGTGCTACCAAACATGGATAAAATGCGTATAACAAAATGTCGAATTCATGAAAAACGGTCTGCAGATAAGTAACTGTAAAATTCTGGAATACCAATTTCCTTATATTTTTGGTTTAATAAGGTGTCACATCGTAGTTCTATTTATTTACAAATTTTCGTCAATATTCTCAATGTCAACCGACATCGAAGAGCAAAAAATATTGAAAGGAGACTCGCTACTTTGAAAATCTAAAAACCTATTTTCGAAATCTTCTTCTAACATTTTCAGTTGTTTGAAATATTTTCAAATTTTAGTTATGGATGTTTAAGCAGAAGAATCTTACAGCTAGAAAAATTGTATAAATTTTCTTTTTTTATTTGAATTTTCCACAAGGATATCTTTTGTTTGAATGGATTTATTTGATCATACTATCGTATTTTACTCGTACTTGGCTTCATCTACAAATTGAACAAAAATAAATTGCTAAAATAACTGGATTAGAATTACGTTTTTTATAAAAATTTGAAAATCAGAATACACTAGTTTTTTAATATAAAAGTACTACTACTACCGCTAATAGTAAACTAAATTATAATTGTATTCTGGCAATCAATGATCCTTCTACCGAGTAATTGGATTTAGGAATACCATACTTGACTCGATCTTGAACATTCCAAAGACAAATAGCTAACAGAAGTGCTGCACTGTTAGTTAACATTTCAAATGCATCAGTCACATCTGTAATTGGAATGAAGCTCAAAGCTAGCAGGATCTTGACGTGAAGACAAAAATCTTTGTTACCACGATAATCTTCGGTCAGATGAGAATCTTCAATTTTCCTCCATAAAACTAACCCAAATGAAAGAGTGTTGTTGGAAACACATGAATCACAGTATTTTGACTATATTTCTCAAAACCAGCCATCATACTTATAGGATTCAAACTTGGTTTCAAATCACGAAGCTTCTGATAAACATGGATATATGTTGTTTCATTTTTATCTTGTAGAAGAACGTAGATCTAAGGATCCGCAGATCTGTCGACCAATGTATGAACGGTGAAAACTTGAAAAAAATACCTCCGATGCTACTTTAATTGTTTCACCCATGAACCAATGACGATGCTGCATCAGAATGCCAAGAATTTCATCCGTGTCAAACATCAGAATACGATTGGCATTATCTGTTCCAGAATTGTGTTTCTCATGATATTTCGAAGAGATCCAGGGATGACTATTTCTGCAACTGTTGTTGCATTCTGGAACGGCTGTTGGGTTCGTTTCCGTTTTCTTTCGATTGTTTTCTGTGATGTTGTATATACTGTAAGATACCTTGCTGCCTCCAGGGATATTCCACCTATTCTATGTTGAATTATCTGCCTTTGTTTCTCTACACTTGTTGCTGCTCTTCGCATCTCGACAACAGGTTTCTCTGCTTCATTTTTGTCAGATCTGGTGGATGATCATGTTCTATAATAAATGTTGCGTCATTGTTGATCACCTTCAGGCGTTTTAGACAGCTTGCCTCAACACAGTTCCATGGCGTACTTCCATCAGCATTAAACTCTTGCTTTTCGATACCGAAACATTTCCTATAACATTAACTCTTTTCCTTTCTTTTGTCGGGGTAATTTTTTCACCTTAATTTTATTGAGCTGAGTTGATGTGGCTGTTTTGTCGGAAATATTTTGTTGGGGTTCCTTATTGCCTATATATTATACTATATTCTATATTGCGATTAAACTACCTCTCTAGTTTAATGATGTTCTGTTTCATGCCATGGTTGCAATTTGGCAATCTGACAAGTAGCCATGTGTGTTCAACTTTCCTTGAGACCACGACGAAAAAGATAATGGCAGCCAGCAGTTAGTCTATTGTAAATTGTCGTGAGCCGTTGTTTATAACGACTTGAAGCGGCAACATTGAAAACTGAATAGATAGTCGGTTTCCCGCTGCTAGTGATTAAATTCACATTGACAATTTCCCAGGCCTCTTTAACTGCGCAGAAATTCATGAATTCATGTTTACGGCGAGCCAAATAATTTTGCTGCACATTAGTACTGGTGGTTTTTTAATGGTATCTTTTTTTTCTTTTCGTGTTATTCAGTTCAAACTACTTTTCATAAACATCAACCCAATCATTCCAGTTATTGCGTCTTTGTTCTCGACAAAACCTCAGCCTGCTATCAATATGAACTTGAGATATAAATGGAATCGTTCTTCGTGAACATTTTAAATTCACTTTCATTTAAAAGGCACAAACTGTACTACGCGGGACTTCAGTAATTACAGCAATATCTCTTACCGTGGAATAACGTAATTTTGCTGCATGGTAGTACTGGTGGTGCTACTCGCCCGCGTATGTGCGCAGCTTAAAGGGAACTTTGATTGCAGCTAGTTTTACAGTTCAGTATAACATTTTGATGAATGCAAACATGTCAGTGGATGGTGTTCAGTTTTGCAGTTGAAGCAGGCTTTATTTGCTACCATGCACATTCATTCCAGTATTTTCAGAAGCAATAGATAGATAACTAACTAATTATTGAATACACACTACATCGGAATTAGAATCTACAACGACATAGAAAAATGGCATAACTATTGTAACAGGCTATCATTAAGCATTAAACAAATATTTGGCACCTCCTTAAATGCATATGTGATGAAGAATCATCAGTATAGGTTGCCCACTATGAAATGGCGGTCAACACGAATGTAGCAATTTTATTAAACACTATCACACTCAGACGTGAACATTGAATGTTCTTAGAGAACAAATAAACCCTTTCAAACCTAGTGGTATATAGCAGCTTTACCGAACCGCGGACCGATAAACGTTTGATAATTTGACCGTGCCTCATTGAGGAGAGGGTTATTGTTTATTGGTTAGATGGTTTTGATTTAATAATTTTAATTTAATTGTATTTAAAGGTGCAATAACACAAAAAATGAATTTAAAGTGATATAAATTTTTAATTCATTAATAAGCTAAATCAATGCGAACCCAGAGCTTGTTTCCATCTGGGGATAATATAAAACAATAACACCATAAATGTATTGCTAATGATTCATTAATTCCTTTGTATTGTTTTGGTTGTTGTCATCACAGTAAATAAAATGGAAATAAGTTAATGTTCCTTTGGGCGTCCCGGTACCATTTATTCCGTAGCCCGGGGGTTGAAGACTATTAGCATAAAGGATACACCAGAAATTGTAAAAATTTTCTACCATGCTTTTAATGTAATACTAGTGATGTCATCTATCGATTTATACAGTAATGTTGATTTAATAGCGGTCAGTATTATGTGTTAGGTTGCAATAGAAAATCTTTTTTTTGAAAAATTCAAATATTTCTTAATGCAAATGGTTAAGATGGGAACATCGACTCTATTGAATTAGTTCTCCTAGTCTTGCATTCAATAAAAAGTGACTCATAACTGTCTACAAAAAAAAGCTGTTTGATTTCAACATTTATTATATTACTTAAATAAATAATTACTTACATAAATATTTCTGTTACTATATTTATATTGTCTTTTTATACTATATTTATATGGTTTGCGGAAGTTTAATATCGTGTAACTTACTATAAATTAAATGAAGTCGCGAAATTAATGTTGTGGTATATCAACCGTTTTGGTAGTAAACCGTTTGAATCCATAAATTACAAACCAAAACCATCGTATTGACTTTAATATTTGACTATTGATTCAATGTAATTTTAAAATTAACATTGATATTTCTTTCAAAAGGAAAATGAATAACAAATTTTGATGAAAATTAAAAACCTAAATTCTAACTATTCTAAAAAAATTACTAGTCAAAATGTCAAATGAAAATTGCTAATATCAAAGCTTTTAAGATTAGAAAATTATCAAACTGAAATGGACAAAACTGACGCTAAATCCATCAAAAAAAATGTTATTTGATATTAATTTTTTTGGTAACAATATTATTCTTGCCATTAATATTGTTTTTCTTTAATGATTAAAAATATTGTTAACATATATACAAATTTTAAAAATAAATGTAATAATCATTATCCAGAAGGTTGGAATAAACAGGACTATCCAACTGAAATACGAGGAAAGTATAAAATATTGACTAGCGAGTATGACCGACTAATGGATATATATACCGATGATTTAATGTTAAGTCAATTTAAACGAAAATTATTAGTCTAAAACCCCAGCCAAAGTCAAATTTATGACAATAATGAGAGAAATAAAGTCAATTGTTATAGAATTTTAATAACGATCACTTCGCGAGAGTAGACGATCGCGACAAAATAACCCACCCACTGTCCAATGTAGAGATGGACCTTCTCCTTTAGAAATGGTGAAACGTACACCCCAAGAGTTAAATTATAAAAGCATTGTAGTTCACTAACGATCAAGTTAAAAGTTAACAAATTTGACAATAAGACAACAACAAATTAATGTATAATCGAAACACAACGATTGATTCAATTGTCCCATTTCCCACGCGGAAGATAAGCCTCTTCCCAATCGCTGCAGAATGACATGAAGTTTCGTATATAGATGATAGACCAACAAGAGTTGACATAATAACTTCATGAAAATTCGAATTATAAATCCAATCAGCTAAGAATCTAGTGAGTATAATTATATAAATAATTTACAAAAATACCCTTACCATTAATTAAAAACTAATAAAGGAAATTATAACTGAGAAGAGACAATTTAATAATAAAAGAAAATTTCCTACGAGATCGATGGAAAATAAATAATGACAAAGTCATCGATTGGATGATATAATATTCAACGATGTCACAACACACCATTGATGACTGGCAGCACCGAAAATGTATGCATAAGAAATCAGAATTTTTCTACCAGGTTTTGTTTGCGATGAAAATATTTCCGAATGTCAATCGATCGTAATGGAAGAAAGTATATCGATTTGTCAACAGCTAAAGGTCACGCCTACACCGTTGGATATATAGCTTATCACATGAAAATTTGTCACATTTTCCAACAACTTTAATGAATAATCAACAGAACACAATCCAGATGATTTCAAAGCCGAAGAATGAAAAGCCGAACAACAATGATTTCGATTGACGAAGCGAGACCAGGAGGAATAACCTGAGGAAGATGAATGAAGGTAAACTTAGAACTATGTTTTATTTCAGCTATAACCCAAGCGCTAAAATCCGAAAGTCAAATCAATTACCTAGAGCACTTGCAGGAAAACTGGAACGAAGCCGTCATAAGGATTTTGACCCTATGAAATGAACTATCCAGGAAAATATGAAATGTAATGTCGTACTTCATGGCCAAACCAATTATGCTTTCAATGAATTTCATACTGAGTCAATAAATTATCATGTCAGCCCGAATTTTTTTATGTTTTCTTAGTCTTAGGACGAATATTGTGCCTTTATATACTTGATGCCAATGAATAGGAAATATACTGTAAATCGGATGACCAAATCGAATCACAATGTTTCATTACTGTATAGATATGAAGCAAAAGGAAAGTAAACCCAATAAGGCAGACCCAAGGATACAATTAAATAAGATTATAATTTTCTTTTGATAAGAAAAATTGCGCCCGTTAATTCGTCCATCTCTTCACCGCTAAAACCGTATTAAACACTAGATAAAATGACATTAGGGAGAGTGCAAATCAACAGAATACATTAAGTAACTATCATTTATCCGTTAACACGTAAAAATTGATGTATCACGATATTTCTCACAACGTAAACAAGATGTTCCCCATTTCCGCTCTAAAGTTGTATGGAATTTCCCATTTATCAATTTGCTAATAAAATTACACATCATCATTATTGATATTACAGATGATTCCTAGATCGTGACATCCAGAATTACGGTGCGCTTTCCGGCACGAACGGCAGCGCGATGCCGACAACCTATGTGGGATGCTGGATTTAATAATAATAATAATAATAATAATAATAATAATAATAATAATAATAATAATAATAATAATAATAATAATAATAATAATAATAATAATAATAATAATAATAATAATAATAATAATAATAATAATAATAATAATAATAATAATAATAATAATAATAATAATAATAATAATAATAATAATAATAATAATAATAATAATAATAATAATAATAATAATAATAATAATAATAATAATAATAATAATAATATAATAATAATAATAATAATAATAATAATAATAATAATATAATAATAATAATAATAATAATAATAATAATAATAATAATAATAATAATAATAATATAATAATAATAATAATAATAATAATAATAATAATAATAATAATAATAATAATAATAATAATAATAATAATAATAATAATAATAATAATAATAATAATAATAATAATAATAATAATAATAATAATAATAATAATAATAATAATAATAATAATAATAATAATAATAATAATAATAATAATAATAATAATAATAATAATAATAATAATAATAATAATAATAATAATAATAATAATAATAATAATAATAATAATAATAATAATAATAATAATAATAATAATAATAATAATAATAATAATAATAATAATAATAATAATAATAGTAATAGTAATCAACAAAATTGTCAGGTAATTATTAAAAAACTATTTAAAATCCGCTTTAATTGAATTATTAATTTTTGAAAATTTGTTTTTTAAAGTTGTTATTTATTATAAATATGAAAGAATTCAACCAGTTTAATTATTATTCGGGGTGATTAGAATCCCTACAGATAATCAATTTTTAATTCAATCTGAAATTTAGATTTTCTTTAAATTTAATGCTTTCTCGTCGAACAAATTAATTATTTATAATATAAAAATGAAAATTCCATATTATTTTTTGCCCTTAGATAAAATTAGAAATTTATGTCAAATTTTAAAATTCCGTCATGATTTTTTAGCTTAAAATTCGATGTCATTTAACATTAACTAACATTATACATATATTAAACAATTGATTTCAAACTTTGTTGTGATTGGCATTTTTTTAAATTTAAATAATTAAAATATTATTTTGTTTAAATATTTGTTCTTTTTATTGTATAAAGCTTTCTACTACATTTATCAATTTTTAATAAATTTTTTATTCCTTTAAAATACCTTTGAGGTTGCTAAATAAGAAAAAATAAAAAATAATTCCAAAAGATTGACTATTTTCATATAATTTAAAACTATCCTTTGCATTTTGAATATAGCACATATGTGTTTAATATACCGCTCGGGCGACTACTTTGTGAATGAGAGGTATAATGGGAGAGTTGGTCGAATGAGAGTTGACTAAGACTGTCAAGAACAAATAATTTTTCAATTAATATTATATTGTCTCAAATTACTTTTTATTTTGTATTCTTTAGATATAAGGATTGTGCCAACCTCAAAGTAATACTTAAGTGTTTTTGTTGAAACATCATAATAGCTACATTATGCATTTAAATTATTTATGAGTATGTAGATTGGCTAACATTAGAAAAAGTAGTTCAACTTAAAAATTTACGTAAGTCACGGAAAAAGTAGTTCACGTAACATGGAAAACTTATGGTTGTCACAGTAGTAGGATGTGATCCCGTCAGATACAACCCCCCATTGGCCTAAGTAATTATTACATAATATTTTACCTCTGTCCACTCAGTTGCTATCTAGTAATTGACTGTCCACTGACCTCATGATTATGTCACGTGACCACTGGTCAGTCACTACCCGAAGACTCACTTATTACCTAACTTTTATTATGTCACATGGACCAACACACCTATTATCTAACTGTTAATATGTCACGTAATTGTGGACCAACACATCTACCAACTTCCACACACCTACCTTCTAGAACCTTCAGTTCTTAAACCGTTCACTCACACACACATACATCACCGATAAGCACCGATCAACACCGATCAACACCGATAAACACCGATCAACACCAATCAACACCGATCAGCACCGATCAACACCGATCAACACCGATCAACACCGATCAACACCAATCAACACCGATCAACACCGATAAACACCGATCAACAACAATCAACACCGATCAGCACCGATCTGCGCCCATCAGCGCCTAACACGCCTACGTCTACAACTACGTCTACGCCATGAATTTTATATCTAATCGAATGTCAATTGATATTACTAAAGAATTTATTGAGAATTTGATGTAAGTTTTTAAGAGAACTGTATCAATTTTAGAGAAAGCATTCCAAAGTATGATATTTCAGAGTGTTAGATATAATGGCAAGGTTACATTTATCACTATGGATTGGGATTTTGATCAATTCTAGTATGCTTTACAAGTTGGAATATCGAGTTTAGATGTAGTAAATTAATAGGGGAAATATTAAGTGAGAAATTTAATCGATTACTTATGACGTAATAATAATTTGGATATCATATTATACAGTGTTAAAAAAAATTAATCAAAGGTAAATATTGAGTAGAAATAATCATTTAATGTTAGATTTTACATGAAAATTATCAATAATATATCAATTTTAAGGGATAAATTATGGCTAAATATTGGGTATGTGCAGATAAATATAGGGTTTTTAATGATCAGTAATATATAAATTTTAAAGTGAGATATTTACGCTAAATATTGAGTTTGGGCCGATATATAGGGTTTTTAATGAAAATGATCAGTAATATATCAGTTTTAAGGAGGATATTATGGTTAAATATCAAGTATTTACAGATAAATATAAAGTTTTACGTGAACTGATCAGTAATCTACCAAATAAAGGTGAAAAGTTTAATAATTGGTTACGATTGAGTCTTAATCAAATATTTGTTAGGTTATCAGGGTATTACTATTACGTGTAAGAGAAATTCATTAAAGATTCTTACTGTATTTTAAAAAATCTAGCTATTGCAACATTTATGTAAACAAATTTCAATGTTGTAATTCATTAAATTACAGTAATTTTAAGGGTTAAATCCAATGTAAAATATGTGTAGAGAAATTAATAATTTAGCTTTATATGTGGAATTATTGTCAGTAAATTGTAACTTATTAATGCAATCTTTACTGGTAACATGATAGTTTTTAGTTGAATCGAAGATGAATTCAATGATTGAGTAGATTTATCCTTTTTTGTCGATGATTTGTGGTATTTATTGCTACTATGATAGAAATTCATTAAAATTTTATCGAAGAATTTAAGGTGGTTGGATATCCATTTGGACATTAAAGTATATAATTTTTATCAATATGCTAACAAATATTGTTTTTCTTATTTTGTTAAATTCATTTTGTATTGAAGAAAAGTATGTGTAGTTCAATAAATTGTTAAACTTTTAATAGGGATAATTAGTATATTGTAAGGTAACCATAAATTACGACATTTGATAGTCAATTTAACCAATATTTGTTGTACATAAAACTTTTCTAGTCGATCTATTTGATTTTGCTTGAATCGTTATAATTACAACTTTTATATGTAAAGATTTGGAAACATTGTTGAAGTATTCTTTATAAGGAGACTTTAGAGTAATGAATTATGGTAATTGTAGCGTTTTACAATGCATATAATTAGATTCGGATAAATTTTAAATAAAATTAATTAATTGTCGGTGATTAGCAACAAGTTCAACATTATATTAATTTTAAATGACTTTTGTTGATTTATTTAAAAAGATTAATGAAATTATGTTCGATTGAATAGTATGATTTCCTATCGACTAATCAATGCGGTACCAATAATATTTAGAAAATAATTTGAACATTAAAATTTGAATTAATTTGAGTCGTGGTCATTGGTAATAAATAGAATTTACCAATTAAAATCAAGTATTCTATAATTTCATTTTCAAATTATTATTTTCATGAAAATAGTAATTATTTTAATTGATAAATTTATTAGTATTTTCAACAACCGGTATTAGTTAAATAATAAGTTTATTGAATAATAGTTTGTATGTTTTCAAATTATTTTCAAGAAAACTGTAATAATTTTAATATATTTATATATTTATTTGTATTTTGAGTTTAGCGATTAAATATATCGAAAAATAATGTCGTTGTCAATAGCAATAGTAACAGCCAATCAAAATCAAGTATTTGGTTTCTACTTTTTCAAAATTAATTTTATGAAAAGTTATTGAAATATGATTTTTATGTTGTTTCAAGAATACCTTTCTATTGAAAAATAAATTAGATTATCAGGTAGAGCTTTACATTTGTATTATTGGGGCATTAGGCTCGATTCCTCCATCAATTTATGATCTGATTTGTAAACTTGGCATTGAACCACTTCAAACAGAAGGTCTGCTTAAAGAATGTGCTATGAGCAATATCCTGCACTCAGTTAAAATATGATATTACGGCATTCTACCAGACTTCGTAATTTTATACATTCGTAATTTATTTAATATTATTAACCTGACTTTTGCCTTTGTAAAAGTCGTAATTGAATTTAGAAAACTTAGAAAATCAAATCGTAGTATTTATTATTGCAAAATTTATATTTGCAATGCCGGATGACGACGCCGATCAATCATCATAGCAGATCAAGCAAAAGAAAATTCAGAAGACGCCAATTGCAGAAGAGACTGATTGATCAAATACTTGATAACTTACATTTGAATTCATCTTTCTCTGCTACGATTGCAGTATGAATTGCATGCTTCATGTTGAGGATATTCTTTTCACTGTGAAACAAACTTGTTATATTTAATAAAATTTTAAATAGTACTAGTGAGTGATTTTGTTAAATCTACGACTTAGTCGTAGGCGTCTTAGGCGATGATGGGTGCTGATGGGTACTGATCGGTGTTGATAGGTATGGATAGGTATGGATGGTATGGATGGTGTGGATCGGTGTGGATCGGTGTTGATAGGTGTTGATTGGTGCGGATGGATGGGTATGGATGGGTGTAGATCGGCGCGGATCGGTGATGTGTGTGTGAACGGTTTAAGAACGGAAGTTTCTAGAAGGTAGGTGTGTGGAAGTTAGTAGGTGTGCACAAGGTTCTTGATGGTAGGTGTGTTTGTCCACAACTACGTGACATAATAACAATTAGGTAATAGGTGTGTTGGCCCATGTGACATAATAAAGGTTAGGTAATAAGTATGTCTCTGGGACTGACCAGTAGACAAAGGTCAATTACTAAATAGCAACTGAGTGGACAGAGGTCAATCTCCATGTAGCAACAGCGTGGGCAGAGGTCAAGTGTTAATCAATAATTACGTAAGCCAAGGAGGGTTCTATCTGACGGGCTCACATCTTACTACTTGTCACGACAACCACAAAACACATATGTAATTCAACTCACATTTTTTAATTTTTCTTCTATTAAAAAAAGATTATAAAAATTATATATTCGTTTTTATTCATTATTTCATATGTTTTTTTTTTTTTTTTTTTTTTTTTTTTTATTATTATAATTATCAAAATCAATTCTCTATTGTAAAATTACGTTTAGCCATTATTTAAATGAGCTGAGATCAGAATATCATCAATTTTGATGCATTATACAATCATCTAGGTGTAGATGAACTGTTATATATTTACGGGACTGTTATTTTTTCGGGACTTGTTGTTTTTTTCGGCTGTTATATGTTTCGTTGTTTTTTTGCGAATGTCGCGTTTTCCTCCTGCATTTTGTATATTGCATGCTGATTATTTTTATTATTATTATACTATAATTTAATACTCCACAGTAAGTCTCTATACTAAGGTTAAAGAAATAAAAAATCAATAAAAAGAAAAAAAATTATATTAAAAACATCACAATTAAAACAGAAATAATAACCCTCAAAAATACTAATCTCTGAAAATTCGGATCATCGAGTATTTTTATTCATTATAACTCAAATCTAATTGTTATTAGCTGTTTATAAAATATGTAAGTTGTAATTTTTAATTAATAAATATTTGTTTATTAATTTAGGTTTTTATATTAAATTTAGTTTATATCTTCAAGAATACCTAAAAGAAAATGCCAATTTCAATTTATTTTTGATTTTGGTTTTTAAAATGTGAAATAAATATTTTTATTTTAAAGTTCTTTATTTGTGTTATTAGTTTTAAGTTATTTTTTAATTATGTACTTAACCTGCTGAAGTAATGGTCTAATTTTTTATTTTTATAATAAATAATTTATTCCCTATAAAGTTTTTATTTTTTTTGAAAAGTTCTTTGTCCCGGTTTACAGTGGTGAAAATCTGGCAACCTTACACTAGTTTAAAATTTATTATTTTCAATAAAAACAAATTTACAATAAAAAATTTACCTTCTCTAAAAGGTTGTTACCAATTAGCCCTTTTTTAAATGTGGTAGTGTTCAAATGCAGATGCCTAAGCTAGGCTATGTGCTGTACGCTTTAATTTAAACTTCTAGTCTTTGAGACTTAGAAATCTAAGTTATGATTATAGTTGCGATTTGACTGAGAAATCTCTCAGTTTATATAATAAAATTTGTTGTTTTTGTTGACACTTAAAGTGTCTTTTGCAGGCACTTGATGACACCTCGAGTCAATCATTATTATTATTGTTGACACTTTGCGTCTACAAAATCTGCTGCATGTTACTAAATTATATTGTCGCCTTGCGTCAATAATAATAATAATTTTTAAATTAGCTCCTAGAGGGCATAAATATAATTTTTAAATATTAATTAATTAATTTAATTTAAGAATTTTTTTTGGGAGTTTTGTGGGATATCCAATTATTAAGTCGTTAGATTATAACTATTACATCAATAATAATTAAAAAATGCAATAACACCACTGAGTCAATAAATAAAATTAATATTATAGAGTTATCAAATCATAAAATCAAATTTTTTTTCACATTTGTAATATAAATCACATTTATCATTAAATTGTTTTCATTTTAATCGAATCAAATTTTCATTATTAATTCTGCTTCTTTTTCAGTTTCTTTACTTTGATTTTCAATATATACATTTTTTCGAAATTTATTATTTCCTAGTTTACTGTATTTGTTAAATTCGAATGTTTAAATTTTCTTGTTATCCAACACTGAATTAGAACTTAGCAACACTTTTATTACAAATATGCACCACGACATCTTGCGTACAAAGTTCTGTTGTATATTTCGACAGACTAATTATTTTAATTTTACTAGTAGTGACAAAACGGCGCCCTGCACATACCCCGGGGGATGGGTAAAATTTTTTTAAAATTTTTTAAAATTTTGTTTAAATTAATAAATTTAAATGCTTTCTAAACATGTATGTTTTGTATCGAGATAATAATTTATTATGGTTTCAATTAATGCCTTATGACCAAATGTATCATTTAATCTTCAACTTTGATAGAAATAAAAACTAATTCGACTTCTAAATTAATAACTTATTCATCTAAACCAGGGCTTCTTAAACCATGGGTCGCGACCCCATTTGGGGTCGCGTAGCAAAATTATGGGGTCGCGAGAGATAAAAATACAATTTAACAGAAAATGTTTTTTAACTTGTAAAATTATTGTTATAAAGATAAAATAACAATTATCGTAGATAAATATATCATAAAATCTTTTAGTTCGGAAAGATTGTTTGTACCTGCATTTCTATTAAGAGTATTGTAATAACTTGAATAACATTTACTATGAATTAGAATAAGAAGATGTTATAGGAATTTTAAAAATATATAAATTTATTTTTCTTTTTTATTTGTATGGGGTCGTCAAGAAACTCGCAATCATAAATGGGGTCGTGAATTACAAAAGTTTAAGAAGCTCTTATCTAAACCAACATTTAAAAAGACTTAAACAATTGACGAAGATTTAATTTCAATATTATTAAGTAAGGAATCAGTGTGTTTAGATAGACCTAGTTACATTGTTCAAACTGTACTTGATCTCTCTAAATTATATATTGATTTACAAAAATATCGAGAGGAAATTAATTGTAAAATCAATATTATTGCTGTGACACTGATTCTTTTTTTCTAGAAATTAAAGTGTGTAAATTAGATATTCTTTTACCAGCAATGATAAGAGGTAACCTACTGAATACATCAAATTATGATACATCACATGAATTATATTCAAGAGCTCTAGATTCTGTCATTGGTAAATTCAAAGATGAGAATAAAGGGCTCAGATATAAGGAATGGGTGTTCCTAAAGCCTAAATGATATAGTCTTTTGTGTGATACAGAGAGCAACAAGGCTAAAGGAATAACATTGAAGGGTACTGATTTAAAACATCAATCGTATCTTGATTGTTATCATAATAATTCGATGATTTCAGTACCACAACCTCGAAAAGCAAGTAAAAACCATCAATTATTCACATTTAAAAATAGTAAAATAGCCTTAACAAATGATGATGACAAGAGGTATTGGGTTGAGAAAAAAAAAGTTTAGTCAATGGGCATTATAATGTGGGTGACACGGTTATGGGTATAGAAACAATGGATGAAATGTATAATCAAATTTCTCATCCACATTTCCCGGACGAAGAAGATGATCCAGATTTTCGCGAAGAATACAAATTTCGATATCCACATTTCCCGTAAGAATATTGAATAAAATAAAAATTATTAATAAATTTTAGTTGTTGTATTATTTTTATTTAAATCTTTTATATGGGAATTAATTAAATTTTTTATTTAGTTGTTTTTAAAAGACTTTTATTTATTTTTGTGTGAATTGTATATTTTTACATGTGTTGTTATTTTTAATATTACTATAATTATAATTATAATTATTATTATTATTACTATTATGATTTTTATTATTATTTTTATTATTATTATTACTATTATTATTATTATTAATATTATTATTATAATTATTATTATTATTATTATTATTATTATTATTATTATAGTAGCTATCTGCATCATAACCCTTACCCTCAGCCGGTGACGGATTAAATTACGTAATTACGTAATTAAATTTTTGGCGCTTTAAACTTTTTGAATCGATTTAACTTATTAATGAAAAAGTAAATTTCTAAATTACCTATTAATAATAATAATATTAATAATAAACGAAATTCAAATTTATCAATAAGTAACCCACGTCCTTCTAAACTTAAAAATTTAAATAATATTGAAATAATAACTCTCTGATTCTGAAATAAATAATAATTCTAATCAACATGGAGGATCACTTGATGCAGTTGAAATAATTTCTGATTTTGAAAAAAAAGATGTTTTCCCCAGCAATGATGTTGAAATAATATCTCTCTCTGATTCTGATTCTGAAATAATTAATAATCCTATTCAACATTGATGATCACTTGATGCTGTTGTTAATTATGATTTACGTAAATCATATGCTATTGTTAAAATGGTTGTCGAAAATTTAAATTTAATATCCTTATCTATACCTATTCCTTTGATTAATAAATTAAATACTGTTGTTTTGGAAATGGGTTCTGTAGAGATACAGTTTTGTATAGATGTAGAATTTTAAAAATATGGTGAATTCCAATCTTTCGTTATTTTAAATTCTGCAAGAGCAATGAGCGATACCTTCTTAGATAAAGGTATTGCTCTTCTTAATGAAAAAATAATTTTAATAAACGAAAAGGTTAGTAATTGGGTAATTAATCAAATAAAAGAAATTCATTTTGTTATTACCAAATATTCGCAAATTAGCCGTTTAAGTGGTAAAGGTTCTCTTCCAACTCCTCAGTCGTTACTAAATAAACGTTGGGTGGTTAATATTGAAAATACAGATGATTTATGTTTCATTTATAGCGCTCTAGTAATTTGGAAATATGAAGTAGATAGAAGGCATAGAAATATTATTTCTAATTATAATCTTTCTGATCTCGGGTATAATAGAAGAGATAAAGAGAATTTTCACCGAGATGAGATGAAAAGATTAAAAGAAAAAAAAAGAAATGAACCGATTAATGAAATGAATGAATAATTGAGGTTTAATCCGACAATTGTCAAAATCTGCAATTGTCAAACGATTTGGCAACATAAGCGTTTATACGAGCATTTTTAAGATTTTGTAACCGCCGAAGTAGGAAAAGGATTAGGATATCCGATAATGGTACCAATTTCATTGGAACATCAAATGGATATTTAATCCTCCTATGGCCCTACACTTCGGAGGCATCTTCGAAGAAATGATAAAATCAGTAATAAAAAGTCAGTAATAATGATTAACATGTATGTGACAGATAAAGAGCTTAATACCTTGATTATTAGAGTGGAAGATATGGTAAACTCAAGACCCTTGACTCTTACGGTAGACGATAGCAAAGGATTAAACTTTTTGGCTCCAAAATAAAATTATAAAGACAAAACTATAAATTTTAAAAAAACAATAATTAAAAAACAAGTTATTATTATTATTCGTTAAATTTATTTTCATTAAGTTTAACGATTTGAGGAAAGTATAAATTGTAATTAAAATGTATCGAAATTTATTTCAACTTTTTATTAGTTTTTTATATTTATGATTGCGAAATATTTTCATTTCCAATCAAATAAAATAAGATTATTTAGTTTTCAAAATGGAGTTTCAATATAATAAATTTAAATTCTTATGCACTTCGTCAAAAATCAAAAAGCAAGTATTTCTATTAGAATTATACATTTTTTATAATACTAAAATTACCATTATTTATCGGATGAATAAATTTAGATTCAGTGGTGCGTAAGGATTAGTTATATAACTTCAGTAAATTCAAGGAATGGATATTTTTCAATTTCAAGTTTTTGGAATATAAATATAAAACAATTACATAATGTGGGGTTTTTATAGGGTGTTAGTGTCCTTGACCGCAAATGAAAATTATTATCTTGCCCCCAATGGTTACCCGTTGCCAAGCAACGTTGATAATGCAACCACTGGTTATAGGATCGCCAAAGGTGAGCGCCATATAGGAACTGCTAAGGCCCGATCCCATAGCGGGTTCAACGCACTACCGATAGAAGGTATACGTGCGATTTCTATTTCTGGTCCCTTTCGCTTTAAGAATTCCCTTATTCGATCAGTTATCTCTTTCTCAACCCCGACTGAATCTTTATTATCTTGCGTGAATTATTCCCGATCCTAGTCAACTAATTTACCGAATACGAAGACAATCAGCTAAAATATTTATTTATTACGACATTCCTCATTATTTTTGTTCTGTAAGTCTCATCGCCCGTCGTTTGGCTCTCTCGATCTTTCCCGGACGGCGTTGAGGTGGTTTCACCGTGGGTTTGGTTGCGTCTGTTGAGGTTCGATATGCCAGCTGTGCAGTTGCAAAGACCAGGGGGTAGGTGACGACGGCTTGGCCTTCCTGGCAGGCCGATATCGCCACCTCCAGTCCTCGAATTTGAGTTTTCATGGCCTGCACCAATCGCCGTTCCTCGGCCCACCCGCGTTGGGCGGTCGTCACTCGCTGATATAGGGATTTTACTTTAGCTGGCTCTATCCATGTCAATTTTACCTGATGAATTTCCATCGATAATTGCAGTAATTGTCTGTGGAGATCAGTATTCTCCTTGCGAGATTTTTGAGAGCCGTATTTAGTATTGTACAAAGATCCATCTCTGCAATAAAACGGATCAAAAACAGTTTACTTTATCTAGTATACAATAAACTTTTCCTATCAGTATGATATTTTAAAGCGTGCTGAGTCTAACTACAAGATATGTGATAATCTCCTTTAGTGGGCAAAATATTCATTAAGAAGAAAAAGTAAACATGAACAATACAACTAGAAATATTTATTTTACAAAATTCAATTGTGGCGTGAGTTTGGATGATAAGTTTTTGGATTCGGTCTCGCTGTTCTTCGCGCGTATGAGTGATCCCACCCATACGTCCTATCTCCAGTCTCCGTCCTCCTTCCTCTGGGGAGTATCTTCTTCGGCATCGACATGGTCATGGTCTGTGTTGGTTGTTTTATTCTGGGGTCATCGAGCTCGAATGAGATGCCATAGGAAGGGGCATACCCATCCGTGCTCGGAATCAGACCAGCTGCGATGTCATCATTAATCTGTTCCAATTGTCGGCGAGCCTTCTCTACCTGTTTATCGGTCCTTCTTTGAAGAGCTTCGAGCCGTGCAAAAATTTCTTCCGCCTGACTGCGGAGTTCGCGAGCCGGATTCCGTCTTGGCTCACGTTTTATTGCCACGTACGACTGCTCGACATCCTCTGCTTCTCCTTGCCTCCCGAATCTCGATTCTCTCACTGGGGAAATCGAATATCCCGCATCCCACATCGCCTGTCTGCATCTAGCGGCGGAGTAGGATGGGAATCTCATCGTGATGCGAGATTCGTCCACCCATGAATCTATCGAAATGAACATCAATTAGCATTTTATACGAGAAGCATAAGAACTAAAGGCAATAGATTTATGTGTGAGCTGATGATTTATATGTATATAATTTTTATGCATTTTTCGGCAATACGATCTCAGTAGAGGGAGATCTAAATTGGTCCTCAAATCTGACGTAATTTGGGGTTCCTAGCCGTACACTTTGTGGAAGTTGTTCACCATGACGCTCGGTAGGTCATGGTGGTTGTGTCTCTACAATTCATTTGCCAATTTGAGATTAATGCAATTTTTACTATACTTAGGGGCCTTTCATCGGTACGTTACATCAGCTTGGACAAGAAAGCATGAGAAATTTATTTCCAACTTTTCTTGGAATTCAATTGATCTAAATGGTGAGCGAGGTATCGTGATGACGACAAAGAAAACTCGAAATTGTCTGTTCTGGTCAGCAACTCATAGATGATATTCAACGCTTGGTTATATTGACGAAGTATTACTCCTCAGGTGCCATGAAGTTGGCGTTCGGCTTATTTCTAACTTATCCTAATGGTCGAGTGATACCGGTCATAGTCGAATTTTATGAATCGAGGTTGTAAAATTGTGATTCTAGATTAATGCATTGTTGGCGAACCTTCGTCTTGTATTCATGCATGCAGATTAGTAATGAACGAGGATTTGAATGAAAATGCCAATTTAATATTTATTTAATTCAATTTCATGATAGTGATCAGAGTCTTCCTCATTTTTTATTCCGTTTCATCTGTTGTTACGAGTAACTTGCCCTTATTCCGACTGGGGTTTCTGAGCGACATATGCCAGTATTTTACAACGAATGTCCGAGTTTCATGAAATGTTATGTAGAATTAAAAGAGATATACGAATAAAATGAATTCCTTACTTTCTTGGGAGTCTGTCCGACGCTCCATTGTAATTTCTTCATTTTCCATAACGTGAGAGGGGTGGCCTCTAAATTGTGACTCGTTTCGCCGATTAGAATTCATTTTACGATTTTATTGTGAACTTTCTGTATTGTCGACACTGACAGATCTATTTATATGCCTTCTGCCCCGTAGGTGTGTCTGAACTCGTTTCAGGTCAGTGTGCTTAGTGTTGACATGTAATCTATACTGAATATTCTTCACTGACGTGGAATTTTCTACCCGCTTATTGAATGAAGTAGATCGTGCCTTGCCACGTCTACTATTTGTTCACGATTCTTATTGATTTGATTTTGTTAAATTCCATTCATTTTTCCACTGCTAAATTATTCTACGATGGTCTCGTCATGGGCTCGAATTTTCTTTTTATTACTGCAGATTTTAAATTAAGTAAATTAATAAATTTAGTTCATGAACCGTGAATGGATTTGTGCTCCTGTCAGATTCTCAAGTCTCGGCGATTTCAAATGGTTTCCAATGTCGTTTTTACCTACTCACTTGGATTCTGCTCATTATAGGATTGGAGCCCTTGCCTAATGGGTTCATTGTGATCAAATTACCACATGCATCTAATGTGCTAATATTTTAGTTACTCTAGCGGGTGGTTGGTTATTTTTAGCGGGGGTATTTTGGGTAATACTTTATCCTCATCGTTGGACAATTTCGTGAGTTATTACTTGGGTCAAATAGTAAATTAGTTATACCGAAAATCTCTTTCAACTAATATAATAACACAATTTTTATTAAACGTTAATTGGGCAATTTATTTATTTTAATTAAATTTTTCACTACAACATTTTGGGTTATCTCATTTTCGGGAGTTACGTTAGTCTATATTATTGCGTTGATGCTCCTAGCGTCGAATCCTCGTTGTCGATATTAGTTAGTCAGTTTTACGTAGTTAATCTCTCGGGCTTTCTCGTAAGATAACATGATTTTAATTTAACAATTTTGAGTCGAGTAAATTTTAGACATAACAATTATTTCCGAATTCTTTCCCCAGTTCCTTCCCTCTGATTTTGACCTTAGGACTGTTATGTTAATATTATGATTTTAAGAGTGCTCACCGAGCTACTCAATGTTTATGATTTTTAGCCGTTGTGTTTGATGATTTTATGGTCGAAATTATGGAAAAATGAGTGGTGGAGGAGTAGCCAAAAGACTACTTCCCTTCCTCCCAATTTCCCCTATAACGGATATTATTGACGTTTAGGCCCTGCGTTATTCACGCCGGAACCTTCACGGGCACAGGCTATTGGCAGATAAACTTCACATACACAGCCTGAATTGTATATTATGATTTTATTTTCTTGCGGTGCGTGAGTGGCTGTGGGCCGGAAAACTTTCGACTAAAAATTCGTTGCTTTATTTCATAATATTTATTGGTGAAAATCAGTTGTAATTAGCATAGCACATTTCATCATCAAATCATATCAAGGCTTTCCCCACGCTGACGCCCAAGCAGAGCTCTTACGAGGTTACAAGGACGCGACGTGGAGAAAGTTTTCCAGCATTCCTCAACTCACATCGATCGTTTGGTTTCTCAACTGGTTAAGACTAGATCAAAACTAATTTGTTCAGAATAACTGATTCAAAACAAAATCTGACCTTGTGATTTTCTAGTATATTCTATTCTTAATTTTATTATTTTTATAATTTAATCTAACAATTTTCTTTTTAACTTTTAAATTGAATTGTTTCCAACTCAAATTATTTAATTTTTTGTTCGATTTTTATGGATTTTCCATTTTTAAGTAAATTGTCAAATTTCGGTCAAATTTTCGTGTTCTCATGTTATTTTTATGTTTATTTAGTGCGGATCTTGTTGCACTTTGTTATTATTTTAATTTATTTTTGTGTTTTATGATTTTATATATAATTGTTTTCTTTCTCATATTTTAGCAGGGTTAGTTGATGTTTTATAGGTCCGATTTTAAATCTGCATGTTGTATTTGCGTGTGTATTACCGATTCATTTAAACAATTCTCAAGGCCGTTTGTGTTCTGGCCCAACAATAATCTTATTTTACTGTTAAATGGCAATGGATCAATTCATTTAAGAATGACAGCATCTGTTGTCACCAGAGGTGACAACCAAAAATAAATTAGACATGGTTCGGATCTGGTTCAATGATAATATTTTTTCGGTATCGGTTTAGTTTATGTTGTGCTCGGGTTCAAAACTTTGGTTTTGGTTTGGTTACATTACAAAATTAAAATAGCGATCTTACCGTGATGAACGTTTCTGGGTACATTTAATTGGTGGTTAATTGATACAAAAAGGAATCTGTAAACACGGACACGTTTTATGAAATTCTATTTTACGACATTATTATAATATTTAAACAACAAAAATTATTTATATTACATTTTTCTTACATCTTAAGTGTTGGCTTTTATTTAAATATGGGTCTAGATTGACAAATATTATTGTTATTTGGTGTATTGTTGAACCAGTATACAGCTTCTGCGATCGTTCCCGAGGACCTAGACGCTAGCGATTTTATTGTCCAATGGATGTGTTCAATGATCCCGTTTTCCGCTGGGTGGTTCAATGTTCTAAATACCAACTCAAGATCCCATTTATCTGCTAACTATTGAAATGTTCTAGATCTAAAAGACAAATAATTATCCAATAATATTTTACTTGGAGCTCCTCTTTAATATGCCACTTTATTATATATATCTTCTACATTTTCATTCTTAATTTTCTGCCAGATTGCATATTTCGATGGCCCACAATCAATAATTGCCAAATATTTATCTTTAGCAAATTTAGTAACGTCAATGGTTAAACGGTACCAATTTTCATCACAGCTTAGTCCACCCTTTTCCCATGTTATTGATGCTGGGTCAATAAACAATTCCAACAAAAAATCTGCTAGTGAAAAGGCGAGATATAAAAATTTTGTGGTTATTTATAATAAAAACACAACTGAAAAATTTTGATTTGAAAAGAGAAAAAGACAAAATTTTAAAAATATATATGTATAAGTATACCAAGATTAGTATATTTTATGGTTTAGTAATTACAACTGGCAAATTTAGAACGTTATGTAAGAAGTAAACATCAAGATGAGTACTCCAAATTTCAAAAACGAAAGCCACAAACAGCTCTATGAAACATAAAGAAAATGCGAATTGTTCAGTTACTTCAGATGTTATCTCATTTCCTGGCTGATCTCATAGTGTATTTTTTATTTTTATGCAATATTTATAGTTGTCTAAGAAGATGCTAATTGCATATATACAAAAAAGTGATGAGAGGTTTCTCTGGCCTCAACTTTAAAATGTCAGATTTAAGGACACGTATGATGGATCGCATTTTAGAAGACATTATGATAATTCGTAGAAATAAAAAAAAATATTTACAGGTTTTCCTAAATGTTTCATTATCTTTATCAAAATATTTAATCATTTTGTCATAATGTTTAATCATTTAATTTAATTATTTGAAATCCTTCAAATAATAAAATTGTAAAATCAGAAAACACATTAAAAAATTGATAAAACATAAGCATAATATTCGTCCGATAATTTATTAAACATTTTGACAAAGTGATTACACATTTTGATAAAGATAATGAAATATTTATGAAAACCCTGTATCATATTCATTATAGTGTTACCTTTTTATAATACTACATTAGCAGTTGGGTTAAATATTGGTATATGTTAAGTTCTGTGTTTAAATATATTTTGGCGATATATTTATCAATTCAGTTTGCAGCAGTTATGCTTATGCAGTTTGAAACTGAAATTATTGCTGAATAAATTATACATGGTTATAATTTTTATTATAAATTATAATTGGTATCAATTTACAATTAATAAATAGGATTATTTACATAAATAAACGTAAGAATATATAAGAAATTTTAAACTTATGAAACTTAAGAGTTGGTGAACAATAAAATTGATTTTAAAAATTCATAATATGTTTTCCTTTTCACTGAAATTTCTTTCACTTCAATTGTAAGCCACATTCTGTAATTATAATAACGTGAATGATAATTTTTGTTTTGTTTCATGATAGTATGCGTTGCTACGCTGATTCATTTTATCATAATTACACCATGTGTCCTTCTGATTTTCGTAAAATTAAACTTGTTTTAATTAACAAAGTAATTTTAAAAATCGGTTTTTAACGGTTAGTCGTTATTTTGCAAACCAGTTTAACCGAAAACCAATATTATTCTAGGGAATATGAAACCGGTTAAACTTTAACTGAAATTAATTTCGGTTTCCATTCCTGACTTTTTTTCGCCATAGGCCATAGGTAAATCATCATTTCAGTTGTTCACTTTTATTTTGCATTACAAATCACAGCACTTTGATATAAATTAAGGGTAAATAAATAGAGGGGATAGTTTTCAATATGTATTGAAATTTATTTGAAAACCCGGTTAGAAACTGGAAACTATAAACATATTGCTAAATTTATCGACCTTTATTTTACAGGTAATTTGGTATATAAAAATTGAATTACCGGTTTACGGTAAGGGATTAATGTTTCAATAAATTTATAATATTATAAATTTTAAAAATCTACAGAGCACAAATCATATACGCTACTTAACTGGTGCTTTTCGTACGATGTACAGCAGCTCTCAAACCCAAGAAGCATAAATACATAATTAAGATTTTTTTATTTACCGAATTATTTAACCAAATTAAATTAAATTAATTAAATTAAAATTACCATTAAATTACAAACGTTTACCTACCTAGAGTGAAATAAAATTACAGTTTACATGTTTTAATTGCATGTTTTAATTTTATTTAATACAATTTTTACCAAACACAAAAACTAGTTTTAAAATTTTGTTCCTTGAATTTTTGGAGGTGAGTTTATCCCCCTAATCCACCTGCGTACGCTTATACCATTCAAAATAGATAAGGTTTTGGATATCGATTATGAATTTTTTGGTTTGACTGTTTTGATGGGCATTTATTACTTTGTAAAATAGTGTTGAGGTTATAAAATGGAACACAAATAAAATCAATAAAATGACGAAAGTGTAAAATTACTTATTGGTCGAGGGAAAGCGACATGGTTGAATGCCAAATCAAACGACGAATCTAAATATGATAATAAAAATTCAGTTAGGGGTCCCCAGTAAAAGGTAGAGCGCTAAAACAAATTAATAAGAAAATTAATGAATTGATAATGGGAAACCCGAGAGATAAGTGAAAAACTGAGGTAATTAATGAGCAGATGGAAAATCAAAATGGGCACCAAGTAGAACATTAAATTGTTATTATAATTAGCATCAATTTATGACAAATGTTGACGAGGATAGATGACAGTTTAATAATTGCCTGATCAAAACTTTAAATGTAAAACTCAGAAACCAGAAATCGCCAATTTGGTCGAAGGGAGTTAAAAACGAAATACGTTCGACACCAGCAAAGGAGCATTCAAAAGGTAAAAGAAGTGAAAATTAACTAAATTATCGTGCCGAAAGGTGGTCTCCAACCTCACGAAAACATACAAAAAAATTATCAAAGAAAGAAAAGTGCAAATTAATAACTAATTGTAATGGTGGTGAATTGAGAATAAAGTTGTTCTGTGTTGGGTTTTTTTCACTTATATTTAAAGAACACTATAAGTCAGCAAAAACCGACTTTTAAACGATAATAACCCAACAATAGAATTTCACTTTGCTAGGTCTTTTTGGATATCCGTGAAGGTTTTGATATCCTTACCCACCTTTTTTCGAAATTCTGAACACCTTAGGTTTGGAAATAACTTGTAATTCCTGTTCATAAAATTTCCCTTTTATTACATTGTTATCACTGTCTTTAATACCACACATTACAGGACTCTGTTTAGTAATAATTTTTTTAAAATAGAAATCTTTGATCACTCCAATTACTATCAAAATTTTTGATGAAAGGTGGATGTAATTATTTATTCGCAGTAGTGGGATTGTGGCCCGCTAGCTCAGTGGCCCACTGGCTCACATAACCCCCGGCAAATTTTATTTTCCTAAGTTAAAAGTACAAATTTTTGTAATTTAAACAAAGACCATGACTCATTCAAGGTCATTGGACGAGTCATTATAGTTTCTCAAGGTCATTCAAAAGTAGGTCAAGGTCATTGGATGACTCATCATATTGTTCAAGGTCATTCAAATTTTCTCAAGGTCACGGAATTTTTAATCATTTTAAAATATAATCTATCTACTTACTTTTATAAGTAGTATATATATGTAATTATTATTATTATTTTTATTATTATTTTTTTAATATTATTATTACTTATTATTATTAATATTACTTCTTCTTATTATTATTTTTATTAATATTATTATTTTTACTTATTTTTATTAATAATATTATTATTTTTATTATTATTATTATTAATATTATTATTTTTACTTATTTTTATTATTAATATTATTATTTTTATTATTATTATTATTAATATTATTATTATTACTTATTATTATTATTATTTATTATTACTTATTATTATTATTATTATTATTATTATTATTATTACTTTTTATTAATAATATTAATAATATATATATATATATATATATATATATATATATATATATATATATATCGTTTATATTGTTTACATTTTTATTGCACTGTTTTGAATCCTTGATTAAAATGGATAACGATTCTGAACAAAAACAAAAGAAACAACGAAGATCTTTTAGTTCAACAAAGAAAAAAGAAATTATTTAATTAGCTCGTCAGTTAGGAGACATACGGTAGGTTGCAAGACGATATGATATTAATGAAACTGTTATTCGACGATGGATCGCCCAAGAGTCTGTTATCAAAGCAATGAATCCAAATCGAAGATCTTTGCGTGGTGGTAACGCTAGATATCCGGAATTGGAAACGAAATTACACGAATGGATCCTAATTCAACGTGATCGAGAACTTTAAGTGTCGGTTGTTCGAATTCGTTTACAGGCACAAGTAGTTGCCAAAGAGATGAAAATTGAAAGATTTGCAGTGAGCTCTCAATGGACTGATAATTTCATGAAACGCAAGAATATTTGTGTTCGACGGACTACCACGAAGCAACAATTACCGAAAGATTGGTAATTTCAGATGGTCAAGCTTAGAAGCACGATCGCAGATTTAAAGAAGGATTTGCCCGATAATCAAATCTGTAATTTTGATGAAGTGTCCGTTCAATGTGACATTCCTTTAGGGTACACAGTTGAGACAAAAGGTAACAATGTCCGAATTAAAACTACAGGACATGAGAAAAAACGATTTACCGTCAATCTATGTGTTCTCAAAGATGGTACTAAACTTCTGCCTTTTGTTATTTTGGGCACAAAGAAACATCCAAAGACTTTCATTCCTGAATCAAAGCTTGTTATTGCAGCCAATGGAACTGGTTGGATGAATCATGAAACTCTTGAGATATGACTCAAGAAAGTATGGAAGAGTCGAATTACATTGCCTTCAAAGACACCATGGAACGAGGATCCAAAAGTACCATCATTGCTTTTATTTGATATGCATCGCTCACATCTTGTCAGTACTACACTTAGTAAAATTAAGAAGGAATCCAAAGTAACTTTCATACCTGCCGGATTGACATCAAAGGTGCTGCCATTAGATCTTACTGTTAACCGTTCGTTCAAGTCAAAATTGCGCAAGAAGTGGGAGGATTGGATCATTAAAGGTTATGAAAACATCAAACATACTAAGTCCGGAAATATGAAAGCAGCTGACTGGAATACTATTTTCGAATGGATTGTTTCCTCTTGGGAAGATGTTAACCTTTCTACCATTTTGAATGGTTTTCGTGTTGCATTCGGTGAAGACGACGATGTTCTTGAAATTGAAGAAAATGAAATGAATGTGATCGAGTCTGATCCAAACATTGTAGAATTACTAGAAAATTTCACTTTTATTGACAATGAAAAGTGTGATGGTTTTGAGGATTGTGATGTTGAAAATTTAAATAAATAATCTTATCTTCAATTTGAATTGTTTTTTAGTTGTATAAGCTGCACATCATATTAGCTGCAATTCAAAAATGTTGCCTTTTTGTACGTATTAGGCATACATAAAAATAACTACATAAAAACAAATATAAAAATTTGATAAGTTATATTTCGCGTTTCTTGACGCTGGGACTTTGGCATGAAAATATAATATAATAATAATAATAATAACAATATTATAAAAATGAAAATTATAACAAATTTCATATAAAATTTTCATAATAAAAAATGAAAACTATCACAAGTTTTCCAAATAAATAAATTAACAAAAACTGATTTTTAAAAAATATTTATTAATTTAATCGGATAACAACACGTCATCAATATCAATGTTATCTTCGTTAAAACTTGGACTTAAACCACCGAAAAGCTGCCCACAATCTTCATTATCGTTGATTTCCGTAGAGTCATCAAAACTGTGGCTCGAACCACCGAAAAGCGGCTCATTCAAGAAATTAACTATTACTTGGTCACTATCTATGGCATCAACCCCAAATGCGATACTGGTATTTTTCCCCACTCATAATCGCTTATCATCGTTATTACTCAAAGCGATTTTACTGTTTCTAAATGTATACAGCTGGTGATTCCGCGTCCATATCCTACTTTGGGGTACTGATGTTTGACTGATATTTGATGTCAGTCCCCAACAACTTCACCCCCTTAGCCATCATTGTGTCGGATTGACCTAATAAACTATAGCACTTTGGTCTTAAGAAAACCCACTCCTTATACCCGAGACCTTTACTTTCATCTTTAAATTCTCCTATAACTGAATCTAGTTTCCTCGAGTATAAGAGATGTGCCGGGTCGTAATTTGAGGTATCTAAAAGGTTGTCTCTTATCATTGCCGGCAAAAGAATGTCAAGCTTACAATACTTAACCTCAAGGAAAAACGAATCAGTGTCGCTGGCAACGATATTAATATCACAGTCAAATTCGGTTCTGTATTTTGCCAATTCATTATATTGTAATTGGTACATCCGCTGCTTAGACAGGTCTAGCACTGATTGGCCGATATAGCTAGGCCTGTCTAAACATATAGAGTCTTTGTTCAGATGAGCAGCAATCAAATCATCCACTATTTTAATGGACGTTTTGAAAGTCGGTTTTGAAGCATATACAATTATCTTTTCAGCTGAATTGCACAGCCTCAAATTCATCCATTTTTTCAAATTCTCAACGGACTTCCCATATAGACTATTATTAAATAATTTATATTAATCTCTATGAAACTCGCATTTTGAGTTTGAGCGTAAATCTGTATGTCTCTGTATATAATCTTTAAAAATAGGTGATTGCTTAAATTTGATTGCTCTATCAACACACTCAACTTCCGCACCCAATTCTATATACAGCTTGAGAAGTCTCCAGTGAAAAACGTGGTTCTTCTTACTGTAATGCGTGAGCATTAACTTCTCAACTTTTGAATTGGGCAGACACATTTTTTCCGGAGCAAGCGGAAAATCATTCAAATACTGATGCACACGCTCAGGGATATTGATTCAACATCCATTGTATAGCCATACGGAAGGAATTCGATATTCGCATTCAGACATTCACTCAGCACATCATTCAGATTATCATGCACCAAAACAAAATCACCATACGGAAGGTTTTGGCTAAGTGCCCAACCATTTAAATTATTAATGTCTATATACAAGAGATTTGTATCTTCAGAACTTGCAACGTAATGTTTGTTAACAAATGTTAAACACCCCGTATTCCACCCTCAAGGAAATTAAACATTTCCATGTCCTGCAGAAGTTCTATGGGTTCATTTAATGTCTTGAGAGAGGACGCCCATGACATACCAGGAATTCCATAAAAATTCAGAGGTTCTAAACCATTGTAAGCAATAGCCTTTGCACGAAATTATGAAAATAGTCTGCAAGGAGGGATACGTCAAATTTTATGTAAGTTAACATATAGTCTAACATTGTGGTGAAATTTTGCTGTGTTCAAATTAGTTGGGCGGTAGCGTATTCATCATCAGATACAGAATCCCATTTTGGAGGTAGTTCATAAGTCGATTCAAGGACCTCTAGTGATATTGCAAAATCATAAGGAAAGATACCCTTTCCCTTAACTATAAGACAATCAAAAGCAGAACAAGTTAGAGGTAGATCAGTTAGAGTTTTCACAGCCTTAGCTAAAGAGCAATTTACAAATTGCATACTGTCTATAAATCTAACAGCCAATTTCTTAATATTTACAATTAACGATATGAATTTCTCAGTTGTTGTAGAAATTATATTTAATTTCCAAGATGGAAATTCATTCAAACCATACTTTAAAATGTGATGAAGGTCATACCCTCTCAAATTATGAAAGACAATAGGTAACTGTTTACTTATTTTCCTATTGATATTACAGTTACGACAGGCAGCAACAAGATACTGACCTGTAAAATGATCATGGTCCTTAACCTTATTTCTAATAAGTTTTTTACAAATATAGCAAGTTCTACATGCGATGAACTGCTGTTCCTCATTAGAAGTAAGATTATTCATAGGTTTTTTACCATGATTTTCATAATACGGTAGAACAATTGTGACAACAATTTCCTCTACTTTCTTTAAATATTCCAAAACACATTCCAAGCCTATAAAATTGAAATATTGTGATTTGTTTGTATAATTATTTATTAATAATTAGTCTGCTGATATCGGCATGTGTATTTGGTGATGTTTTATATATTTAGGCAAAACAGCCTCAAAATCTGCATAAATTACGAATGGCGGGGTAATCATTTTTGAATAGTTTTTAAATATCAAGTTTTTATTTTCAGGGAGCGTGTATAGGGTTGTTCCTATTTGATTTTTAGTGCCCAAATCAACATGTGGATTAAATTTTTTATCAAGATAAAAACCTTTTAAACAATGGGGACACCATTTTACGCGAATTCTGGTGTTTCATTCACTACTAGAATGACAATTCATCAGTTTATTTAAATAAAAAAAGGCAGTATAATGATAATTATCACCGTCTTGTAATAATAAAAGATTAATTGGGTTACCGCCGATAACAAGGTGAGGATCCATTTATTATTTTCATCAAACATGTAACTAAATAGCGATTGGAATGAATTTCTCTTTCTCTCCAATGTTGGCAAATTGAGAATTTTTTCATAATCAAATGGGATGTCTTCTACGATTTTCTCGTACGGTTTACCGTGAATTTTATGTTTTTAATGATATCATCTTCTTCTCTATTATTAGAAACCAGCTCATTCAACAAAGTTATAAAAAAATTAGTTTCTGGCATTTTATAAAAATATTTGAAAGTGTAAGCTTATTTATACTATATTGGACCAATCAGAATGATGCATTTAAGTTGCAATACTAAGAAAATATGTAAAAATAAATAATGGAAATGGCAATGATGATTTTTTGGCACTGTTAACTTCGTCCAATTTAGTAACCGGTTGTTGAACTTCTTTCATTATACGATTCAACTGATCAGTTGTTTTATTAGAATAAAATTTTATACTATATTTTCATTTTTTCATTAAGTTTACGATTTTCTTTCAATTATGATATTGATTTTCTTAATTCATTTTTGATAATACCAATGGTCTTATTTAGATATATAATATCATCATATAATTCGGTTTTAGCTCTTTTTAAAGTCTCATATGTGTGTTCAAATCGGAATTCTAAATTACTCATTCTTTCAGATAATCTTTTGACTGGAGTTTTCAAATATCTAGGCCTATCTATCATACACAAAATATCCATCAATACTGCTGTATCAGGACATACACATCTTGTTGAATTTTTACAATAATTGAGTTTACCATATTAAAAATTAATAATATTATTAAATTTTCTTTAATCATTTTCAAATCTGTATAAATTAATAATTATTGTTTATAGCTAAAGATTTGTGTGTTTAATTTCTCATTGGTTTAAATTAGTATAAAAGTAATTGTTATTTCAATTTTTATCATTATAATGTATGTACCGAGAGCGGTTCAAGCTATGAATGAAATTAAACATTATGGTAATTTATTATTATTATTATTACTTGTTTTTTAGATGATTATTTTAGATTAAAGAACGTCTTGAATTCTATTATCCAGAAATACATGGAATCATGGATAAGCCAGCATCAATAATTCCAGACTTGATATTCAATCATACATCAATATGGATATTTACTGTAATCGATGAGTTCCTATGGGATATCGAACAAAACAATTTGTCAAAAGATATGGAACCTGAATATCCATGTGGTGACGGATGTCATTGCTGCGCTGCCCGATATCGGAGGTATGTAGAATGGGCTTTGAATAAAGCTCTTCGACAATATTACTATAGTAGAATTATTTCTTTATAATAAAACTTTTTGTTGTATATGTCTTGGTTTTTTATTATATAATAATAATAATAAGTAATATTAATAATAAAAAGTAATAATAAGTAATAATAATAATAATAATTACATAATATATACTACTTATAAAAGTAAGTAGATAGATTATATTTTAAAATGATTAAAAATTCCGTGACCTTGAGAAAATTTGAATGACCTTGAATAATATGATGAGTCATCCAATGACCTTGAGAAAAATATGATGAGTCACCCAATGACCTTGAAGGAGTCATGGTCTTTGTTTAAATGACCTTGAAATTTTTTGATGAGTCATTGTCTTTTTTCTACAAAAAATTTGTACTTTTAAACTAAGAGAAAACAATTTTTGCCGGGGGGTTATGTGAGCCAGCAGGCCTCTGAGCTAGCGGGCCACAATCCCACTTCTATTTACAAATATAAACTCTATATTAAAATAATTTGAATCGCCAATCGATTAAAAAAACAAAAAAACCTAGAAAGAGTAACAAAATTTGCTGTTATTGTAACTCTAATTAGATTTGAAATGAGTGTTAAACACTAAATTATTATTAATTTAAATTATGTTGAAAAGGTGGTAATTCTCATAAATTTTCAAACATCGAACAATATTCTAATTTGTTAAAAAAAATTTCGCTTCATTTTATAAGACCATTCAAGGTGACGAAAGAAGTAGCATTATGGAAGCCTTCATTATAAAGTCTCTTTAAGGATATTTAGTCTAAATATTTTAAATCTACAATAATTTTTTAAAATGAGAATTTAAAGCTATTTTAATTTCAGTGTGAATTTGAAAATGGATTTTGCTTTGCTCATGATCAATGTTGCGGTAATCTGGTCTGCAAAGTTTTTAATGGTTATTATTATATTATTGCATAAATTTAATTATTTTAAATATAATACATAAAATAATATTTTCCCATGTAATAGTTGATTTACATAACTTATAACTATATGCTATATTTGAGCCGTTTTATGAAAGTGGTGCAAATCCATTTTTAATTATAACGAGATATTTAATGACCTGTTCTTCAATAAACTGAAAAATTATGGATAAGTTAATCCAGATAACTCAATCCAGTACGGGTAAAAAAACTAGTTCGTTTCAATAACGATTAGGGATTTTTATAATATTTTATTAAATACCATAACATAATATAACATAAACATATTCTCATTTTTTCATAAAAAATGATTTCAAAAACTAAATCCATTTTAAGTTTTATCGTTCAATGGATTCCTAATTTTAGTACAAAAATACTAACTAAAGAATAGCAACGTTCATATTCAATACTTGTAAGCTTTGTGGTAATCAAATATGTATATGTTGTTTTTAAATAATATTTGCGAGAACCATATTCAAATGAGTTCATTTTTTTAAATCTTGAATGTAAGGGTTTCTTCAGTATGTATTAACGAAGGTTTTAGATAATTACCTTTGCGTAAGGCATCATACAATTGTGCAGTTTAACTGCACAATAATATTGGTTTTTTACCTTTCAAATTGGCGGAATCGTCATTATTCTTTAAATCATTATCATTTTGCTGAAAACTGGCCAATGAACTGGTGGAAGTTGCATTAAGAAGCTTCACTATCATCTTTTGCATTTGGTATGTGATAAAGAAAAACAAAGTTCTGATTGATGATTATACTTGGTGTTATTCAAGTAGTATAAGTAGGTAAATAGGAGCTTTCTGTAGCAGCACACATACCACCTCCCTCCAGATCAATCACGAGATGACGTAATTTAATATTAGTTATGCAATTACGTAATATTTAATCAAAAAAATTTCAAAAAAGTTCTCGTGCATAGTTTTCTAAAACTTTTTTAATAGAAATTTTAAAGAAATTTTTCAATGTAAATTTTAAATGAAATATTTTATCATAATTTTTAGATGTCATTTTTTTCAGATGCAAGTATAAACTGTAGATTAAAATTACTTGAATCCCTTATCGATTAAAAAGCCTAAAATGGTCACATTCTAGTCAAAGGGTATTACAGGGTTATGCATTTATATATTAGCATAGATATAAAATTTATATTTTTAATAAACCAATTTTTAAACACTAACCCTTAAGTTTATGGCAAGAAAAGAAAGAAAGCAGGTCACAAAAGAGACCAACAAACTTGTTTTGTCATTGTTTCAATCTGGAAAATATTCAATTTCTGAGATTGCCACTCCGACTATGTACTCAAACAGTTGCTAAACATATCGTGGTGGCAGAAAAAAAAATAAGGAATTTTCTTCAGCGCCTGAAAAATGTAAAAAACATGCCAAAAAAGAAATACATCGATTTTCAATGTCTTGGCCTGTAACAATTGATTTATACAAAGCGAAATTAGCAATGAAATAACTGAAAGGCATAACATCAAATTTTCACAATCAACCATTTCAAGAAAATGTTAAAAAATGAAAATAACCAGAAAAAGGCTTACATTAGAGCCTCAAGAAAGAAACACGGTTGAAAAATAGAAGCCCGTGCAATCTATTCAACAGAACTGTCACGAGTTGCAAATGAAAATCTAGTTTCTTAGATGAAACTGTATTTAATCTTCATACTCTCAGGAAATACAAGTATTCTCCTGAAAATCGGCATATACGAAGGCATATATGACAGTTACAGCAAACAGAAATGTAAACCTAAGCTTGATATGTGCAATTGGTATTGATGAAATTATCAGCTACGAGTCTAAAGTTGAAGCTTTCAAAACAGAATCATATATTTAATTCATTGAAAACCAGCTTATACCTTACTTTAGATCTCAGCCGAATAAGATTCTAATTATGGATAACGCAAAATTCCACAAATCAATTTCTATTCAAGAACTTTTTAGGTATAATAGAATTGTGTGTAAGTTTTTGATTCCATACTCACCAAAATTTAACACGATTGAGGAATTTTTTTCGATGATAAAAAATAATATCATGCGGAAACAATTCTACATTCTAATGCATCTATTGTAGGAGGCTTAGACAATATTTTGGCACCAGAAAATAATTATTCTTTACTGTGCCAAGGTTTTTACAGAAATTTGAGGCAGTGGTTTGAAAAAGCACAACAAAAAGAGCCGTTTATCTAATTAAAAGTATTATTTAAAGTTTTTATTTTTAGAGTTTAAAAATTCGTTCATTAAAAATATAAATTTTATATCTATGTTAAAATAGAATTGCATGCATGTTAATATAGAATTGTGTAACCATGTAAAGTCTCTCAATAAAAATTATGTAAAAAAAATGAATTAAAGTAGGTAAAGTAAATTAAAGTACACTAAAGCAAATTAAAATCAATCAAAGTTCCAAGTGTAGTATTTTCAAAACATTCTCTGATAAATCTCTGCCAGATTAATCGATTCTGCAAATTCCATGAGTCAGCGCATAACATTCATAAATTAGCACAGTATATGATAGACCATCTCCAGAATCCAGTTAAATATTTAATGAATCTATTGTCTCAAACATGATTTGAGCCATCATTTCAACTGCTTTAGTCAACGAAACTAGATGTTCTTCTAGTGCCTTTTGATCCATTTTTAGTTTTCCATATAATTCAGCAAAATTCAGCGATATTAAAATTTCAGTTGATATGTTCCTAAAATTCAGAAATAACATAAAATAACATAAAACATTTAATTCCAAGGTTTATTTTAAATTCATATACAAAAGGTCATAAATCCAAATTCTGCTTAATTTCATGTTTAAAAATATATTTTCTCAGATTACTAAACAAACCTCAATCTTGTTGGTAATTAAAATCGAAATAAGTCCAAATATTTGAATACAATTCCACACACTTATAGTAAACTAAGGCGCACAGAGACGCAAATGTTACAAAAAACATCTTGTGCACACAGACCGATGTAATTTATTCTATTATGCTATTAAATAATTAATTTGGACTACCGCACACTCTGAACTTTGTACAATACAAAATGTACATTGATCTAAAATTTAGATCATAAATTTTAATTAAATTATTAATAATTAAATTATTAAACACAGTATGTCTAGCTATTTTAATCCACTAAAACCAGACAAACAAAAACTTGTCTCAATTTTTTTATTTTATATTAAACAATGCGCGGACCCTTTGAGGTTGTTCTCGAGTAGACTATATATTGTTTGAGTGTATTTAACCAAATTACGTAAACTATATTACGTGTGCGTAATAAATATTAATTAAACTATATAATGTATGTATCTACTATATTTTAATTAAAATATTTAGTGCCAGTAGTATATAATTTATATTAATTAATCTATATAGTGTGTAGTTCTGTGACCTACGCATTTTTTAAAGTGGCTTTGTATGAAAATATTTTGAAAATGAGTCATCAACATATTTATAAAACTATATATAATGTGTCTGTGACTTACTTATTTGTTTTTGAAATATATATGACTTACTAATTTATTTATTAAAAAATGTGTGTATGTATCTTTGACCTAAATAATTTGCTTAAGTGTGTCTGTGACCTACTTATTTTTTAAAGTGAATTGATATAACATTGTTTTGAAGATGAGTCATCAATTTATAAAAATTTCATGACCTACATAAAATCTTTTATAAAAACCAAAATTCCTGTTAAAAGCAAAACAAATCAGAAAAAAATGAAAAATCCGTAAATTACCTGAATATTTTTGTGACCTACATAAACATACTAGAAAATATTTAGCTTAATAATTTTGTAGTTTAATTTTTTTCTCAGCAGAGGGAAGGAAAGTGGCTATAAAGGATGTGCTATAGGATAAGAATGTGGAAAATTATTCTTTTTATTCATTATATTTTCTATCATATAATGATCATGTTTAATTATACTTCTGTCATAATAAACCATAAATAAAGCAACTTTGTGCTTTCATTTGTTTTTACAAAGTGCTTATTTAGAAAAGTATTTATTATGAGCTATAGATTTCGCCCTAAATTGTTGAAAAAAGTTAGCCAAAAGAAAGCAATCGAGTTTCAATATCATTCAAACATTTAGTTTCAGTCCTAATAATGTATTAATGTAATAATGTATGTTCAACAGTCTTTTCATTTATTTTCTTTATACCCTTATCAAGAAAAGTCTTAGTCACTGAAACAGCACGATTTGATATATTAACTATTTTAGTTTCCTCATCTTTTTTTCAAATTCCACTATTTCCTTAACATTGTATCTACCGATGTTCACCTTTATAATTCGATGTGAACATAATAAACCATATTAAATTTCTGATTAAAAAATAATGTCACTTAACCCCGGTTCAATTTTTAAATCATTTTTGATAAATATTTTTTCAAGTATCTCAAATGTTATGGTGCTTTTTCTTTTCACTCCGCTTTTAAACTGTGAGATGTGAGTATAATAATTTTAAAATAATTAAAATTAGTAATTTTCGATTGTTGAAATTTTTAAATTTTATGTAATTTTTAATACTAAGATTGAATAAATTTAAATTTAAATATAATTTTAGATAAATTATATTGTATGTTGAAATTTAAGATTTGAATCATGGCTTATTAATCTATGCATTATTAAATTAGATTAAATGAAAATTTCAAGTTTTTTTGAATAATCACTGACTCTTTATAAATCATCTCATTATTCAAAATTCATAAACTACAAACACAAATTCTTATGATTAGCAAAATTTCAATTTCCGATAACTTTGATCATTTCTTTTCGTTTTCTAAACAAATCCAGCCTCAGTTGTATCAAATCAACCTCAAGACATCTCTAGATTCTATTAATATGTTCTTTGGAATGTTTATCTTCATCATGCTATTCTGCTCGATATTTTCGTCTTCAAAGTATTCAGATTTCTCAAAGTACTTTCAGATATCAATCAATTCCATCTTTAATCGAACATCTGTTACTTCAAGTTTACTTACGTCGAAGATTGGTCAAAGGCTTTACAATTACCAAGATACTGTATGTTCAAATAAACTTTTGGGATTTTCATTGTTCGTCAACTGTTTCCACATCATGTAATTTAACTTTTACAATAATCAGAAGTCACTACAGATAAAAGTTACAAATTAATTTTGAATGAATAATATGATGATTCGGAAAATATCAACGAAGAAGAAGCTGATGATTCTGAAAACGATTATTGAAGATATCAAGAAACGACCTAAAATCAACAGAATAATAAGTATTTGGGTTAATAAATGCTATGGCAGATAAATTTCTTCTATAAATACCAATTATAATAAACATATGTGAATCTATGTGAATAAATTAATTCCGAGTCTATAAGAATATATTTTTTTAACTATTTTTAGAACCATCTTATAGTGAACATGATGAAAATCAATAATTTTGAAATTATTATGATGTCATCTTATACAACGTGATTACGAATTTAATTTTTAGAAATTAAATGAAATTTTAATTTTATGATAAAATTGATACGATTTGCTTATTGAAATAAAAAATTAATTTAAGATTTCGGGCAATGTTCTGCAGTCAGCGCGAATGAAATCCACAAAGCTGATGTTTCGTGTCGTAGCAATACCGATTGTGGTTCAAACATGTGCTGTTTCAGTGATACCTATGGCATGGGTCAACGAGAAATAAGAACGTGTCATAACTTAATCGGTGAAACATGTGTCAATCATGCTAACTTAAAAAATTATAAAATATCTAATGACTGGTTTACATTGAAAAGAAAACGAAATAATTTCTGAACTATTTTTGTTTCTAGTGAAATAAAGTTTTTCTGATTTGATTTTATGTTTTGTAATAGTTATAAGTTTATTTCAACCCTTTCTATTTTAAGAAACTCACATTGTTAGAACACTTCGGAAAAATAATATTTATTATCTAAAACAAGTGAGAAACTCTCAGGAGGAAATTATTATATAGTAATTATATTGAGCAAGATACACACATGCATACATAAATCACACCTTTGACATTCAGACCTATATTACATAATCTTCAGTCATACAAATTCAGCATACACATACGTACATATTATATTATTTAGAATAGCTATTATTTACTGTTATCCAAAATTTCCCTCATTTTAAAATGTATGATCCATTCAACATTTCTAATTCTCCATTTTTCATTTTGAAATTCAATCATGAAACTTCTGTCATGCAGTTTCTTTACTATTTTACCTGGACACTCAAATCTATCTTCATTTTTATTAACAACATCGTTTTTTTACCAACACAACATCTCCAATATTGAAGATTCAGTTTAGTCGTTTTTCTTCGGAAAATAGTTCAGTTTCTTTTCACCCTTGTATCTCTTTTTTAACGCTATTCTTTCTGATTTACGATTTTCCACAAATAATTGTAGGTAACACGTTTCGTCATTTTCATACCGCTCTCTTGCAATTTTTTTCCCAAAAACAATTTATGCAGGATTCAACTGAGTAGTTTTCTGAATTGTCGCATTCAAAATAAATTCAGCTTCAGGAAGTATTTCGACCCAGTCTTTACCCATTCTTTCATTTAAGGAGATTTCGATAGCATCTCTAATAGTTCTAAATTGGCGTTCAATTTGTCCATTAGCAGAATGATGATACGGGCTTGAATATATTAGATTAATATCATGTTTATCTCCAAATGATTTTATTAAAACTGACTCAAATGCTTTTCCTCTCTCACAATGAATACTCTTTGGAGCTCCAAATTTCAAAATCCATTTTTCATTAATTATAGCTGCAATTTTCTTTTCATCTTGACCAGAAGCTGCACTCAAAGAAATATATATAATAAATTGGTCTATAATTGCCAAAATATATCTCTTTTCACTCCTAGAAGTTTTCATTGGGCCACAAAAGTCGATGAAAACCAATTCAAATACATAAACTCCCTTAGGTTTAATTTGTTTTCCTGCTGTTCGGGTAGTCATAGCTTTTCTTTTTTGACAATTTTCGCACGATCCGACTACTTTTTTAATAAATTCTTGTCTGTTTCTCATATCAAATTTCCTAGAAATATATTCGTGAACTTTATTCCCTCCAGCATGACACAGAATTTTATGAGTGTACAAGACAAATTCTGTTTTTCTTTCGTCTGGAATCCATATTTTACCTTTACTTGAATGAATAATGTCATTACTTTCTATAAATTTTGTTTCTTTCCCCATTAGTATATTTTTCTTGATATTTTCTATTTCCTTAGAATCTTGTTGCCACAGTTTTCCATCTTCTTAACACATGAGTGATAGAATCTTTGTTTTTAGTTTTCCTGTTTTTGGTTCCTCGTGAGTCGTTTAACATTGTATACACGTATCACATTCAGTTCTCGACAGTGCATCTGCATTAGAATATGTTTCTCTCTTACGGTATTCCATTTCAATATTTAGACCACTTAATTGATTGATTCATGTTTGAAATTGAGGTGTGATTGGTATCTTAGTCTTCAAAATAAAGGTTATTGCCATATGATCTGTCCTCAATTTAAACCTTTTGCCATATAGATAATGTTTGAAATGTTCGGTAAAATAAATTATGGTTAATAATTCTTTTCTAGTGATACAATACCCTATTTCGTGTTTATTCATTGCGTGCGAACCATATGCAATTACTCTTTCTATACCATTTTCATCCAACTTCGATAAAACTGCTCCAATTCTGTCGAAACTGGCATCTGTGTCCAAAATAAATTCTTTTGTAAAATCAGGGAATACTAGAATTGGAGCTTTTACTAATGCTTTCTTTAATGTTTAAAAAATGTCTTCGCATTCATTTTTCCACATAAATTTTGTCTGATTTACACCGCACAATTTCTCGAGTGGTTTTGAATACTTACTATAGTTCTTTATAAACTTCCGATAATAATTCGTTAATCCAAGAAAGCTTCGTAATTTTTAACACATTTCGGAGTTTCAAACTTTTCAATAGCGATTATTTTATTGTCATCAGTATGTATTCTTTCCTCGTTTATCACATGTCCTTAAGATTTTATCTCTTTTTTAATAAACTGACATTTTTCTGGACTTATCTTTAACCCAGAATCACTTATTCTTTGAAGTACATTTCTTATTCTCTTATAATGTTCTTGTAAGGAAGAAGAATATATTAATATGTCGTCAAGATAAACAACAGCTTCATTACAATTTAGCAGTCCTAATACTTTATTCATGAGCTTTTGAAATGTTGCAGGCGCAGCCGCAATCCCAAACGGCATACGGTTAAAACAATATTGAGTATTATTTGTGGAAAATACTGTTTTTATTCTAGATTCATCTTGTAACTCAATTTGGTAATAAGCATTTCCTAAATCAAGGGTGGTGAAATATTTGGCGCCGTACAAAATATCTAACATTTCTTGGTCTTTCTGTCACCGCATTTAACGCTCTAAAATCTAAACAAATCCAGATCTCATCTTTATCTTTCTTTTTTACGTAAACTAAAGGTGAATTCCAGGGAGACTCACACTGACTTATTATTCCGTTTTCCTTCATATTCTTAATATTTTTTCAATTGTCTCAATTAAATTAAATGGCTGGCACCTAGGATTAGTAACAAAGGGTTCATTTTTCGTTAATATCTCGTTTTACTAAATTTGTTTTGCCTATATCACATTTATGTTTCATAAATATATTTTCATAGTCTTCTATTATTTTATTCAACGTCACATCTAGATTTGATCATTTTTAAAACTGATTGGTTTTGCTTCATCTAACATTAAAATATTTTCTTTTACGGGTTCAATACAAGTTTAATATTAAATTTATCTAACAAATTAATTCCTCCTATTAGGCTTGGTGAAATTTCATTTGCAATGAAGAAATCAACATTATTTTCTTGATTTATAATTTTTATTTTTAACGAAATTTTGCTTAATATTTCAATGGAGCTCTCATTTGCATACCTTACCAATAAATTAGTATTTTCAACTTTTACATTTTCGAGCCCGTTTATTATTTATTTACTGATGACACTTATTTTAGCTCCCGTATCCAAAAGGCAATTAAATTTCTTATTATTGATGAAAATATTAATACTTGGCCTACCCCCAATTTTATCATATTTTATTACACTATCATAACCATTATTTAAAGTAGCTAATTTATTGTACATCCCTTTATCTATTTTATCTACAATATCTATATATATAACATCAAGCATACCAACATCATCATACCAAATATGATCAAAAAATTCAATTTCATGCAAACAATTACAAACATTATCATACATACAATCATTGCTCAAGATATTACTTACATTTAGTTTATCACTCCAATCACTTACTCCTGTGTTGGAGCGTTGCCATTTAAGTATTCGCTCTCGGACATAATATTCTCATCATCTCCCTGATCTGTAATTGCTGCCATATTCATCATTGATATCTGTAGCTCAGAGTTCCTATTAGATCGAAGCATTGAAATTAAAATTGCCTGCCTTCTTGCAATGAGAACATTTTATGTTCATACATTGGACTTTTATATGCCTACTTTTTTGCAGTCCCAGCATTGTTTTGATCGTAGTAGTTCGTATTTTCTATTTAACTGCTCATAAGAATTTTAAAAATCCGATCTGTTTTGTGTCGGTAGAACTGAACGTCGACTAGGTAAACTCCTTTGATCTAGAAATCTGTTATTATTTCTAAATGGTAGTGGTTAGGATATTTTCTCGAAATCTTTGATGTTGTTGTCTTGGTTGTGATTCTCAATATTGTTGAACTAAATATTGATTTTGATTTTGAACCACATTTGCATAACTTCTTTTGAATGGCTTATAATAGCAGCAATATCTTTGTTTTTCATTTCTTTATTAATTTCCTCTATCTTTGTAATATTCTCTTTATGTTCTATTGCATTTTGCAGGAAAAACGCATTTAATTTTTCTTTTGATAATACGTGTCTTAAGGCATTTTCTGCCAATCGATCAATTGTTCTAAAGAAGTCTTGAATTGATTCATTTCCTTTTTGTATCGAATAGCTTCATTTAAACCTCTTCCTAAATTTGAAGGCTCTTGGAAGGCTTTTCTAAATCTTTCTTAATAACTGTAAATTTCTTTATTTACTCCATCATATAATTTAGCCGACTCCGTTGACACGAATGTTCTTATGAACGATTTTTGCAATTGCATTGGGGTTTGAGTTAAATCATAAAATCTTCTAGTTTTTTCTAAGAAAATTTCCAGATTGTCTCTAACGGTAAAGATTTCCGGGGTTGGAATAAATGCATTCAATTGATTATTTGTTGTTAGAGACTTTGGAGACATAATATTTATTATCTAAAACAAGTGAGAAACTCTCAGGACGAAATTATTATATAGTAATTATCTTGAGCATGATACACACATGCATACATAAATCACATAAAGCACACCTTTGACATTCAGACATATATTACATAACCTTCAGTCATACAAATTCAACATACACATACGTACATATTATATTATTTAGAATAGCTATTATTTACTGTTATACCAAACACATATTTTAATTGCTTTTTCTGTGTGTAATTATTTATTCTGTGGAACGTTCACAGTTCTTTCAAATTTGTTTTAGGTTGGAGTACACAAAAATTATTTCAAGCAAAAGGCAATTTAACAAAAATCAATTTGTGCAAATTTTTTAATGTATAAGAATTATTCAAAAAATACATATTTGAAGAAAAACATTTTTTGTAAATTTTAAACTTTTTGTTTTCTATTTTTCACAGATATTCATTCTTTGTAAAAGTTATTTGTATTTACTTTTTTTACTATATGCTAAATGTAAATTAATTCTCATAAAGTCACCTAAATATTCACTTACAGGTATGTCATAACTGAAAAACAACATTCGCAATTTGCGCTGGGTATTCAAATTGTTCGAATAATGCCATATAGAAGAAAATTTTACAATTGGGCAAGGATTAATGTGCCGTTAAAAGTTTTTAACAGTCCTAGTTTAGGTTCTCTATTGTTCGAAACATACACTTTCAAAGAATCAAATTTTATTGATGTGCTACTATATATTTGGCCGTGTCACTCCAAAGAAATTTGTTGATTTTTGTTTATTTTTACGCTTTCGATTTTAAATGTATTGCATCATCATCGATCGTCATGTTTGATTAATCGGATTTCTATACATTTATTATATACAATATTCATTGTTTGCAGTTTTGATACCATTAAAGCAGGATAATAGAAACCCAAAGAATCAAACTTGTGTGTCATATCTAGTAATGACGTCATATATAGGTATCGCAATTTCCCGATTTAAAATTCGCATCAGATAATTTTATTAAATTTCATCACTTTTAAACAGTCTACTTAATAAGCCTAATTTACTTCCATTTTCAAACAACATGCTGTGTTAGATAAAAGAAAACAACAAATAATAATTTACACAAATTGCATTAATTGAAGGCTGTGTGTATCAATTTTAGAGAAAGCATTCCAAAGTATGATATTTCAGAGTGTTAGATATAATGGAAAGGTTAGATTTATCACTATGGATTGGGATTTTTATCAATTCTAGTATGCTTTACAAGTTGGAATATCGAGTTTAGATGTAGTTAATTAATAGGGGAAATATTAAGTGAGAAATTTAATCGATTACTTATGACGTAATAATAATTTGGATATCATATTATACAGTGTTAAAAGAAATTAATCAAAGGTAAATATTGAGTAGAAATAATCATTTAATGTTAGATTTCACATGAAAATGATCAGTAATATATCAATTTTAAGGGATAAATTATGGCTTAATATTGAGTATGTGCAGATAAATATAGGGTTTTTAAATGAAAATTATCAATAATATATCAATTTTAAGGGATAAATTATGGCTAAATATTGAGTATGTGCAGATAAATATAGGGTTTTTAATAATCAGTAATTTACCAAATAAAAGTTAAAATTTTTATAATTGGTTACGATTGAGGAGTCTTAATCAAATATTTGTTAGGATATTAGGGTATTACTATTACGTGTAAGAGAAATTCATTAAAGATTCTTACTGTATTTTAAAAAATCTAGCTATTGCAACATTTATGTAAACAAATTTCAATGTTGTAATTCATTAAATTACAGTAATTTTAAGGGTTAAATCCAATGTAAAATATGTGTAGAGAAATTAATAATTTAGCTTTATATGTGGAATTATTGTCAGTAAATTGTAACTTATTAATGCAATCTTTACTGGTAACATGATAGTTTTTAGTTGAATCGAAGATGAATTCAATGATTGAGTAGATTTATCCTTTTTTGTCGATGATTTGTGGTATTTATTGCTACTATGATATAAATTCATTAAAATTTTATCGAAGATTTTAAGGTGGTTGTATATCCATTTGGACATTAAAGTAAATAATTTTTATCAATATGCTAACAAATATTGTTTTTCTTATTTTGTTAAATTCATTTTGTATTGAAGAAAAGTATGTGTAGTTCAATAAATTGTTAAACTTTTAATAGGGATAATCAGCCAATCAGTAGATCATATTTAGGAAATAAAATCAGTAAAGTTCTACCACCAAAAACTAACTTCAAATCATCATTTAATCAAAATATGAAAACGACGGTATACAACATTTTAGTTAACGATGAAATAAACGAGAGGCCAACAATTAAAGATCACATTAGTAATTTTAGCCATCAAGATCCGCTAATTAAATGTTATGATAATGTTTTAAACTTTGGTCTAAAATCTCAAAGTACTCTTTTACTTCGACCAATTATAGATAAAGAGGTTAATTTTGAACTGAAAACAGCTGAGAATACATCTCCTGGAATTGATGGAATTAAATATAACGATATTGCTATTCTTGAAACAGAAGATAAATTGTTGACTCTTCTTTACTACAAAATCATCACGGTAAATACTATGCCTGACGTTTGGAAATCTTTTAAAACTCTAATGATTCCTAAACCTGATAAAGATGATAAATATAATCTGATCTCTTCTTGGCGACCAATTGCTTTGTTATCCGTTGTTTATAAAATATTTGCGTCAATATTAGCTAGACGCTTAACATCGTGGGTAAATCGAAACAATCTACTTCCTATCGGACAAAAAGGAGGTTCTTTGCATGATTGTTGTGTAGAACACAATTCTGTACTTTCATCTTGTCTTGAGCACTCGAAATATAGTAAAGATACACCTATCATAATTGCATTTCTTGACATCAAAGACGCTTTTGGCAGTGTACCCCATGATTACATGTGGAAGATTTTACGACACATTGGAGTTGGTGAAAAATTCACAAACACTTTGAAACTTCTATACACTGAAACTAGCTCATACTATACATGTGGTCCAATTGTTACTCCGAATATTGCTATAAAGCAGGGTGTCAAACAAGGATGCCCTCTTTCAATGATTTTGTTTGCCATTGCAATAAATCCTGTCCTTCAAGCTGTTACTCTTTCTAAAGTAAAACCTTTCAAAATTGGTGAATCTTCAATCCAGGTTCTTGCTTACGCTGATGATATTGCTCTTATTGTTAATAATACTCATGATTTGAAAAATATCTTAAACATTGCTTTTGATGTAGCTCGTGAAATTGGATTTGAATATCGATCTGAAAAATGTGCATATATTCAACTGCCAAATGTCGACACGATTAGTAAAATTTCAATTAATAATATAAAAATAAAGAAGTTATTGAGTAAAGAATTTTATCAATATCTTGGAGTTCCAATAGGTGAGCAACCTAACCAAAGTCCTTATAAAATCTTGAATAAGGTTGTCAGTGATGCGAAAAAGCTAGTGGATTCCGATTTGTGCGGTTGGCAAAAGTTGAAAGCTTATAAGATCTTCCTTCACTCTCGCCTAACCTTCCCATTTAGAACGAAAGAAATTAAAATTAGTGCTCTTTCTGCAAACGTTTGTAATAATACTACAAACCTTCGTAGTCATTTGAGAAAAATGATGAGTTTACCTAACAATTCTGAAATCAGTTACTTTTATAACTCGATTGGAAATGGAGGCGCATCTTGCACTGATCTTTTGATGAATATCACACGCAAACTATAAACCACTTTTTTAGACTTTTACTGCTAATTGTGAATTTACAAAACGTATTAATATAGATTCTTTAAAATTTGTCACTGGACCTAGGCTTGTGAATAATAACCCATCGCTCCAAGACAGTTTCAATTGGATTAATAAAGCTGATATTATTCAAAAGTACTCTGGAAAAAAAACTCGTTTCTTTCGAGCTAGAACAGCGATTCGGTTTTTTGAAAAAACCCATAATATTACAATATCCTTGAAGTGTTGGATGATAAGCAAATTCTTCGCCTGACAACAGTTTTGAAAGGAACAATAATATTGACTGAGTTTGATCGTCGTTTGGTTTCGAAAGTTCTTCATCTTGCTCTTTATGATTCATAATTTACTAAATGGAAAAACAGTAACATTAGTAATTCATCAACATTTTATCTGTCCCCTAATATTAATAGAGCAATATTTAAAGGAGAATTATGAGAGGATCATTGGAAATTTATTCATCGTGCCCGAACAAACACATTGGCTAATTTTGCAAAACCCTATATAAAAGGTGAGAATAAATTGTGTAGGCGTTGCCATAACTAAGATGAAACGCTGCCACATGTTTTGCAAAATTGCAAGGTTCATCTTACTCTTGCACTTAATCGTCACAACGATTGCCTTCAACAAATAGTACATCATTTGAAAAGTCCTTCTCTGATTGTTGTTGTGGACCACACTTGCTCCTTAGTATCAAACTCTAAAGAACGAGTCGATCTGATCATAACTAATAATGAGAAAAAGACAATTTCTATGGTTGATATTAAATGTCCTTTTGATTCTTTGGTCACGTTTGAAACTGTGGATAAGGAAAATTTGGCAAAATACAGGCTGCCAAACCTAGCTTTATTGTTGAAATCTTTACTTGTATAATCGGTTCTATGGGATCTGTATGGGATCTACTTGGTAAGATGGGAGTTCTTTTTGAAAAAGTCGCTGGTCTGGTAAAAGCATGCGCAATGAGTAACATCGCAAATTCTTCAAGAAAATGGCATTATCATGTCACTGGTGTTCTAAAAAGCCAATAAATTGATTTTTAATTTGATTAAAAATTATTTTTATAATATTCTCAATTAAAGTTTTATTATGAATAATTTCAAATTCAAAATAAAACAATAGAATAGTTTTATTTTGTTTTAAAAATATTATATTTAAAATAAAATGAAAAACCAAACTATTTCAAATGATGCTCTTTCGAGCCAATTAGATCCGCTGGATAAACATTTCGATTTTCAGCAATCGAGTTGTAAAAGATTGATGGATCTTCTCAAATCCCAAATTGTCTCCTCTGAAGCAATTATGGACTTTATTTCAAATATCTGTCAATCTGCTCTTTATGTCAAACCCTCGAATATGACTTATAGCGCAAAGCCGGATCAGATAACCGATGAAAATCAGTAAAGCCAGAGAAATTTCGAGGAGTGGAACTTTATTGAGACAAATCTTTTCTCAAAATTAAATGATAATAAACCGAAAATTTTATCTCGATCGTTCAACATCCTCGATTGGCTGATTCCAAGCAGAATCATTTCAATTCATATGAATCAAGAACATGTTGTATTAATAAAATTTTAAATAGTACTAGTGAGTGAAGTAGTCGTAGCTGTAGTCATAGGCGATGATTGGCGCGGATCGGTGCTGATCGGTGATGTGTGTGTGTGTGTTTGAACGGTTTAAGAACCAAGATACTAGAAGGTAGGCAGGTGTGGAAGTTAGTAGGTGTGTCGAAGGTTCTAGAAGTTAGGTAGGTGTGGAAGTTAGTAGGTGTGTCGAAGGTTCTAGAAGGTAAGTGTGTAGAAGGTTCTAGAAGGCAGGTGTGTGGAAGTTGGTAGGTGTGTTGGTCCACAACTACGTGACATAATAACAGTTAGGTAATATGTGTGTCTCCGGGACTGACCAGTGGTCATGTAATCATGAGGTCAGTGGACAAAGGTCAATTACTAGGTAGTAACTGAGTGGACAGAGGTCAATCTCCAGTAGCAACAGCGTGGACAGAGGTCAAATGTTATTTAATAATTACGTAAGCCAAGGGGAGGTTATATCTGACGGGCTCACATCCTACTACTCAGGTTGCTATAGTTACATATAAAAGATTAATGTCAAGATAAATCAATGATATATGATGGTCACATCGGGAAATTAACTTTTTAATAAATTATTTTGAGTAAAGTACAAAATGAAAATACTTATTGATTTATTTCTCATCGATTAATTTTTCAAAAATACATACTTATGCAATAAGTTAATTGTTGATTCCCTACAAGTAAATAAATTGAATAACATGTAACTAAGATATTTGAAAACTAAATTTTTAAAATCAAATTTAATAACATAGTTACGTGGAAAAGATTCATATCAAGTTAAATCAATAAAATATGATAGTCACATCAGAAAAATTATTATTTTTTTTTAATAAATTAGTTTGAGTAAATTACAAAAAATGAAAAATATAATTATTGCCTATCAATTTTGTGTAAAGAATTTATAATTTAAATATTTAATTAAGTATTATATTAATAATTTGTGTCACCACTAAAAATTAATTGATAAAATTAATTGAAATTTTCTTTGAAAAATAATAATAATTAAAATTTGTGCTACAAAGAAGCTAAAAGTAAAATAAACAATTATCATTTTGAAGTTTAATTACTATATTATTATAAAAAGAATTAATAATTTAATCCTGTCATATAACTATATTTGATATTTCAATTTATAATGAAAATAATTTTGAATAATTACCTTATGTCAAAATAATCTTATTATTCACAGAATAAAATTCGAAAGTAGAAGTACTAATGTAAATATATTACTTACATAATTGCTTAAAAAAATTTTTAATTTGAGAAAGTTCTTCATTGACAATAAAATAAGATGAATTCAACTGATTGAAATAAATAAATCACCTATGTACAACTACGAGAATTCTAATTTTCAATCATATACAATAATTATTTTAATTGTAAATTTTAGGTAATTTTATTAAGAATCTTTACAGAATTATTTAAGTTAAACACTGGTTCATTGTGAAAATGTCGTGAAAATGTCTGTTTAATTTTAATCTGATACATTCTTTCACGATGTCAATCAAATTTCTTAATTTTGTCCTATAATTCATGTATTTTTTCACTTAATGGCTTCAATAAATAATAATAATAATTTACGACTTAAGTAAATCAGATTTATATTTGCTATTATTACTTAATTTTAATACATAAAACTCTGATAAAACATCTTAAATTTAGAAGTCATTGATTTAATTTCCTTTTCAAAAGTTATTATTTAATTGTCAAGACTTAAAAATCTACTTTAAAATAAAGTTTCCAGTGTTAAACGTCTGTCAAATTTTAATAAATCTGTTCTAAAAATAAAATTATACGAAGAGCTAATTTTAATTTTAAAAATAAATCGTTATTTACAAATTATCAAAAATGTCAACTTAAAACATTTAATTTATAGTTCACGAAATATTTCTCAATCAATTCTTAGAATAAATTCCAAAGTTTTCTATTAAAAATGTGGGGTTACTGGCTAGTGATTGATATGGCCTTGACCCCAATCATAATAATGCTAACTACCTGCCACTGGTTACCCGTTGCTAGGCAACGTTGGTACTGTAACCAATGGTTTTGTGACCGTCAAAGGTGAGCTTTGTTTCCAAAACTGCTATGACCCGGTCTACAGCTGGTTCAGCGAGCTACCGTTAGAAGGTCTGTGCTCGTCTTACGTACGTTAGGTCCCTCACTTGCTTAACTTTCTTGTATATTCGTTTTCACTCTCATTAGGCGTTGTAAAGTTAAATAACAATAAAACAACAAAATTTTATTTATTCCTATACTACTTCTTCGCATTCAATTCTGTTCATTTCGCGATTTATTTTGCTTTTGTCTCTTTCTTTCAGCACGCCTGGTCTCGCGCGAGATTTAGGTTGAAACTGGGCTTGCGTTGATTTGGTGACAGTTGAGCAAGCTATCTGGGCTGGGGCAAATACCAGCGGGTAGGTCACAGACTGTACTTCCTGCCCGCTGCTACCGCTGCTTCCAGTCCACGTATCTGGATTTTTTGAGCATGATTCAGGGCTCTCTCTTCCCACCAGCCTTTCTGTGCTGCGTCGATCTTCTGATAGAGTCGTTTCACTCTAGTCGGTTCAGACCAGGTGGCCTTAACTCGTTGTAGTTCCCGACTCAATTGTAGGCATTGCTGGTAGAGATCCGTATACTATAAAAAATCCGTATATTTATAAAATAGAATTGAAAAACGTTAATGTAAAACAATACCAAATTGGAATACAACACCCAGAAATCCCAATACAAATGATCCAACTAACGGGAACAAGCACAAATGAATTATATCAATGGGTACGAGAAAAGATGGGAAATGGCCGAAAAAACGAACAACTATACAACAATGGTTGGAAAATCAAAGCAGATGTACAATTAGTAGACGCAATGATATGGCCAGAAGAAATAAATATCATATCGCTTGAAAAGAATCGAGAAGAGAAACAAGTAATGGAAATTTTAAATAACATAAAACAAGTTTACGAAATTGGCAAAACAAAGCATGAGAGAAAACCATATAACACTGGTAAAACAAGCAATCAACCAGGTAAGAAAATTTATAGACCAAATAAATGAAAAATTTATTTGAAAATGTGCGAGATACAGAAATAATACGATTGGAAGACCAACGGACCACAGAATTAATTAGTAAATATGGTAAATACCAGAGACAAATGAGAGAAACAGAATTAATAAAATTAATATAAAGTTACCCAATGGCGAAAAACAAATCATTACCGTTGATACAGATTGTAGAGTAGTTGAACTCATAACTATAATTGATCAAGAAATTTTGTGAAAATTAAGAGAAAGCAGCGACGCTGGGATGATGGAAGATGTTGTATTGATGTACAATAGATACCCTTTAGAACAAGATGATCAAACTCTGTTATACGAATTAGGAAGATGGGAAGATGGCCAAATAATCAATGTAATCGTAATGGACGAACCGTCGGGAAGGATAAAAAATACCGCGAAAGATGATCAGCAAATATTAAAATTCCAAAATTAGAGATATATAACGTGTGGAGAAAAGATATCGAATTATACCGGAAAATATACTTTTTAGACGATACTGATTGTAAAATAACACCATGGATAAAACAAGTATGAAATGGAAAAGAGGCTCGATGGAAATTAGAACAATTTATAATGGAACAAAAATGGATTGAATATTTAACAAAATGAAATTTCAGCAGAATTATTAAAAGAAATACCAGACGAACTCAAAGATGAAGGAGCTTCAGATTATATGTTAGATGAATTAGAATGGTCACCTGAATACAATGAAGAGTTACGAGAAGAGAAGTGGATAACACCATTTAAATGGAAAATTCCAAATTCGCTGGAAAAGTTAGATGCAGCAAAAGAAGGGAAATCAGTAGTAATATCAAGTCCAAAGTTTTATACGAAGCCAAGAGGCTACCGATTAAAAATGAAAGTATATCCAAATGGTGATGGAGTTGGAAAGGATACTCATGTATCAGTATTTTTTATTATTTGTAAAAGGATAAATGACGGAAAACTATTATGGCCATTTACACAAAAGGTAACTATGTCACTCAATGCACCTGGTCAACCACGATTTAACCATGGTGATACATTCAGACCTGACAAACGAAGCACCTGTTATCAAAAACCACTTATTGACGAATATTGACGAGTATACACTTGGTATGCTGAACAACTAGAAGGAATAATTAGAAAATGGAGGCAAATGGAATGGGCCGAAGAGAGAAATATAAATTGCAAATTCAATATTCAGATTTTGAAAATGAGGAAAAAGAAGTTCACATTACGACAAAAATTAAAGATATAAAAACCAACATGCCATATGAAATACCATTTCATCTACAATATTAAGGGAGATCGTTGGAGGACGAAATAGAAATAGAAGTCACACCAGTCAAATGAAGAGTAAATAATATAATAAGAGTAGCGCCAATAGAAAGTCGAGGACTAATCAAAAAGGGAGAAAGACAAAAAATGCCTGAACTACGACAAGAAAGCAGAGAAATTCCCGAAAATCCGGACATGGCGGAAGAAGTAATCATCGATTCCATAGAAGAAAACGACATCATTTCGGAATTGGAAGAAATTGAAAATTCAAAAGAAGGAGTCGCGATCCCATATTCGGGTGATCTATTCACAACAATACGGAAAACGAACAAAAAACTGATGAACGAGAGGAACCCAATTGGGCACAAAGACAATCTATCGAAACCACAGAAGAGGAAACGGACATAGATGATGCAAAACAATTACTCAATACATAAGCATCCACGGCTGACGAATGGAGCAATTGGATAGTATATGAAGGAGCTACAAAGTCGGGAGTACCGATAATCAAACCATCCAGTCGAAAAGAAGTGGAAATGACAACAGACAGTAGATCAAGAGGAAGAACGAAAAGAGATAACATGGAACCAAAACAAAAATCGAAAGATCAAATACAAGCTGATCAACGGAAAATCAAAATAGACAAACTTAATCAAGTAGCAAAGGAAGTACAACAAAAAACGCCTGTGACAGAACAAGGCACGCGATGGATAAATGAACTTGTCTTCGATGTATTAGCATTGGCTAACCCGTATATAAAGAGAGTAGTAAAAAGATATAATATCACACCAGAAGCTAAGCAACTATGGACAATCATACGACCAATACTGACAAAAATCATGAACAGCAGAGTAAGAATGACTTTAAAAAATTTGCCAGAAATGATAACGATTGTTGAAAAATTAATAAATCAATCTGAAGACCCAAGTAGATATATGGTAGGATTAGATTATTTAATTTACAATATGTTAGGTTTGTACAAACGGCGTATGCCAAAATATACTTCAGACGGGCACATATTTACTATTACAGAAATAATCAAAAAATCTATAGAACCGTTGGTGTTAAAAAAGGGTGGATGGAAAATTTTTATTAGCACAGCAAACAATAGTTATCAAATGAAAACCTTGCTAGCAAAGTTACGAGAATTCTTGCCGAATTTGAAGGAACAATTAATGTACATGACCCACGAGCAAGTCGAAGAGGAATAAATACAATTATAACAACTATATTAATTTGGATTATGTATTAAAGGAGCGGAATCATTCTTAATGTACGATTGCGACGATATAAAAATAAGTCAAAGATATTCATTGAAAGATACTGAGTAATTACAGACGGTACTAACTATGGAGGAAGTCCGAATTATGAATTATTGTTATCACCTGAACATTTCAAACATGCAACGACTAACATGATGAAAGCCATGTGGGGAAGATTTTTAATATTTGGTCAAATTATGGCAGGAATATTGGGAATAATATTCATAATCCAAATAATGAGAGTTAACACAAAGTTTAGCGTGTTTTGATATTTATAAACGCTAAAGGAAAGTCAACTAGAAAATGGCGATCGGATTCTTACCATTTTTAGCAAAATGAATTGTACTCGAAAAAATTATACTCCACAAAATAAAGAGATTAATTTGAATTTTAGCAAAGATGAAAGGAACCGATGAGGAAGATGGAAGTAAATTCAAATTTGTAATGAAGTTAGAAGCAGAAAGAGCTCTAGCTAAAGAACGACGACAAAGCGGATGGAAAAGATGGATTAGTAACAGAAGGAATACTGACAATGAAGATAGAAATGACGAGGATGATAATCAAGGAGGAACCGAAATGATAACTAAAAGTAATGCACCAAATAGGACGAACGAACATCGAAGTCAATGGGAAAATAAAAACTTACCAACATTAACTTATGGCAATTTACAACGATCAACTTGAATGTGTACAAGAATGCTACCAATTCCAAACATATACCCAACAGTATTTGAACCAAATTGGAGAGAAATGGAACCAACAATAGTACGAAAAGCGCGAAGTGTAGATCAAAAATTGAAACAAGGACAATTGCAGTATTAATAACGCCAGCAGGACCTACCTTAACTATTCCAATTGAAATAAACGGAATCGAAATGAAAGCAATGATAGATACGGTAGCAAATATACCGGCAATCAACAAGAACATGTTACCAGGAAGACTATGGCCATGTATCGAGGAAACAACAATGGACGTTATAACCTGTAGTCAAGAATCAATAGATGTCGTTGGAAGAGTATGGTCACTAATCGAATACAAAGACGTAAAAATATCAACCTATCTAGCGGTAATTAGAAAATTAAATGCACCTTATATAATTGGAACAGATTTAATGCCTGAATTATTAAAAGAAATAGTGCTCGACCTAAGTTCAATGAAATTAAAGGATAAAACCGGACAAATATGCTCTATGATGACAGAAGTTAAATGTCCAGAAACAATCACCATACCTGGGAGAACTCAGATGATCGGTTATGTCAAAGTCAAAGAAGAAGCGAAAGGTAAAATGATGTTTGAACTAAACCAGAAATTTCAAAAACGAAGAGAACTACAACTAGCAAGAGAAATAGTAAATATTAATATGGAAAATGAAATACCAATTAATATCAATAACTTCGATGAAGAAGACAAAATAATTTACTAAAATGAGAGCTTGGGAAAATTAACACCAATGATGGATATTGAATTACCAGAAATAAATAACGATGACACCGAAGAGAAGGATTTATGGGTAATCGACAGTGAATTATTAAATGAATACGAAAAAGCACAATTAAATAAACTACTAATTGAATTCAAAGACATTTTTGCAGCATTTGATTTAGATTAAGGTACCAGCGATGTTACCCAACATATTATTCCGCTAACTGATGAAATACCAATTACATTGAGACAATATAGATTGGCAGTAGCTCAGAAATCCGTCGCAGAAATGGAAGTACAAAAGATGTTTGATGTCGGAGTAATTGAACCAAGTTGTTCACCATGGCAGTTTCCAGTAGTAATGGTTTAAAAGAAAGATGGTACTCAAAGATAGATACTTACCCATTACCAGACATCAATGAAATGTTACAAATGTTGCATGGATCAGTATATTTTACATCGTTGGATCTAAAGAGTGGATATTGGCAAATAAAAGTAAAAGAAGAAGACAGAGAGAAAACAGCATTCAAAATCGGAAAAGACTTATATCAATTTAAAAAGATGACGTTCGGACTAATAAACGCGCCTGGTTCATTTCAGCGATGCATGAATTTTGTGGCATTTTGTATACATTGATGATTTGTTGATATATTCAAACACATTTGAACAACATTTGAAAGACATAAAAACGTATTTGTAAGATTAACCAAATGGAAATTAAAATTAAAACCTTCAAAGTGCGATTGGAAAAAAGAAAAGATAACATTTTTAGGGCACATCGTGTCCGCAAAGGGCAAACAACCAGATCCAAGAAACGTGGAAAAGATAAAATACTGCCCGATACCGAGAACAGTAACTCAAGTACGAGTATTCCTAGGATTATGCGGATATCACTGAAAGAGAAGCTCTAGCAATAATCCAAGCGATAAAACACTTTAAATATCTGTTATGGGACATGAAATTATCATTACAACCGATCACCAACCTTTAGTAACATAAAGAAGCATCAAGCCGATTGATGAGATGGGCAATGCAATTACAAGAATATTCACCATACATAAAAGTCAAAGCTGGGAAAGCAAATACAAACGCTGACTGCATGTCGAGATTCGTATTTGAGGAACTGATGGATCATGAGGCAAGACGTATCTGTATGATAATAGCATAAGACATCGATTTTACAAAGCTGTAAAACGAACAAAGAGAAAATAACGAGTTTAAATTAATAATTGAATATTTAGATAAAAATGATATGAAAATATTCAACAAATTCAGTAAATTGATAGAGCATATGGAGAAAATTCAACATAGATATACAATCGAAAAGGAATGGCTATTAATAATGGATGGGGATAAAAGATTGATGTGTTTACCAGAGAGTCAACGAAAAGAAATTTTGATACAATATCATGATGGAAAATTGGGTGGACACATGTCAGCCAAGAAAACAGAAGCCCGATTGAAACTAAAATACTATTGGCCAAATATGAACAAAGACGTAAAAGAATGGATTAAAAACTGTTTAATTTGTGCCACCAGAAAAAGTACAGTAAATAAAATGAAAACACCTTTAAAACCTATGCCAATACCACCGAACCCATGACAATGATTGCAATGGATGTAGTAGGACCACTACCGGAATCAGATAAAGGAAATGTCTACATTCTAGTAATAACAGATTATTTAACAAAATTTCCGGAAGCATTCGCAATACCTGATCAAAAAGCAAGAACTATTGCCAAAATACTAGTCGAAGAAATTTGCTGTCGATACGGGACACCGAAACAAATCCTAACCGATCAAGGCACAAATTTTATGAGCGAAACCATATCACCCACAAACAAATGGGCAAACTGAAAGAATCAATGGTATTCTAATAGAAATGATGTCAAACTATGTAAGCAAACATCAGAAGGATTGGGACAAATATATAAACTTATGCTTAATGGCTTACAGAATGTCAATTCACTCCGCAACAAAAATGAGTCCATTTAAACTAATGTATGGTAGAGAATGTAACATGCCTATGGATTTAGAATATCAACCACCAATCTCACAATACATGGAAATCGACGATTATGTCACCAGATTCAAAGAACGAATGCAAGAAGTGTGGAAAACGGCATGAATGAACATTCGCTTTAATCAAGAAAGCTACAAAGAACTACACGATAAAAAGAGAAATGTACAAGAACATCAATTTAAAATCAGACAATGGGTAATAATCGAAACCCCAGAAATTATACCAGGTACAGCCAAGAAATTGCATCGAACAGGGAAAGGCCCTACGAGATTATATACGTCAACGAAAACAAAATGAGAGTGAAATTGATCAATAATCCATTAGTCCGACCCATATATGTTAACGTATGCAGATGTAAATCGGTCTCAAAAACGGCTACAAAAGAACCTGATGCGAGAAGAATTATGACAAGATCCCAAACAAATCAAATAAATATGTTAAGACAAATCACAAATGATGAAAAGTTGAATAAGCAAAATGCGAGAAAAGCGGATGATGTAACCATGGAACACATCGAGAAAATGAATTTAATCGTCGAATTAACAAAATAAATAATGCCAGAATGGATCCAAGATAAAAAAAATTTCGAAATATTAGATGGAATCGCACTATTGGTAAAGGATTACGCAAAAAAAACACGCCAACCAAAATTACTACTATAATAGAAAGAATACCAGTTTTATTTACCATCATTGATATAGATAAAAATACGCCATTACATCACGTACCAAAAACGAAACACGAATACTAGAAATAATCAATACAACGGAAACGTGTAAACAACACACGAATGCCAGAAACTCGAAAGGGCAAACACCATTAATGATTGCCGTTGGTATAGATGCGATTAAAGGAAAAAAGATACCGAAGGTGAGACAGTTCTCGCTTATGCAATGAAGTCAAAAAAAGCAAGCGCAGTAGAATTTTTATAAACAAATGCCACAAAAAGGATATATTTAAAGGAAAAATTAATAAATGATGCGACCAAGCCACTGCATAAATGGTAGTAGTGGGATGTGTCACCGCTAGATCAACCCCCCGGGGGTTAAAAAGTTTTTGTCTAAGTCTAAAAGTACAAAAACATTTTAAATACAAAGACAATGACTCATTCAAGTTCATTGAAACAAAGACCATGATTCATTCAAGGTCATTCGATGAGTCATAATAATTTTTCAGGGTCATTCAAAGACCATGACTCATCAAAAAAATTTCTCAAGGTCATTGGATGTGTCACCGATAGATCGTGCCACCACTAGATCACCTATTCAAGGTCATTAGATGAATCACAATAATTTCTCAATGTCATTGAAACACAAAGACCAAGACTCATTATATTTCTCAAGGTAATTTAAAAAAAGACCGTGACTCAAATTATTTATTTTTATTTATTTATTTATTTTTATTTTATATACGTTAATTATTTGTTTTAATCAAGTCAATAGTAATATTTATTTATTATTTATTTTTATTTTATATACTTTAATTATTTGTTTTATTCAAGTCAATAAAATTATTTATTTATTAATTATATTATTATTAAATTTAAATGTTTGTTTTAATCAAGTCAATTATTTTATTTATTTTTAAAATTTATTTTTATTAAATTAAATTGTTTGTTTTAATACAGTGAATTAAATAATTATTTATTATTATTAATTTTATTTAATTATTTATTTTGTTGGGTTTTGGATTATTTCAAGTCGGTTCTCTCTGACTCCTGGTGTTCTTTAAATTAAAACAATGAACGACCCAACGTATATTGAAACAACAGGTTCACAATTTATTACCACGCTACAATGACCAATCAAAGTTTATACGATTCTCTGCTCGGCGTTGATGCTTTGCAAACAAACAATATTCACCTTTTGATCCTTTAGTTCTGTTGACTCTCGTTTTCCTCGGTTTCTGTTTGGTTTGATCCTTTTTCGCCTTTCCGTATTCTTAATTCTATTTCTTCTTTTCCCTACTTCCCTAATTCGTTTACCACTTTTCCTACAGTCTGATTCTTCGAACCCTAGCTGAGGCAGAATGCCGATTTTCTCTGATTTTCCCTTTGCTTATATACTCCTCGAAATCAGGATGACAAATGGTTATTGCCGAGCCAATCTTTCGTTTGACATTTTCTCCTACGTGTTTGCTTCGGCTGTCATCCATAATGGTCCAACGAATCCAGATAATTAATGGCCCTACCGGTCTTCCTACGCGAGCTATCTTCTCCTTACTCTTTTCCCATTAATCATTGTGTCAAGCTAATGGGCCCAAATCTTCCTTTTGTTTGCCTTTCTTCTTGTTTACCCAGCTCGGGTTTCCTTCATCTCTCGGGTTCTCCATTGGCTCGGGTTTCCCATTAGCTCGGGTTTTCCATTAGCCAATTAATTAATTAATTAACGTTTTCTGTTTTCATACATTTGAATGTTTTTCAACCCTTTCTAACCATTTTCTGATAAATCCCTAACCGTCATCTTGTTGACCATTAGCTAATCTATAACTGTCCCGTTTTTCCCATTCGATTTCGATGATTTTTCCATTTATTGATTTTTCTCGGATTTCCGGATTCTCGCCTTTCGTAATTGCTTTTTGCATTTTCTAATACTGTTTCCATCGCACTTTCCTTTACTATTAATTCTGTGCACGATCCCTCTTTTATTTGCCTTTTTTCTTCGCTTACTTTCCATTTGAATTATTATCCTAAATTTTATTTAAATTTTTAATTTTAATTTACAGACCTCAACAATTTTATATTATTATTATTATTATTATTATTATTATTAATTTTGTTAATATTATTATTGTTATTATTATTGTTATTATTATTGTTATTATTATTGTTATTATTATTATTATTATTATTATTATTATTATTATTATTATTATTATTATTATTATTATTATTATTATTATTATTATTATTATTATTATTATTATTATTATTATTATTATTATTATTATTATTATTATTATTATTATTATTATTATTATTATTATTATTATTATTATTATTAAAGACATAGAGGATATCCATCTTCCTTGATTCACCTGCTAGGATGCAAGAGTGCAGCCAAAGGCTAATACAATGTTCTATGGGTAGACAACCGATTGGTAAACGGATGAACAGATTCCGTTTCGCCGATAAATAAATAAACCTAAAAATTAAATTGTAAATAATGAATGTATAAAAGTAGAATCAATAATACTGTAGTGTATAGACTACATATGATAAAAGATTAAATAAAGTAATTTAGAAAATGAATCACAAAGAAAGTCAAGCCGACGTTGAAGACCAAACAAAACAGCTGAAAGCAGAAAAGTTGGTGATAAAAATAGACAAAATCTTAATCCAAGCTAAGCAAGAAGAACTAAACAAACGAAAAATGGATATTAAAGCACAACTATTGGAAATAAAAAAAGTGGTGTGACTACACTGAGTAATACCAAGAAAATAGAAGACAATTTGAAGTAAAAAAAGGCGAGATGAAAGAGAAAATTGAAATGTTGGTAAAACAAATCGGAGAGTTGGAACATTTGATAATTTGGTGTAGAGCAACCCAAAGCGGAAATGATAGCCAAAATAAAAGCGAAAAGAATGAACGACAAATAAAACCATCAAGCTCAAAATTGGAAACAAAAGTACATCACAACCAATAAAATGGAGTACGAGAAAGGGTACGAAAGAATGAGAACTACTATAGAAAATACCAAAGAGAAAATGTACAAAGTTAAATGAAGAAGGAATCAAATTGAAACAACAACTTGCGGAATTAGGTGATTATACTCACGCGTTGGAAAGAAGACGACGTAACATGGCAGAATTATTGCAGAAAAATAACAACGAGTCGATGAACTCGAAACGCAAAACTATTGGATTCGAAAGAATCAGCAACAATTACGCAAGGAATGGAAGAAATAAAGTGAAATGCTAAAGGCTAACTATTACCATGCCATAACGCAAAATACGAAAGAAATTTGAGGGCTAACCAACTCAAAATCCAAGCCCAAAGATGGAAACACGAACCCAAAAGAACAAGCGAACAACTAATATATAGTTGCAACCACAAAGTGAAATTCTACCAACAAGAGTGGCAAGAAATAAGTAATCAAAAGAAAACCATGGAGAAAAAATGTAAAAAATGTAAAATAAAGATAAATCTAATAAAGACGAAGAGAGAATCTCCGAAACCGAGTTGCGAAAATCAAAACAAACTATTGAATCAAGTAAAAGAACAAGTAAGAAAATGGAAATTAAAATACCACGAGAAAATTGGAGTAACAAAACCAAGTTAAAGAGCAAGTAAGAAAATGGAAATTAAAATATAAGGAGGAAGTAGAGGTTGTGAAACTAGTGAAAGAGAAAAAAGAACGCGATAGACGAATCCGAATCGCAGATAACCAATTATTAATGGCTAAAGTAGATAAGCGACAAGAGCAGATAGAAGAATTAGCAAGAGCTCAAGAGAAAATAGAAAAGAAAAACGATTGGACTTGTTTCCAAGCCCGTGAATGGAAGGAAACATGGAGAAACGTAAAAAAGAAAATGAAAGAATTACACAAAAAGCTCCTCAATAAAAATGAACTGGAATTATGGGAAACCACAGAACAACAAAACACCGCAATCGAAGATTTGACTAGACAAGTCGCATTTAAGACAAATGGAACAAGATAAATAAAAGTTCAGTAAAACACCTAAGACACGAAGTAAAAGGATACAAACACGAATGCGCAAGATTAGAACGACAAGTAGATGGAGATATCTACAAAATGGAACGATTACAACAATAATTAACAGAGGCACTACAAGATGCGAATGGGTTCCGAGGAATGTGCAATCAAAAAGAAATAAACCTTAAGCACCAACGAATAGTAATGGAAAACTCTACCAAAGCGCATGAGAAAACTGCACAGAAGCTGCAACAAGAAATGGAACTATTGAAGAATTGTTATGAAGAAAACAAGAGAAATCTCGAAAGAGAGATTGAAGATTACAGACCTACGAACGGACAATTGAGTTTTCTGACTGAGAATTCAGATTATATCGCTTATTTATTAGAAGAAGAAATGCAAGCCTCAGCAGAAGCTAGAGAAGAAACGAACCGATTACGGAACAGACCTCCTATGGTATTATTACCTTTTTACCCAATTCTTCCAACGAGAAACGATGAGGGTATTATGAAACAAGACGAAACGTGGGTTTGAAAGTAAAGTGATTGTATAGAATGTAAAGGTGTGGTCATGTAACAAAACATGTAAAAACCTTTTTAAAAAACACTTTCAAACAAAAGCGTCAAAAAAAAACGACATTATTTTAGAAATCTTCAAAACGAAAAATATCACATGAAAGAAAACAATATTACTACAGAAACGAATAATACCAAAGAAATTATGATATTGAAAGAGAAGGAACAACTTCATAACGAGATCCGAGAGAAACAAGCTGAGATCCATAGATCCACCAACCAAATGAGACAAGAAAGAAGACTTTAAAATACAACTAAGTCCGAATTGCGAATAGTAAAAATGGCTCTAGCTACGGAACGAGAATTAAATGGAAGTCTAAGAAGGAAAAACGCGCAACTTCAAGCATGTGAAGCATTAGAAAATTAATGGAAAAATGAACCAAAACGATCAAGAGAAATAATTACGAAAAATCAAGCCTATATCGACAAGTTAAAAAAAGAAAATGGAAAGTACTGCAAGAAGAAAGAGTTTGTACAAAAGGAAAACTGAAATCTGATAAAAATAATCAGAATTAGCAAGACCGTCTAACGAGAAAAATCACTATCAAAAAATGGCAAGATTGAAAAATAAGAAAATTCAAGAATTACAACGACAATTGACGAAGCAAAGATCAAAAAATTCAAATATGTTGGAGAAATCTAATCAACTCAAAGATATACAAAATCAATTAATGATAACCCTAGCTCGACAAGACAAAACTACTGCATTACTAACAACAATTATGAAACAAGAAATTAAAGCAGAGCTACTAGAAGCAATAGAAGATACACCAATTAAAGACAAAAATCTCGAAAGCAAAGAAAATATCAAATCAACATCAAAAAATCGAACCGTTGACGATGAGAACAATCCTAGTAAAGAGAGCGCATTTTTAACTAGGTCCCAATAAATCATGGAAGACAATTGTATATAAAATTTGAGAAGCATAATCTTGATCTAAACCTATATCGAAATACACAACCAATCAAAGTCAATTTCAAAATTTTAGCATAAGATTTTCTAAAAGTCGAATCAACAATCCAGTTTAATACCAAACCTAAATTCTAAAACTAAGGAAATCCAACCAGTTCATTAAATATCTAAGTCAAAATCCAGATCTAATCAGCTAAACAGTCATTATCTCTACGGCAATTACCTAATACGAATTCCGAATAAATCTAACCCTCAAGAAAACCGAATATCAATCAATTCAGTAACCGATAAAATCAAGAGAACTAATCTCAACAAAAAGAAATCCTGCCGATGAATGGCGAATGATCGTGATTATGCAGAACGTTATTTTGATATTAAATACTATGATTTTAAAACTATTCTATCTGTGCTATAGAAATTTATTTATTCATTTTATTTTATTTTGGCATGAGTATGTGTTTATATGTATAAGTCACAACTGTAATCGTGCATAAAAGTTATTTACTTTTTGACCTTATTAAATTTTATTCTTATCTTGAGTGATCATTAAAATTGCTGGTTGCAATTTAAACTGGACCCGGAGTGTTTATGTTGGGCAAAAACAAATATTTTAAATTGTTGTTTATCTGGCACGTCATCCGAAAACTCAGGGCGCGCAAAATGCAAATGTACGAAAAATCATCAAAAATAGCCTACTTAGCATTAAATAATACAACAAGTAGAAAAAAGAGTAGAAAAATAGAAAAATATAAAAAATAAATAAAAACATTTAAAAACAATCAAAAAACCTTAAATTTTAGCAAAATTAACCTATTTCATCAAATTTGCTCCAAATTCATAGAAAACGCTTATATTCTAGAAAATAACTATGAGAATTAAGCTTAAAATGTAATTAGAAACTTTAACAAAAAAGAATCACGAAAATCTGACAACTGGGTGAAAAGTGATGAAATATGGTAAAAACGTGTAGGCGCATCAAAAACATGCGTGTAAAACCCCCTATATAAGTCGATGCCAGATCGACACAATTTAATGCTATTTTTTCAAGAAATTTTTATTAAACTTCAAGGACTCATACCTAAGTAAAGGAAAGTTTTCTTTATTTTTATATTATTATTATTTTATCGTTATTTTTATTTTTATTTTTATGAAAAATCTTAGGATAGGTACTATCATATTTAAAAAGATTGAATTTTTATATAGGAAACTCTATTTTGGTTATCACCTGTAATGTTTAGGACTATAAATGTATCAGTTGTGTATATTAAATATTTTTTTATTCAAATAATGTGATTTGATTATTTTTAATTTTTGAATTTTCGTCAATTTATTAACAATAAAACAATGGTAATGAAAGACCAAACAGAATGATTTTTCCTCGTATCGACCAAGTCCCAAGGAAACTTTACCTATACGAGATGCCCCGTGACCAATATTTTCCATCACTCGAAATTTTAAGAGTTGAATTATGATTTCATAAGGAAATATGATCATAATTCAAGCTCTTAAATATAACTTTGATCAACTATTTCATATATATTATTATAAATAATATTTAGGAAAATTAGTAACAATAACTATTCTCCAAAAATATGTATTTTTTCGGATATTATTATTCAAAAAATGTGAGTTAAATTAATTTTGAACTTATAAAAATTATTATGTGCATTAAATAATTATATTTTTTATAAATATTTTGTAAAAAATCATCGATTATGTACACGAAATAATTTGGTTTATGATTATTTTTTAAAACTTACAAAAATAATTTAAAAATTTATGCTTTTTTTCGTATTTAAGGTTTTGCTTTTTTCTACAGAAATATCTGAAATATTAGATTAATTTTAGTTTTAAGGGTAAATCTTATGAAGATACATCCTCATTTACTCGAAATTTCCGCCATTTGTCTTTCTAAAATTATCTCAAAAATGTCTATAAAATTATTTATTATAGGGATTTTTTCAACTTCGGATGGCTACATGTTAAAAGTTAGCATGCCTGTTTTATTATAGGTTGAGTTAATGTGCATTATTTTATTTCTCTCTCACTTTTTGTGTCTCTATAGTTTAGGGTTTGTCTCATTGACGATTTTACAAGCAACCTCAAGGTGAGTTGGTGTGTTTATATGCTATAAATTTATTGATTTTCTTTTATATTATAGGTGATTTATCTCAGTGATAGCTGGTGAAATTTGAGAACTTTCCGATGAAGCATCCCAGAGCAAATGGAACTTTATCCCCTTTATTGAACGTTCACCTCTCTTGCAACCCAGAACGGGTCTTCCGTTTGGGTTCATTGATCTCTTGGATTTTAATATCTATCTCGGATTATTTTCAATCGAAATTGGTAACATTATTTTATTTTCAAATACAACAAATTTATTTTCTAGTATTTACGTTACGTTAATCTTTATGATTTATGTTATCTTGAAATAAATAAACTTAGCTAGGGATTTTTTCCATTATTTTATTTTGAAATAAATAAAACTTGTAGATTTTTTATTATTTTATTTTGAGATGAATAAAACTTATTGTGAATTTTTTCGTTATTTTATTTTGAGATTAATAAAACATATTGTGAATTTTTTCGTTATTTTATTTTGAGATGAATAAAACTTATTGTGGATTTTGTCGATGTAGTTTATTTTTGTAATATTTATTTCATAGTTAGGTTAAATAACAATTAGGGTCAAAGTTGAGTTTAGAATCATTGATAATTTTAGACAATAAATATATTAATACTTGTATGAATGATATCAAATATAAAAGTAAAATCATATATTTTTAAAATATTATTTTTTAATTCTTTTGATTTATCACTAAGTTTTTTACATTTTTTGTATAAAAATTTCTTTTAAGTTTTGGTTATTTTATTTTTCTTTTACATTTTCCTTCTAGATTTAGTTTTCCCACTCAAAAACACACATGCATTATCGTGCTGGTCAAACAAGTATGGGCTCGAATTAGTTTTTGCCCAACATAAAACACTCCGGTCCAGTTAAAATTACATAAATTAAAGTATTGCAAGAGTAAAAATAAATAAAAATATGCACTATTACAGTCGTGTCTGATACACATGCACAAACTAAAATAAAATCACTAAATAGTCTAATTAAGGATAAGGCCAACTAATTAAAATAATAAGATCATCAAAGTCATATATAGTTCTTTAGCTCGTAGAATTTGGATTGTGTCGTATTGGATTGGATTGTAAAGACTCGGATTGCACTAGATTGAATTTTGTTAGATTAGATTTTGTTGGATTGAACTGTAAGGGTTGTATTAGATTTGAACCTTTAAAATTTTGATTTTTTGGCTTTTCAAGCTGGGACATTAAATTGTAACTGGAACAATACATTGGGTTCTCTGGTGTAGTTTTCTTCGTTATTATTGAGAGGTTAGATTTGGGTTTACTTCCGACCCATTATTGATAGGAAGTCTCTGGTTAGCTCCTCTTTTCGCCAATAGGTAACGGCTAATAGGTTTTGAGGGCTGTCGATATCTGTCGTTTGTTGAGGGTTTTCTCCGGTTCCAGTTTTGTGTTTTTGCAATTGTCTTTGCAGTTCTAATATCTTTTCTCTCTTTAAACGGATATTTCTTTGGCTGTTGTTTTTCCACTGGGTTTGTTGGGCTAGTCTTTGGTCTTGCCATTTGATAATTTTTGTTAGTTTCCGATTTTCTTTTCTCAGAGATTGTTTTTTCTCATGATTTTTCTCATTTTTATTTTCCAACTTCTTGACGTAATCTTGATTTACTTTAGTTAATTCCTTTAGCCTGTAGGATTCGTCTTTCCAAAATATTCCTCTAATATTTCATTCACTTTCCGTTGTATCGATTGTCTCTTGATTTCAACATTTTGGAATTGTTCACCCTGGGGCTTGTTTTTGTTTCAGTGAGTTCTCTTCTCAGTATCCTTAGTTGCTTCTGGATTTGATTGTTTTGAAGTTGTAATCTTTTCACTTCTGTCTCTTATTGTTGGATTTGGTGATACAATCCTTCCTGCTCTTGTTTCCATTTCCGTCTATAGAAATCTAGGGGAACTTCATTTAGAGGTTGAGGATTTTCTTGGTGTTTTAGTGTAGTTTATAATTGGTTTTCACTCATTGCTTTGTTTTCGAATCTGCCGCGTGGATTCCAGTAATTCATTTTCTGTAATATTTCTCATTAATTTTCAATTTCGTTTTATATAATAATCGTATTTACATTCATATTTTTTGATATTTTTGATTTTTGGTTTTTTTTTAATTGTTATTATTAACTAAGCCTTTGATATACTTTAATTTGTACAATTTTTACAACTCCACGCGTCAATTACTTACACCTAGGTTTCATCTTGTCCGACGAAACCTCCACTATTTCCCGCTAGGGGTACTGGAATTAACGGCAACAGCACCATTGGCGGTTTATTCCTCAGTTGCATTATTTCTGCCCAGAATTCTGCCGATATTTCCACTTCCTCAGCCAACAGACGTGCCAAATAATTTGAATTTTCCGTAATGCTGTCAATTTTATTTTCCCACTCTTTCGACGCCTCTTTCATTATTCCAATCTCTTCCTGCGCCTCTAGTTGCAATTGTTGTTGGTTCTCTCGGACCCAGTGGTTTTACGTTTTCAATTGTTCCACTTGGTCCTCTCCTCTTGAAGTAGGGCGGCTAAATGGCGAAGTCTTGTTTCTAACCCTTTAGGTCGTGGATAGTTTGTTCCAGCTTTTCTTCTATTGATTTAGCTGCTGTCATCTTTTTTTTGAATGTTACTTGATCTGCTCTCGTACTATTTTATATCACTGTTTTTCTGGCTTTTAGTTCTAGGCTTTTTACCTCCAGTTCCAAGGATTCTCTATTTACTTCTTCTTCTTTGGCTTTAAATAATATTTCATATATTTTGATGACCATTCTTTCTGCTCCTATTTGTCAGAATTGCTTTTCTATTTCTGCTTCTTGTTGCTGGTGTTGTCCATCTGTGTCTGTTTGGAATGCTTGACTATTCATTTTCTAAATTTGTTAATTTAAATCTATTATCATACATGATTTCTACACTACGGTATAATGATTCTACTTTTATACATCGATATGTTTATAGTTTTTATTGAGTTATAATAACTGTAGTTTTAACGATAGGCGTTTTTATTTACATTTGATTCTCTACTACACTTTTTAATACAATTCACAGTTTATATACAAGGTTTTATAATCCTCTACGATCTGCCTTCTGTAGGTTCATGCTTTTCCTCGAGCACAGGAGGATTTTCCATTCGATCGTACCACGCTAGGATTTCGTTGGTTTGCTCTCTTCTCAGCCTTCTTATTTCTAACGCTTGCCATTGACTTTGTCTTGTTACCAGGTCTCGTTGCGTTTCTAATTCCGCGATTCTTTGTTGTTGTTGTTCAATAATGGCTATATATATCATACTTCGATTTATGATTTCGGTTAATATTATTTAGGATTGTGTCCATTGTTCTCTGGACTGGTTTGCTACACGCGTCAGAAAATCGCACTGTTCTCTCAATAATGGTTATGTTGGTGATTCTGTTGGGCTGTTGATTGGGCTCGTTTGTATTTCAAGTGGGAATTCTGGTTGAGGTTGATCTGTTGTTATAATGGTTTCGACGAATGGTGGTACCTCGGCCTGATATCTGCGGTTTCTTCTAGATAGATCCATTTCTGAAGATTTTTAATGAAGATTTATATTATTCTCTCAACTTCAACTTTTTTTTTAAACTTTATTTATCAATGTTCATTTTTTACTCCTCCGAATTATACAATATATACTTTTACAGTACTTTATATTATTCTATACATTGATTACTTTACGCCTGTATCATTTATACATACAATACTACTTTTATATAATATAAACCATTTACATTGTCTCATTCTCTCATTATACCATCGTTTCTTGGGGTCTCATACGCAATTGTCTATGTTCCCATATCTTTCCTCAGTAATTTTATACACATCAATTTCACTAGACCGTCCTTGTGAGGCTTCTATTATTAGTAATTCTTTCATCCGCAGTCCACTTGAGTATGTGCTTTGACTAGTTACTTCATCATAATCATCATTTTTTCCAATCTCTGGTTACTATTTGGCTTATCGGTTTGTTTCGCTTCTCTTTATATACTCACACTCGATACATTCTACCTTTTTCTCTTGTCAATTGTTGGTGTTGTAGGTATCTTTTAACACGTATTTTCTGGCATTCGGTTTTAGTTTTCCAGCTCTTCTCTTCTCTTTCATCTCTAATGCATACTTTAGTGATTCGTTCTCCAAATAGACTTCGAATCATAATTATATCATATTTTTCCTGATCTGGCACTACCATTATTAGCACTTCTTTTCTGGAGTCTCTTTTTCTGGACAAGTTGAGGTCCTGTTCTGTTTGTGCTTCTGCTCTCTGGTAATCACCTGTTGAGTCTTTGACATTAGTTTCTCGGAATTTCGTAGTTGAGTAGATGGTTTGGTTTCTTGAACTTTCTTTTCTTTTAAGTGTTTTTATTGCAACACATACCACGTTTCCTTTATTCCCTGCACATATTACGTGTATCGAATTCTCTGCTAGATTACCCAATAGGTATGGTTGTTTCTTATTCAACCGCATTGACACGCATGTAGTTTTGATATTTCTAATATATATCTGATCTACTCGTCTATCACCGTCTCATATGTTCATGGTTGATTCCCGGTATAACTTGCAATCGCACTTCGATTGTTACGGCCATGATATCTTTGTAAATGTTATCCTTTATTTCGCACGATGAGTGTTCTTTTTCTTGGATGGTAAATTGATCATCATTGTCCGTTATGGTGAAGTTGTAACTTATTCCTGAGTTTTCTATTAGTCGGATACACATTTCTTCTTGATTGTTCATCATTTTCAAAATGAAAGCTCCAATTTCTCTTTTGACATTTTCTTTGATATTCCAGCCTGATTTTGGGGTGGTTCTGATTATTTCTGGTATATCTTCTCTGCTAAAGATTTTGGTTGATTCGCATATCATACCGTTCTCGTTTTCTACACAAATTAAGTAATCCATATTTTCACCCAAATCGTCCCATTGATAGTGTTAGTTTTTATTTAACCTCACTTTTCTACATTATTTTTCGTTATCGATACAAATTTGGTGGATTTGTTCGTTTCCTATATTCGTTATTTTTATTGCATCCACTCTTGTTTCCACTTGAATTTTTAATTTATGTTTTTATTTCGTTATAGGAGTTGTTTTGATCGCGTTTTCTTCCCTTTTGTTCCTTATTATTTCACATTTATAGCTTTTTATGTCCATTATACAAATTTTGTACGTAGAATTTTTGGATATATCCTAGAATACGTAGGTTTGATTCTGTTTCAGTTCCCATGTTTCGCATTGATAGGATTTCCGTGCTGAGGTTATACAAAACATATTAATTTGTTGTTTTCCTGTATTCGTGATTATTATTCGACTTTCTTTAACTTCGATTGACATTTCTAATTTCTCATTAGGGAATTCTTTTGCTTCTGTTAGATTAAGTCGACGTTATTAATATTAATTAATCTTTGGAGTAGGGTTTGTCGGTTTTGATTCTTTTGTAGTTTTACCGTTTGTTTTTCATCGTTTTTAATTTCGGTTGATTTCTGATTGTCGTTTTCCTTTGAATCTGATTGCGGTTCTTTTTCGATGGTTAATCCTGAATCTTGTTTCTCATTACCCTCGCTATCTCCTTGGTCGTTCTCATTGTCTTTATAATTTTCGTCTTTGTTTTCATTATCCGGGGTGTCCTTGGAGATTTCGTCCCCGAAATTTATTATTCTGATAATTTCGTCATATTTTTCGATGATTTTTTCTTTGTCTTTCTTGATTTCGTCTAGTTCAACTTTCCATCCGAATGAATTTTCTGGTTTCCTTTGCCAATTTCGAACTTGAGTTTCTAATTCCTCCTTTCCCGACTCAAATCTTTATGATTTGTTTTCATTGTCTGTGAATTTTATTTCTTTTCTTTTTAAAAGTGCCTTTATGGTTTTTGGTAAATTTCGTCTGGTTTTGATTGCTTTTCGCAAAAATATATTTTCATGCTCTTCAAATTCGTTTACGTTAAGAATTTTGGTTTTACAACGTCCTATTGTCAATTTTACTAATGAGGCTGCTGCTTGATCATGACATATAATTATTGCCTCCTCCATCAGATATATATTTGGCCATAATACGTTTAAATCCTCTTTTGTTGCATTAACCATAATAAATTACAATGCCATGGCTTTCTTTGATTTTGCGGCATAAGTAAAGACTATCCATACTTTTTCATATTTTTCGGTGAATATTGAACCTGTTCTCATTAATTCTCTTAGAACTTTTTTAGTTGCCTCCACTGCAGCTGCAATCATTAACGGTGTTTGACCTCTCGAATTTCTCAGATTCGTGTGTTGTCCACATTTTTCCATTAATTTAATTATTTCAAACGATCGCGTTTCACCTTCGGCTATTAAACTGTGGCGTAATGGTACATTTCCATCTGAATCTGTGCAGGTAGATAACACAGGAATTCTGGCCATTACTGTAGCCATTTCTGTCTGATCTTACTTTTCTTTTGCATAATCTCTCATCATTGACGTAATTCCACCTAATATCTCGCGAAAGCCCCTGTCTTTTGCACATTCTGGCATTATTTCTTTAGTTATTTCCACGATTAGATTAAAGTTTTGCAACATGTTCGGCTTTGGGTTTTGGCTTAAGATCCAATTCTTGTCATGAACCTGGCTAGATCTTAGATTATTAACCAATTTTACTTTTACGTTATTTTCGTTAACATAGATGATTTCATAGGACCTTTCCCTGTCCTGTGCAACCTTTTTGGTGTTCCTGGTATGATTTCAGGTGTTTTGATTATGACCCAATCTCCGATTTTAAATTGATGTTCCTGCACATTTCTCTATTTGTCGTGCAATTCTTTGTAACTTTCTTAGTTAAAAAGAATATTCATTCCGGTAGTTTTCCAAACTTCTTGCATTCTTTCTTTGAACTTAGAATGCACATAATCATCAATTTTCATGTATTGTGAGATTGGTGGTTGGTATTCTAAATCCATCGGCATATTGCATTCTCTTCCATACATTTGAACGGGCTCATCTTTGTTGCTGAGTTGATTGACATTCGGTAGGCCATTAAACACAAATTTATATATTCATCCCAATCTCTCTGGTGTTTGTTCAAATAGTTTGAAATCATTTCGATGAATATTCCGTTGAATCTTTCGGTTTGTCCGTTTGTTTGTGGATGATATGGTGAGGTTCTCAGTTTAGCGATTCTGAAATAATTTGTCAGAATATAATTTTTCACCCATAAAATTGGTTCCTTGATCGGTCAAAATTTGTTTTGGTGTACCATTTCGATAACATATTTTCTCTACCAAGATTTTTGCAATTGTTTTTGCCTTCTGATCTGGCATTGCGAATGCCTCTGGAAATTTTGTTAAATAATCAGTTATTACCAGTATATACACATTTCCTTTATCTGATTCCGGTAGTGGACCTACCACATACATTGCTATCATTGTCATAGGTTCTGGTGGTATTGGCATTGGTTTCAAAGGTGCTTTCATTTTTCGTCCTGTGCTTTTCTGAGTGGCAAATATTAAATTATCTTTTATCCAATCTTTCACATCATTTGTCATGTTTGGCCAATAATATTTTTGTTTCAATCTGGCTTTCGTTTCCTTGGTTGACATATGTCCGCCCAATTTTCCATCATGATATTGTATCAGAATTTCCTTTTGTCTACTTTCTGGTAAGCACATCAGTCTTTTTTCTCCGTCTATTACCATCAACCATTCCTTTTCGATCGTATACCGATGTCGATTTTTCTCCATGCGCTCTTTCAATTGATTCAATTTTTCGAAGATTTTCATATCGTTTGTATCTAAATATTCGATAATTAATTTTAACTCACTATCTTTCTTTTCCTCTGCAATTATCATGCATATGCGTCTCACGTCATTGTCAATTAAATTCTTCGAAAATGAATCTCGACATACAATCTGAGTTTGCATTAGCATTCCCGGCTTTGAATTTTATATATAGTAAATATTCTTTGAGCTCCATTGCCCATCTCAATAATCAGCCTGATGCTTCTTTGTGCTGACCTAGCCATACCAGAGGTTGGTGATCAGTTGTGATTATTATTTCGTGTCCACACAGCAAGTATTTAAAAGGTGTGATCGCTAAAATTATCGCCAGGGCTTCTCTTTCCGTAACTAAATAATTCCTTTCGTGCTTCTTGAACGTTCTGCTGTAATATCCATTCGCTCTTTCACGGTTTTCATCATTCCACTGGCCTAATACTGATCCGGCTGCATAACCGCTTGCATCTGTTGCTAATAAAAATGGTTTATGGAAGTTTGGATGAATTAATATTGGGGATGATATTAGTTTATCCCTTAAGTTTCGTATGAAACTTGCTGTATGTTTTCCAAAATAGAAAACGTATCCTTTTTCACTAATTCTTGGATTGGTTTCGCAATTCCTGAGTAATTTTAAATAAATTTTTGATAGTATCCACCTAAGCCTAAGAATTCTTGAACTTGCGTTATGATTTTCGGTATCGGACAATTTTTTATCTTTTCTACATTCATTGGATCAGGTTGTTTACCTTTAGCTGATACGATATGGCCTCAAAATGTAACTTTCTCTTTTGGCCCAAGGCTTCAGTTTCAACTTCCATTGACGTAATCTGATGAACACATTTTTAATATCTTTTAAATGTTGTTCGAATGTGTTTGAGTATATAAGTAGATCATCAATGTACACCATACATTGTTTTATTCCGTGAATGACGAAATTCATATATATCTGGAATGATGCGGGTGCGTTTGTTAGTCCAAATGACATCTTTTTAAACTGGTACAGGTCTTTCCCGATCGTAAACGCTGTTTTCTCTCGATCCTCCTCTTTTACTTTAATTTGCCAGTATCTGCTTTTTAAATCTAGTGAGGTAAAATATGCTGCTCCATGCAACATTTGTAACATTTCATTAATGTCTGTTATCTCTCTTCGTAACTGCATTTAATCGTCTATAACCAATACAAAATCGTTTGTACCGTCTTTCTTTTAAACCATTACCACAGGAAATTGCCAGGGTGAACAACTTGGTTCTATTACTCCAGCTTCTAACATCTTTTGCACTTCAATTTCTGCTACGGAATTTTGAGCTTCTGCCAGTCTATATGACCTTAATGTAATTAGTGTATTGTCTGTCAACGGAATAACGTGTTGAGTTACATCGCTGGTACCCAAATCTAAATCGGATGCTGCAAAAATATCTTTAAATTCGATTAATAGTGCCTTTAATTTCTCCTTTTCACTCTCATTAAGCAACTCACTGCCGATTGTCCACAGTTCTCTTTCATCAGTCTGATCACTCTTTATTTCTGGTAATTTAATTTCCATCATTGGTGTAAGTTTTCCTAATCCTTCATTTTCGTAGATTATTTTATCTTCTTCATCAAAATTGGTGACATTAATCTAATTCATTTCAATTCCATCTACCTTTATTAGAATTGTTAACGTAGGTCCAGCAGGAGTTACTAAGATTGCAATTGTTGTTGTTTTGATTGTTTGGTCTTCGTCTTTTGTTCTTCGATTCATTGCTGGGTCGATGTCTCACCAGTTCGGTTAGAATACTACTGGATGTACGTTTGGCATCATTCTTGTACCCATCTGTGGTCTTTCTTTTATGGTTCCTGGTCTCGTGAGCTTCTCATAAGTTACTGATGGTAGATTTTTATTCTCCCATTGGCCTCGGTTTTCCGTTTCCCAAAATGGTGCAGTACTTTTATTCATAATTACTCTTCCTCCTTGATTATCATCGTCGTCGTTGCTATCTTCTTAATTATTGTTTAATTTGTCATTTATCCATCTTTTCAATCCACCTCGTTTTCTCTCTTTAGCTTGATTTTCTCTGTTTCTATTTTCATCAATAGTTTGAATTTTTGTCTGACTTCCTCATCGGTTCCTTTCATTTTTGATAGAATTTCCATTAATTTCTTTATTCTATGAATATCCTTTGAATGTCCATGGAGGACCATAGTTTTGGCTAAGAACGGTAAAATTCTGGTTGCCATTTTCCAGTTAACTTTTCTTTCACGTTTCTAAATATCGAAGCAAGCCAAAATTTGCGTTAGAAATATTCTTGCTATTTGAATTATGAGTAATAATTCCAATATCCCTGCCATCATTTGGCCAAATATCAGAAATCGTCTCCACATTGCTTTCATCATGTTGGATGTCGCATGTTTAAAATATTCTGGATATAGCAATAATTCATAATTTGGATTTCCATCGTAGTTGTTTCAGCCTGCAATGGTTACGAGGTTTGATAAGATTGCTTGTCTATATGTTGGAAAAAGCATAAATGCTCTCGCCGATTCTAAATCTTTTATATTGTATAATCCATTTCTAGATACATCGACAGGTTTGAATTCTAATTCTGAGGTCAATTCTGTTAAACCAAATTTTTTTGGTGCTGGTGTTGGTGATTTACTTGGAAATATTATCCATCGTCTATCTTCCTCTTCGAATAACGGTCCATACACATTACTACAATTGAATAAATTTGGGTAAAATTCTACTGGGTTCATTATTCTGGTGACAGCTGGTACAAATCTAATTTTTCCTTTGTGTACTATTTCTAGTTATTTGCACATTTATCTCTTGGAATCGTTGATGTTTCTGGTAATCTTGCCGTTGTTTTTTCACATTGGTAAGTGTACAACACTTCTCCCACTATTCTTCCAAAATGTCCTTCTTGCAGAGGTAATAGCGGAATTGAATTATCTGGGTTTGTAAAATTTTTCCATTTTGAAATCCATCTTCGCACTGCTCTCTCGTTAATGTTACCACTGACTACTCGGTTCCTGGTTTGATGTTTGATATATATGAATACTGCCCACAATAGTATGCGAATATCTTTCTAGTAACAGTAAATTCCTTTATATTTGTCTTGATAAAATCGGCTTCTTGATAGACGTTATATTGATACATCTGTTGCAATTGTCCTTAATTTTCTCGGATTTGCCACCTTGCACTCTTTTGTGTCTTTTAATGAATACATCTGGCCCGTTTTTACGTCATCACAATCGTAAATTAGGAATGATTCGGCTCCTTTGATGCACATCATCCAAACATTTCTCTTCTACTTGCTCACGGATCGTTTACATTGATTGTCCCTTCGAATTCCGTTAATAATTCTCGAAGTTTTGCTTGCATCGTTTCTGTCTCGTCACTTTTACCTGTTGCATTGATAAAGAGTTTCCATCCTCACTGCGTTAATACAAATGGTTCTTTTAATTTTTTAATTATATCATTGATCGTGAATATGTGCCTATCTTGTGTATATTTGAGCATTCGTTTTTATACAGGCCGATCATGTTATAAATTAAATAGGCGATACCTACCATAACTTGACTAGGATCATCCGATCGTTTCACTAATTGTTCCACAATTGATATCATTTCTGGGACGTTTCTTTATCTCACTTTATCATCCATAATTTTAGTTAGTATTGGCCTCAAGATAGCCCATAATTGCTTTGCTTCCGGTAGGATGTTTTTCCCCTCAATACTCTTTTTATTTCCGGATTAGTCAAGGCTACTATTTGATATTATTTCGTTTATCCATTGCGTTCCCTGTTCTCTCGTGGGAATTTTGCGCTGCACTTGTTTCGCCACTTGGTTTTTTGTTGGTTAATTCTTTCGATGTCATCGCTCCTCTCTCAGCAGTCCAATTACTTCATCCATCCGTAGTGGGTGTGTCTTTAGTGATTCCATATCTGTTTCAACTTCCGTTATCTCGACTGGTTCTCTCTATGCCCAAGTGAATCCTTCGCGTTCATCGGTAATCTGTTCAGTTTCAGTATTGGTTGTGAATAAATCGCCCGAATTTTGGTTCGTTGTTTTCCCTGCTGTGTTCATGATTTCTTCTAGATCGGTTATTACATTATCGTCCTCGACTGTTTCAATTATTACCTCCTCTTCCATTTCCGGAGTTTCTAAATTATCTCTGTATTCTGATGATTGTATAATGATTTTCCTCTTTTCGCCTTTTCTGATTAGTTTTTGACCTGCAATTTTATTAACAGTTAAAATATTACTTAGTTCCCGCTTGACTGGAGTGACTCCGATCTCTAACTCACCATTCAAGGATTTCCTTTCATATTGCAGATGAGAAGGTAACTCGTATGGCATATTGGCTTTTATTTCCTTGATTTTTGTTGTGAAATGTACCTCTCTTTCCTCGGTTTCTATATCTGGATATTGAATTTGCAGTCGATATTTTTTGTGTGTTTCCGCTGCCCATTTCTTATGCCTCCAGGAGTGAATTCACCGGTACTCCTCAATTTCTTTAACCAGTGTTCTCAAATTCTCAATTCGTTTACATGAATCTATTATTCATTTTGCTAGTTCAACAGCTCGTCTGTGTTGGTTTTTAGCACCGGTTCTCAAAATAGCTTTTAATTCTCTGCATTTTTGCGTCTCTGCTAGTGCAGTTAATTCATTTTCGACAAGATCATCCACATCCGTTGGTAGAAATTTTGTTCTTCGAACTTGTTTCTCTAATACGCAAATTCTCGGTAGATCTATGTTTTGACTTTCTATTATTCCCGTTTTTCTCTGCACTTCAAGTGTGAAACTAATATCGTTGTTTTTGAGAAAAATTGATTGTTCGTCTGTTACTGATCTTTGATCGATAAATTTTGGTGATTCTTATGCAATATTTTTAGTAGTTTTCGGTTTTTGATAGCATGTGCTTCGTTTATCAGGTTTATATGTGTCGCTGTGTTGTCTTTCCAGTTGTCCAGGTGCGTTAAGTAAAATAGTTACTTTCTGTATATGCTATCAATTTTGGATCACGATTTTTTTGGTTTATATTTTTATTTTTATTTCCACTGGAGCGTTTTATCTAATATTTTTAATTGCTTTACTACTTGTAATTGCTTTGATACTTGTAATTGTTGGGGTTAAATACTTTTAATTGCTGGCTTATATACTCTTAATTGCTGATTTGTTTGCTTTGTTGATTGTTGATTGTTGATTGTTGACTTGATTGAATATCTACAAATAATAACACTTCTTGTAAATATATTATACTATATACAAATTTTCTTTACAATTTTACTATAATATACCATAATTTTGCATTTATATAAACCGCTTTGACTTGTTTTCTTGGGTATTCATTTCGTGGTTTTAACCCCCCCCCCATTATTTCAGTCGATTTTAAATTCTCTATTTCCTCGTAGTAATTATCTATGAAATCGTATAATTTATCTTTTTAGTTGTAGTAATTATCTATGTAGTCGTATAATTTATCTATTTAGTCGTAGTAATTATCAATTTCTTTATTAATATATCAAACATTAACATAACATAATCAAATATAATCATAATTAACATTATATCACACGTTTTAAACACTAATATTCCCAAAAAATGTTTTATCTTACCACATTCCTATATCCGCTACGTTCTAATACCCTAACTTCTATTTACCCAGCTCTATCTTTTACGCTCTACATTCGGTATAGGGTTTCACTCATTTGACCCTTATCCTCATATTTTATATTACTTTAGTCGTCTATTAGTTCTACTGACCTCAACGCTGACAATTTCATTTTCGCTTTCATTGTTTTCAATTCGTCCGTCTTTATTCAGAAAACACATCTCAATTTATCATTTAACTCCGTTATTTTTTAATATAATGGTTCAATTAAAACAAATAATTCTCAATTATCATTAACTTTATTATCATCGTCTTTTGTCAGAATTTAATTTTTATTATTGACTTAATATTTTAAATATATAACTCCCACTCGTATAGGATTTGAATTGACAAAATCACCCAAATTTTTCATCATTTTTAACCTTCAATTTGCGTAAGTCTTATTAATCTTTCATTTTATTCTTTACTCATAGTTTTACTTAATTTTCCACATCATTTTTATTATAAACCTCGGTTTACAACCAGTAAAAAACATTAATAATATATAGTCTTTTACCCCAAGCTTCTCCATACACTTGGCAATTATTATTTTTCAACGATGGAAACTCTAGGTCCTCCAACGACTTTTGAAATTATCTCACATTAGGTTTATTAACATAAAAGAATGAAGTCTCTTACGACTCCCAGACGCCAGGGTTTTTACACCTTTACGCCCCGATAATATTGCGATCTTCGGTCTCCTGACCGGCTAACAAAAAAAACAAAAAAAGGAAGACTCCCAGGCGCAAGGGCTTTTACACCATTACGTCCCATCGCAATCTTCGGTCATCCTGACCGGTTAAAGAAGATTCTATCTAACCGATAATGCATTTGTTCTTCTACCTAAGCTCCATGTTATGCTCTACATAAATGTATTCACGCCTGGTACAGTTTTTAGCATGTCTTTTGACTTAAATCAGTTTTCCGGTTAACTTAAGTCTCACTGCCGATTCACTGAGAATTCGATACTAAAAAATCGATTCAAAAAAATTATTTCAATTTTATTTCAAAAATTTGCCAAAATTTGAATTTTAAAAAAAATTCGAAAAAAAAATTTTAAAAAAAAATCGCGCCAAAAACTCAAAAAAAATTTCGAAAAAAAAAATTAATTAAAATACACACAAAATTAATTAAGTTGATTACGTGTAATGATTACATGTAATAATAATATTAATAATAATAATAATAAAAATAATAATATTAATAATAATAATAATTATAATAATAATAATAAATATTAATAAAAAAAAATATTAATAATTAAAACACAACTTATAAAAAATAAGTAGTAAATTAAAATTAAAAAATGTTTAAAAATACTATGACCTTGAAAAAATACGATGAGTCACCCAATGACCTTGACCTACTTTGGAATGACCTTGAAAAAATATGATGAGCCACCCAATGACCTAGTTTGGGATGACCTTGAAAAATTATGATGAGTCACCCGATGACATTGAATGAGTCATGGTCTTTGTTTAAATGACCTTGAATGAGCCATTGTCTTTGTCGCAGAAAAATTTGTACTTTTGGACTTAGAAAATTTTTCTCTCAACAGGGGGAGGAGGAAGGGGGGTGTGCTGGATGTGACATGTGCTAGATGTGACACATCCCACTACTATTACCATTGAGACATCGCTGTAGAACATAGAAAGAGTCAAAATACTTCCGGAAAATATTTCATAAATCCGATGATAAATCCAACCTAGAGAACAGTAGAAACTCATCTGCTTCATTGAGTAGTAGATCGATAATGTCGACCCTGAGATGTGTTGCAAATTGATAATAAAATCCCCCTACCATCTTAAGTAGTCATGGAGAATATGCGACGAGCAAATCCGAAACTTTATATAGGTCAATGTTAAAATATATCGATTATATAGTATCATTATTGATTTTCTTTCATTTTATTACTATCATGATCGGTTACAATGGAAATTACTAATGTAAAAACAGAAGTTTAGTAAGATCACAAATTTTAATATTGCTTATATCATGTGGATTAATATTACTAATAGTTGGTACCATTGTAAACGTATAAATATAAAGACCAAAAATATCAATTCGAAGAATATATAGAGAAATTAGTTTCGACGAACTATGCCAACGAAAGTAAAGCGAATATAAAATAAAAATAGACATTAGAGTGAATGAAACCACTACTTCATATAAATAAAATACAAAAATCAATTTGAATTAACAAGTTACAAACCTTTACTTTAATAGCCGATTGAAGCCATGACACGTAGTATAAATACCTAAATGAATACGCTTCCAACAAATCATAATGATTTCAAATCTGAAAGAGAGCAAACGTCAAATTTCCGATAATCGATAATAGAATTATTCGAGGTCTTATTTAGATTTTCATTTTTATATTAATATTAATTCTAAAAGTCTCACAAAAAGTATTTCGTGCAAATATTGGACGAATGAACTCATTAACTATTTCACTCAAATTTCTATATTATTATTGTTGTTATTATTGTCAATGCTATAGTACTACTTTTATTAATAACGATTTTACTTTTATATTTGAAATCTTTCATACAAGTATTAATATATTTATTGTCTAAAATTATCAATGATTCTAAACTCAACTTTGACCCTAATTGTTATTTAACCTAACTATGAAATAAATATTACAAAAATAAACTACATCGACAAAATCCACAATAAGTTTTATTCATCTCAAAATAAAATAACGAAAAAATTCACAATATGTTTTATTAATCTCAAAATAAAATAATAAAAAATCTACAAGCTTTATTTATTTCAAGATAACATAAATCATTAAATACTAGAAAATAAATTTGTTGTATTTGAAAATAAAATAATGCTACCAAATTCGATTGAAAATAATCCGAGATAGATATTAAAATCCAAGAGATCAATGAACCCAAACGGAAGACCCGTTCTGGGTTGCAAGAGAGGTGAACATCCAATAAAGGGGATAAAGTTCCATTTGCTCTGGGATGCTTCATCGGAAAGTTCTCAAATTACAGGAATATTAAATTAAAAGCTAAAATACATACAACTTACCTTTTATTATATAAAATTCCATTTTCTATAATATGTTGCCAAGGAGATAAGTGGCAAGCAAACGAACGGAGTATTTAGGTCAGTGTTGAAAATGAAATTAAAATATATAGGGTTTTATTGATTTATTTCTTTAGATTTTTGATTTTAAATGATTATAATGGAAACCCTTAATATAAAATAGGAAACTCGCACGAGTTCTGGTGCCAATTATATCATATAAGCTAATATTTATAACAGTGAAATTCCCCTATTATAATACCATAGTTAATTAAAATCGAGTGATATTGTTTTCAGGCATTAATAGAACCATCATTACTATATTGGTATTATTATTATTATTATTATTATTATTATTATTATTATTATTATTATTATTATTATTATTATTATTATTATTATTATTATTATTATTATTTTTATTATTATTATTATTATTATTATTATTATTATTATTATTATTATTATTATTATTATTATTATTATTATTATTATTATTATTATTATTATTATTATTATTATTATTATTATTATTATTATTATTATTATTATTATTATTATTATTATTATTATTATTATTATTATTATTATTATCATGATCAGTACTACTAATGAGGTTTCGTTATTATTGTTATTACCACAATCGTTACTATTACTAGTATTAGTATTTTTAGTACCCTCATTAACATTAATTGGAATAAATGTAAATGATTATAACTGGAAATTTATCAAGATTATCGTTCTTGATCAAGGCTGTCTCATAAAAAAATGAAATGCAAAACCGAAATCAGGGAAGGAATTTAATAAATCAATAATTTTATGATCAAGAAGGAAAGAGATAACGAGACAGACTTTATCTTGGGAAGTTTAGAGTAACCAAAAGAATAAAGCGGTAAAGAATCAAAATGTAGATTCTTTAAAAATACAACAATTCAGAGAGAGTTAAGTGCACAATTGTAAGATTTTAAAAAGGGATATTTGCGATCTGGGTGGGTTAAGACGATGAGGATGACTGTAATAAAAATCGAAAATAGTAAAAGGGAAACGAAAAAATCTAACATAAATTTGTATATAATTATTACGTTATATACCATACAAAATCACAGGGAAATTAAAATTGAAAAATTTTACAATTATCAAAATTGTATATAATAAATTTATAATTTAGTATTAATATATCATCCCACACTGTACGTGGGAGAAATTCTTTTTCTATAAGTTCACTATATAGCATCTCTTGATGTATATAAAATAATATTAATCTCCGTAATTAGAATGTTGTTGTTGTTTTGATTATTAAATCATATATGTATTACTGATGTATTACAAGTCAAAATATTTTCATACAGAAATCTTGATCCATCATAATCACCAAACATTGTACATAAAACGACCATATAAGAATTTGTAAATCAATATTTTGTTTTAATTATTACTCAAATTGTAAAATATTAGTATAAAATTATAAAATTCGTCTGAACGATCTCGTAAAGCAACAAAAACTCATTTAACAATAATAACAAATTCAAAGAGTGATGGAAAATGTGAGAATCCGATTAACGAAAAAATAAAATACTTAAAAAATGACGTTGCAGCAGTATTAAATGAATAGAACAAAAGATAAATAAATGAGACAATTGAGTTTTGAAAAGTACTTCGCACGTGGGCGACGTGACCAATGTTTATTAAACGATTTATTATTTTTTCGGTTGACCGAGTTGTGGGAGTAGCGAGTTCGATTCGATTTGATTGTAGAGGGAAAGGAAGTCAAAGTAATTGGGAACTTTGTAAAATCAATTAGATAAAATCGTGTTTACGAAAAATGATAAAGGATGAAAGTACAAACAGTATACTGATTTGGAGGTAATGTCGTAAATGAGCAACTTTACAAAAATCAAAACTTATAACGAAAATGTGTGGAATAATTGAAGTAAATAACAACATATTAAATAGCAAAGAAGGTATATAGCAACCGAAAGGTAAATACGAACAATTACACAAAATATAAATCTTCGAATAAAATGATAAGAAGTGAATACCAGAAACATAGCATAAACAGCTAATTCTGAAAAATCAAACAATAAACGCTATGGAGTGTTCAATCATAAATGGATTTCTTTGATTAATTGCAGTGTTTAAAATTTATGACAATTTCCCATTTATTTACTGTTTTGTTTTACTTCTTCCTATCCTTCTTATTGTATGATAATTCTGAGAGAGTACTGAGAGATAATTGAGCTATCCTCGAGATAGTACGCGATACCTGGGAGCGGGAAAATCTTGATCACCCTGATTAAGAAAGGTAGGATAGGCCCGTCGCAAATGTTAGCGAGTTCTGGTATGTGACTGATCACCACATGTAAGGGACAAGCTAACGAGAACATTCTATTTTTTGAATAAAAGGGGAAAACGGAAAGCCCGTACGATATATTATGTTGTAATATGGCCAAGCGAAAGTTAAAAATCTATAGTTTCAAAATTAATTTAAGTAAAAATATATTTTTAGAAATTGATTAATGTGAAAAAGTATATGAAAGTTTAAGATGAATTATGTGAATTAAATTGAATTAAAATGAAAGATAGAAATTTGTTTTTGATTAGAATAAAATGATGAGATAGATTAAAAATTAAATGATGAATATGGTACCAGTGATGATGAAATTAATTAAAATTTTTGGTAGCAGTGGTTCGGTACACAATCCGGATACCCAACCCGAGTATCGAATTCTCAGTGAATCGGCAGTGAGACTTAAGTTAACCGGAAAACTGATTTAAGTCAAAAGACATGCTAAAAACTGTACCAGGCGTGAATACATTTATGTAGAGCATAACATGGAGCTTAGGTAGAAGAACAAATGCATTATCGGTTAGATAGAATCTTCTTTAACCGGTCAGGATGACCGAAGATTGCGATGGGACGTAATGGTGTAAAAGCCCTTGCGCCTGGGAGTCTTCCTTTTTTTGTTTTTTTTGTTAGCCGGTCAGGAGACCGAAGATCGCAATATTATCGGGGCGTAAAGGTGTAAAAACCCTGGCGTCTGGGAGTCGTAAGAGACTTCATTCTTTTATGTTAATAAACCTAATGTGAGATAATTTCAAAAGTCGTTGGAGGACCTAGAGTTTCCATCGTTGAAAAATAATAATTGCCAAGTGTATGGAGAAGCTTGGGGTAAAAGACTATATATTATTAATGTTTTTTACTGGTTGTAAACCGAGGTTTATAATAAAAATGATGTGGAAAATTAAGTAAAACTATGAGTAAAGAATAAAATGAAAGATTAATAAGACTTACGCAAATTGAAGGTTAAAAATGATGAAAAATTTGGGTGATTTTGTCAATTCAAATCCTATACGAGTGGGAGTTATATATTTAAAATATTAAGTCAATAATAAAATTAAATTCTGACAAAAGACGATGATAATAAAGTTAATGATAATTGAGAATTATTTGTTTTAATTGAACCATTATATTAAAAAATAACGGAGTTAAATGATAAATTGAGATGTGTTTTCTGAATAAAGACGGACGAATTGAAAACAATGAAAGCGAAAATGAAATTGTCAGCGTTGAGGTCAGTAGAACTAATAGACGACTAAAGTAATATAAAATATGAGGATAAGGGTCAAATGAGTGAAACCCTATACCGAATGTAGAGCGTAAAAGATAGAGCTGGGTAAATAGAAGTTAGGGTATTAGAACGTAGCGGATATAGGAATGTGGTAAGATAAAACATTTTTTGGGAATATTAGTGTTTAAAACGTGTGATATAATGTTAATTATGATTATATTTGATTATGTTATGTTAATGTTTGATATATTAATAAAGAAATTGATAATTACTACGACTAAATAGATAAATTATACGACTACATAGATAATTACTACAACTAAAAAGATAAATTATACGATTTCATAGATAATTACTACGAGGAAATAGAGAATTTAAAATCGACTGAAATAATGGGGGGGGGGGGGGTTAAAACCACGAAATGAATACCCAAGAAAACAAGTCAAAGCGTTTATATAAATGCAAAATTATGGTATATTATAGTAAAATTGTAAAGAAAATTTGTATATAGTATAATATATTTACAAGAAGTGTTATTATTTGTAGATATTCAATCAAGTCAACAATCAACAATCAACAATCAACAAAGCAAACAAATCAGCAATTAAGAGTATATAAGCCAGCAATTAAAAGTATTTAACCCCAACAATTACAAGTATCAAAGCAATTACAAGTAGTAAAGCAATTAAAAATATTAGATAAAACGCTCCAGTGGAAATAAAAATAAAAATATAAACCAAAAAAATCGTGATCCAAAATTGATAGCATATACAGAAAGTAACTATTTTACTTAACGCACCTGGACAACTGGAAAGACAACACAGCGACACATATAAACCTGATAAACGAAGCACATGCTATCAAAAACCGAAAACCACTAAAAATATTGCATAAGAATCACCAAAATTTATCGATCAAAGATCAGTAACAGACGAACAATCAATTTTTCTCAAAAACAACGATATTAGTTTCACACTTGAAGTGCAGAGAAAAACGGGAATAATAGAAAGTCAAAACATAGATCTACCGAGAATTTGCGTATTAGAGAAACAAGTTCGAAGAACAAAATTTCTACCAACGGATGTGGATGATCTTGTCGAAAATGAATTAACTGCACTAGCAGAGACGCAAAAATGCAGAGAATTAAAAGCTATTTTGAGAACCGGTGTCAACAACCAACACAGACGAGTTGTTGAACTAGCAAAATGAATATTAGATTCATTTAAACGAATTGAGAATTTGAGAACACTGGTTAAAGAAATTGAGGAGTACCGGTGAATTCACTCCTGGAGGCATAAGAAATGGGCAGCGGAAACACACAAAAAATATCGACTGCAAATTCAATATCCAGATATAGAAACCGAGGAAAGAGAGGTACATTTCACAACAAAAATCAAGGAAATAAAAGCCAATATGCCATACGAGTTACCTTCTCATCTGCAATATGAAAGGAAATCCTTGAATGGTGAGTTAGAGATCGGAGTCACTCCAGTCAAGCGGGAACTAAGTAATATTTTAACTGTTAATAAAATTGCAGGTCAAAAACTAATCAGAAAAGGCGAAAAGAGGAAAATCATTATACAATCATCAGAATACAGAGATAATTTAGAAACTCCGGAAATGGAAGAGGAGGTAATAATTGAATCAGTCGAAGACGATGATGTAATAACCGATCTAGAAGAAATCATGAACGCAGCAGGAAAAACAACAAACCAAAATTCGGGCGATTTATTCGCAACCAATACTGAAACTGATCAGACAACCGATGAACGAGAAGGATTTACTTGGGCATAGAGAGAACCAGTCGAGATAACGGAAGTTGAAACAGATATGGAATCACTAAAGACACACCCACTACGGATGGATGAAGTAATTGGACTGCTGAGAGAGGAGCGATGACATCGAAAGAATTAACCAACAAAAAACCAAGTGGCGAAACAAGTGCAGCGCAAAATTCCCACGAGAGAACAGGGAACGCAATGGATAAACGAATTGGTATCAAATGTAGTAGCCTTGGCTAATCCGGAAATAAAAAGAGTATTGAGGGGAAAAACATCCTACCGGAAGCAAAGCAATTATGGGCTATCTTGAGGCCAATATTAACTAAAATTATGGATGATAAAGTGAGAATGACATAAAGAAACGTCCCAGAAATGATATCAATTGTGGAACAATTAGTGAAACGATCGGATGATCCTAGTCAAGTTATGGTAGGTATCGCCTATTTAATTTATAACATGATCGGCCTGTATAAAAACGAATGCTCAAATATACACAAGATAGGCACATATTCACGATCAATGATATAATTAAAAAATTAAAAGAACCATTTGTATTAACGCAGTGAGGATGGAAACTCTTTATCAATGCAACAGGTAAAAGTGACGAGACAGAAACGATGCAAGCAAAACTTCGAGAATTATTAACGGAATTCGAAGGGACAATCAATGTAAACGATCCGAGAGCAAGTAGAAGAGAAATGTTGGATGATGTGCATCAAAGGAGCCGAATCATTCCTAATTTACGATTGTGATGACGTAAAAACGGGCCAGATGTATTCATTAAAAGACACAAAAGAGTGCAAGGTGGCAAATCCGAGAAAATTAAGGACAATTGCAACAGATGTATCAATATAACGTCTATCAAGAAGCCGATTTTATCAAGACAAATATAAAGGAATTTACTGTTACTAGAAAGATATTCGCATACTATTGTGGGCAGTATTCATATATATCAAACATCAAACCAGGAACCGAGTAGTCAGTGGTAACATTAACGAGAGAGCAGTGCGAAGATGGATTTCAAAATGGAAAAATTTTACAAACCCAGATAATTCAATTCCGCTATTACCTCTGCAAGAAGGACATTTTGGAAGAATAGTGGGAGAAGTGTTGTACACTTACCAATGTGAAAAAACAACGGCAAGATTACCAGAAACATCAACGATTCCAAGAGATAAATGTGCAAATAACTAGAAATAGTACACAAAGGAAAAATTAGATTTGTACCAGCTGTCACCAGAATAATGAACCCAGTAGAATTTTACCCAAATTTATTCAATTGTAGTAATGTGTATGGACCGTTATTCGAAGAGGAAGATAGACGATGGATAATATTTCCAAGTAAATCACCAACACCAGCACCAAAAAAATTTGGTTTAACAGAATTGACCTCAGAATTAGAATTCAAACCTGTCGATGTATCTAGAAATGGATTATACAATATAAAAGATTTAGAATCGGCGAGAGCATTTATGCTTTTTCCAACATATAGACAAGCAATCTTATCAAACCTCGTAACCATTGCAGGCTGAAACAACTACGATGGAAATCCAAATTATGAATTATTGCTATATCCAGAATATTTTAAACATGCGACATCCAACATGATGAAAGCAATGTGGAGACGATTTCTGATATTTGGCCAAATGATGGCAGGGATATTGGAATTATTACTCATAATTCAAATAGCAAGAATATTTCTAACGCAAATTTTGGCTTGCTTCGATATTTAGAAACGTGAAAGAAAAGTTAACTGGAAAATGGCAACCAGAATTTTACCGTTCTTAGCCAAAACTATGGTCCTCCATGGACATTCAAAGGATATTCATAGAATAAAGAAATTAATGGAAATTCTATCAAAAATGAAAGGAACCGATGAGGAAGTCAGACAAAATTCAAACTATTGATGAAAATAGAAACAGAGAAAATCAAGCTAAAGAGAGAAAACGAGGTGGATTGAAAAGATGGATAAATGACAAATTAAACAATAATTAAGAAGATAGCAACGACGACGATGATAATCAAGGAGGAAGAGTAATTATGAATAAAAGTACTGCACCATTTTGGGAAACGGAAAACCGAGGCCAATGGGAGAATAAAAATCTACCATCAGTAACTTATGAGAAGCTCACGAGACCAGGAACCATAAAAGAAAGACCACAGATGGGTACAAGAATGATGCCAACGTACATCCAGTAGTATTCTAACCGAACTGGTGAGACATCGACCCAGCAATGAATCGAAGAACAAAAGACGAAGACCAAACAATCAAAACAACAACAATTGCAATCTTAGTAACTCCTGCTGGACCTACGTTAACAATTCTAATAAAGGTAGATGGAATTGAAATGAATTAGATTAATGTCACCAATTTTGATGAAGAAGATAAAATAATCTACGAAAATGAAGGATTAGGAAAACTTACACCAATGATGGAAATTAAATTACCAGAAATAAAGAGCGATCAGACTGATGAAAGAGAACTGTGGACAATCGGCAGTGAGTTGCTTAATGAGAGTGAAAAGGAGAAATTAAAGGCACTATTAATCGAATTTAAAGATATTTTGCAGCATCCGATTTAGATTTGGGTACCAGCGATGTAACTCAACACGTTATTCCGTTGACAGACAATACACTAATTACATTAAGGTCATATAGACTGGCAGAAGCTCAAAATTCCGTAGCAGAAATTGAAGTGCAAAAGATGTTAGAAGCTGGAGTAATAGAACCAAGTTGTTCACCCTGGCAATTTCCTGTGGTAATGGTTTAAAAGAAAGACGGTACAAACGATTTGTATTGGTTATAGACGATTAAATGCAGTTACGAAGAGAGATAACAGACATTAATGAAATGTTACAAATGTTGCATGGAGCAGCATATTTTACCTCGCTAGATTTAAAAAGCGGATATTGGCAAATAAAAGTAAAAGAGGAGGATCGAGAGAAAACAGCGTTTACGATCGGGAAAGATCTATACCAGTTTAAAAAGATGCCATTTGGACTAACAAACGCACCCGCATCATTCCAGATATATATGAATTTCGTCATTCACGGAATAAAACAATGTATGGTGTACATTGATGATCTACTTATATACTCAAACACATTCGAACAACATTAAAAGATATTAAAAATGTGTTCATCAGATTACGTCAATGGAAGTTGAAACTGAAGCCTTGGCCAAAAGAGAAAGTTACATTTGAGGCCATATCGTATCAGCTAAAGGTAAACAACCTGATCCAATGAATGTAGAAAAGATAAAGAATTGTCCAAGACCTAAAAACAGTCACGCAAGTTCAAGAATTCTTAGGCTTAGGTGGATATTATCAAAAATTTATTTAAAATTACTCAGGAATTGCGAAACCAATCCAAGAATTAGTGAAAAAGGATACGTTTTCTATTTTGGAAACATACAGCAAGTTTCATACGAAACTTAAGGGATAAACTAATATCATCCCCAATATTAATTCATCCAAACTTCCATAAACCATTTTTATTAGCAACAGATGCAAGCGTTATGCAGCCGGATCAGTATTAGGCCAGTGGAATGATGAAAACCGTGAAAGAGCGAATGGATATTACAGCAGAACGTTCAAGAAGCACGAAAGAATTATTTAGTTACGGAAAGAGAAGCCCTGGCGATAATTTAGCGATCACACCTTTTAAATACTTGCTGTGTGGACACGAAATAATAATCACAACTGATCACCAACCTCTGGTATGGCTAGGTCAGCACAAAGAAGCATCAGGCTGATTATTGAGATGGGCAATGGAGCTCAAAGAATATTACTATATATAAAATTCAAAGCCGGGAATGCTAATGCAAACTCAGATTGTATGTCGAGATTCATTTTCGAAGAATTAATTGACAATGACGTGAGACGCATATGCATGATAATTGCAGAGGAAAAGAAAGATAGTGAGTTAAAATTAATTATCGATATTTAGATACAAACGATATGAAAATCTTCGAAAATTGAATCAATTGAAAGAGCGCATGGAGAAAAATCGACATCGGTATACGATCGAAAAGGAATGGTTGATGGTAATAGACGGAGAAAAAAGACTGATGTGCTTACCAGAAAGTAGACAAAGGAAATTCTGATACAATATCATGATGGAAAATTGGGCGGACATATGTCAACCAAGGAAACGAAAGCCAGATTGAAACAAAAATATTATTGGCCAAACATGACAAATGATGTGAAAGATTGGATAAAGATAATTAATATTTGCCACTCAGAAAAGCACAGGACGAAAAATGAAAGCACCTTTGAAACCAATGCCAATACCACCAGAACCTATGACAATGATAGCAATGTATGTGGTAGGTCCACTACCGAACAGATAAAGGAAATGTGTATATACTGGTAATAACTGATTATTAACAAAATTTCCAGAGGCATTCGCAATGCCAGATCAGAAGGCAAAAACAATTGCAAAAATTTGGTAGAGAAAATATGTTATCGAAATGGTACACCAAAACAAATTTTGACCGATCAAGGAACCAATTTTATGGGTGAAAAATTATATTCTGACAAATATTTCAGAATCGCTAAACTGAGAACCTCACCATATCATCCACAAACAAACGGACAAACCGAAAGATTCAACGGAATATTCATCGAAATGATTTCAAACTATTTGAACAAACACCAGAGAGATTGGGATGAATATATAAATTGTGTTTAATGGCCTACCGAATGTCAATCAACTCAGCACAAAGATGAGCCCGTTCAAATGTATGGAAGAGAATGCAATATGCCGATGGATTTAGAATACCAACCACCAATCTCACAATACATGAAAATTGATGATATGTGCATCTAAGTTCAAAGAAAGAATGCAAGAAGTTTGGAAAACTACCGGAATGAATATTCTTTTAACTAAGAAAGTTACAAAGAATTGCACGACAAATAGAGAAATGTGCAGGAACATCAATTTAAAATCGGAGATTGGGTCATAATCAAAACACCAGAAATCATACCAGGAACAGCAAAAAGGTTGCACAGGACAGGGAAAGGTCCTATGAAATCATCTATGTTAACGAAAATAACGTAAAAGTAAAATTGGTTAATAATCTAAGATCTAGCCAGGTTCATGACAAGAATGGATCTTAAGCCAAAACCAAAGCCGAACATGTGCAAAACTTTAATCTAATCGTGGAAATAACTAAAGAAATAATGCCAGAATGTGCAAAAGACAGGGCTTTCGCGAGATATTAGGTGGAATTACGTCAATGATGAGAGATTATGCAAAAGAAAAGTAAGATCAGACAGAAATGGCTACAGTAATGGCCAGAATTCCTGTGTTATCTACCTGCACAGATTCAGATGGAAATGTACCATTACGCCACAGTTTAATAGCCGAAGGTGAAACGCGATCGTTTGAAATAATTAAATTAATGGAAAAATGTGGACAACACACGAATCTGAGAAATTCGAGAGGTCAAACACCGTTAATGATTGCAGCTGCAGTGGAGGCAACTAAAAAGCTAAGAGAATTAATGAGAACAGGTTCAATATTCACCGAAAAATATGAAAAAGTATGGATAGTCTTTACTTATGCCGCAAAATCAAAGAAACCATGGCATTGTAATTTATTATGGTTAATGCAACAAAAGAGGATTAAACGTATTATGGCCAAATATATACTGAGGAGGAGGCAATAATTATATGTCATGATCAAGCAGCAGCCTCATTAGTAAAATTGACAATAGGACGTTGTAAAACCAAAATTCTTAACGTAAACGAATTTGAAGAGCATGAAAATATATTTTTGCGAAAAGCAATCAAAACCAGACGAAATTTACCAAAAACCATAAAGGCACTTTTAAAAAGAAAAGAATAAAATTCACAGACAATGAAAACAAATCATAAAATTGAGTCGGAAAGGAGGAATTAGAAACTCAAGTTCGAAATTGGCAAGGAACCAGAAAATTCATTCGGATGGAAAGTTGAACTAGACGAAACAAGAAAGACAAAGAAAAAATCATCGAAAAATGACGAAATTATCAGAATAATAAATTTCGGGACGAAATCTCCAAGGACACCCCGGATAATGAAACAAAGACGAAAATATAAGACAATGAGAACGACCAAGGAGATAGCGAGGGTAATGAGAAACAAGATCCAGGATTAACCATCGAAAAGAACCGCAATCAGATTCAAAGGAAAACGACAATCAGAAATCAACCGAAATTAAAAACGATGAAAAACAAACGGTAAACTACAAAAGAATCAAAACCGACAAACCCTACTCCAAAGATTAATTAATATTAATAACGTCGACTTAATCTAACAGAAGCAAAAGAATTCCCTAATGAAGAATTAGAAATGTCAATCGAAGTTAAAGAAAGTCGAATAATAATCACAATACAGGAAAACAACAAATTAATATGTTTTGTATAACCTCAGCACGGAAATCCTATCAATGCGAAACATGGAACTGAAACAGATCAAACTACGTATTCTAGGATATATCCAAAAATCTACGTACAAAATTTGTATAATGGACATAAAAAGCTATAAATGTGAAATAAATAAGGACAAAGGGAAGAAAACCGATCAAAACAACTCCTATAACGAAATAAAAACATAAATTAAAAATTTCAAGTGGAAACAAGAGTGGATGCAATAAAAATAACGAATATAGAAACGAACAAATCCACCAAATTGTATCGATAACGAAAATAATGTAGAAAAGTGAGGTTAAATAAAAACTAACACTATCAATGGGACGATTTGGGTGAAATATAGGATTACTTAATTGTGTAGAAACGAGAACGGTATGATATGCGAATCAACCAAAATCTTTTAGCAGAGAAGATATACCAGAAATAATCAGAACCACCCCAAAATCAGGCTGGAATATCAAAGAAAATGTCAAAAGAGAAATTGGAGCTTTCATTTGAAAATGATGAACAATCAAGAAGAAATGTGTATCCGACTAATAGAAAACTCAGGAATAAGTTACAACTTCACCATAACGACAATGATGATCAATTACCATCCAAGAAAAAGAACACTCATCGTGCGAAATAAAGGATAACATTTACAAAGATATCATGGCCGTAACAATCGAAGTGCGATTGCAAGTTATACCGGGAATCAACCATGAACATATGAGACGGTGATAGACGAGTAGATCAGATATATATTAGAAATATCAAAACTACATGCGTGTCAATGCGGTTGAATAAGAAACAACCATACCTATTGGGTAATCTAGCAGAGAATTCGATACACGTAATATGTGCAGGAATAAAGGAAACGTGGTATGTGTTGCAATAAAAACACTTAAAGAAAAGAAAGTTCAAGAAACCAAACCATCTACTCAACTACGAAATTCCGAGAAACTAATGTCAAAGACTCAACAGGTGATTACCAGAGAGCAGAAGCACAAACAGAACAGGACCTCAACTTGTCCAGAAAAAGAGACTCCAGAAAAGAAGTGCTAATAATGTAGTGCCAGATCAGGAAAAATATGATATAATTATGATTCGAAGTCTATTTGGAGAACGAATCACTAAAGTATGCATTAGAGATGAAAGAGAAGAGAAGAGCTGGAAAACTAAAACCGAATGCCAGAAAATACGTGTTAAAAGATACCTACAACACCAACAATTGACAAGAGAAAAAGGTAGAATGTATCGAGTGTGAGTATATAAAGAGAAGCGAAACAAACCGATAAGCCAAATAGTAACCAGAGATTGGAAAAAATGATGATTATGATGAAGTAACTAGTCAAGCACATACTCAAGTGGACTGCGGATGAAAGAATTCTAATAATAGAAGCCTCACAAGGACGGTCTAGTGAAATTGATGTGTATAAAATTACTGAGGAAAGATATGGGAACATAGACAATTGCGTATGAGACCCAAGAAACGATGGTATAATGAGAGAATGAGACAATGTAAATGGTTTATATTATATAAAAGTAGTATTGTATGTATAAATGATACAGGCGTAAAGTAATCAATGTATAGAATAATATAAAGTACTGTAAAAGTATATATTGTATAATTCGGAGGAGTAAAAATGAACATTGATAAATAAAGTTTAAAAAAAAGTTGAAGTTGAGAGAATAATATAAATCTTCATTAAAAATCTTCAGAAATGGATCTATCTAGAAGAAACCGCAGATATCAGGCCGAGGTACCACCATTCGTCGAAACCATTATAACAACAGATCAACCTCAACCAGAATTCCCACTTGAAATACAAACGAGCCCAATCAACAGCCCAACAGAATCACCAACATAACCATTATTGAGAGAACAGTGCGATTTTCTGACGCGTGTAGCAAACCAGTCCAGAGAACAATGGACACAATCCTAAATAATATTAACCGAAATCATAAATCGAAGTATGATATATATAGCCATTATTGAACAACAACAACAAAGAATCGCGGAATTAGAAACGCAACGAGACCTGGTAACAGACAAAGTCAATGGCAAGCGTTAGAAATAAGAAGGCTGAGAAGAGAGCAAACCAACGAAATCCTAGCGTGTACGATCGAATGGAAAATCCTCCTGTGCTCGAGGAAAAGCATGAACCTACAGAAGCAGATCGTAGAGGATTATAAAACCTTGTATATAAACTGTGAATTGTATTAAAAAGTGTAGTAGAGAATCAAATGTAAATAAAAACGCCTATCGTTAAAACTACAGTTATTATAACTCAATAAAAACTATAAACATATCGATGTATAAAAGTAGAATCATTATACCGTAGTGTAGAAATCATGTATGATAATAGATTTAAATTAACAAATTTAGAAAATGAATAGTCAAGCATTCCAAACAGACACAGATGGACAACACCAGCAACAAGAAGCCGAAATAGAAAAGCAATTCTGACAAATAGGAGCAGAAAGAATGGTCATCAAAATATATGAAATATTATTTAAAGCCAAAGAAGAAGAAGTAAATAGAGAATCCTTGGAACTGGAGGTAAAAAGCCTAGAACTAAAAGCCAGAAAAACAGTGATATAAATAGTACGAGAGCAGATCAAGTAACATTCAAAAAAAAGATGACAGCAGCTAAATCAATAGAAGAAAAGCTGGAACAAACTATCCACGACCTAAAGGGTTAGAAACAAGACTTCGCCATTTAGCCGCCCTACTTCAAGAGGAGAGGACCAAGTGGAACAATTGAAAACGTAAAACCACTGGGTCGAGAGAACCAACAACAATTGCAACTAGAGGCGCAGGAAGAGATTGGAATAATGAAAGAGGCGTCGAAAGAGTGGGAAAATAAAATTGACAGCATTACGGAAATTCAAATTATTTGGCACGTCTGTTGGCTGAGAAGTGGAAATATCGGCAGAATTCTGGGCAGAAATAATGCAACTGAGGAATAAACGCCAATGGTGCTGTTGCCGTTAATTCCAGTACCCCTAGCGGGAAATAGTGGAGGTTTCGTCGGACAAGATGAAACCTAGGTGTAAGTAATTGACGCGTGGAGTTGTAAAAATTGTACAAATTAAAGTATATCAAAGGCTTAGTTAATAATAACAATTAAAAAAAAACCAAAAATCAAAATATCAAAAAATATGAATGTAAATACGATTATTATATAAAACGAAATGAAAATTAATGAGAAATATTACAGAAAATGAATTACTGGAATCCACGCGGCAGATTCGAAAACAAAGCAATGAGTGAAAACCAATTATAAACTACACTAAAACACCAAGAAATCCTCAACCTCTAAATGAAGTTCCCCTAGATTTCTATAGACGGAAATGGAAACAAGAGCAGGAAGGATTGTATCACCAAATCCAACAATAAGAGACAGAAGTGAAAAGATTACAACTTCAAAACAATCAAATCCAGAAGCAACTAAGATACTGAGAAGAGAACTCACTGAAACAAAAACAAGCCCCAGGGTGAACAATTCCAAAATGTTGAAATCAAGAGACAATCGATACAACGGAAAGTGAATGAAATATTAGAGGAATATTTTGGAAAGACGAATCCTACAGGCTAAAGAATTAACTAAAGTAAATCAAGATTACGTCAAGAAGTTGGAAAATAAAAATGAGAAAAATCATGAGAAAAAACAATCTCTGAGAAAAGAAAATCGGAAACTAACAAAAATTATCAAATGGCAAGACCAAAGACTAGCCAACAAACCAGTGGAAAACAACAGCCAAAGAAATATCCGTTTAAAGAGAGAAAAGATATTAGAACTGCAAAGACAATTGCAAAACACAAAACTGGAACCGGAGAAAACCCTCAACAAACGACAGATATCGACAGCCTCAAAACCTATTAGCCGTTACCTATTGGCGAAAAGAGGAGCTAACCAAGACTTCCTATCAATAATGGGTCGGAAGTAAACCCAAATCTAACCTCTTCAATAATAACGAAGAAAACTACACCAGAGAACCCAATGTATTGTTCCAGTTACAATTTAATGTCCCAGCTTGAAAAGCCAAAAATCAAAATTTTAAAGGTTCAAATCTAATACAACCCTTACAGTTCAATCCAACAAAATCTAATCTAACAAAATTCAATCTAGTGCAATCCGAGTCTTTACAATCCAATCCAATACGACACAATCCAAATTCTACGAGCTAAAGAACTATATATGACTTGATGATCTTATTATTTTAATTAGTTGGCCTTATCCTTAATTAGACTATTTAGTGATTTTATTTTAGTTTGTGCATGTGTATCAGACACGACTGTAATAGTGCATATTTTTATTTATTTTTACTCTTGCAATACTTTAATTTATGTAATTTTAACTGGACCGGAGTGTTTTATGTTGGGCAAAAACTAATTCGAGCCCATACTTGTTTGACCAGCACGATAATGCATGTGTGTTTTTGAGTGGGAAAACTAAATCTAGAAGGAAAATGTAAAAGAAAATAAAATAACAAACTTAAAAGAAATTTTTATACAAAAATGTAAAAAACTTAGTGATAAATCAAAAGAATTAAAAAATAATATTTTAAAAATATATGATTTTACTTTTATATTTGATATCATTCATACAAGTATAATATATTTATTGTCTAAAATTATCAATGATTCTAAACTCAACTTTGACCCTAATTGTTATTTAACCTAACTATGAAATAAATATTACAAAAATAAACTACATCGACAAAATCCACAATAAGTTTTATTCATCTCAAAATAAAATAACGAAAAATTCACAATATGTTTTATTAATCTCAAAATAAATAACGAAAATTCACAATAAGTTTTATTCATCTCAAAATAATAATAAAAAATCTACAAGTTTATTTATTTCAAAATAAAATAATGGAAAAAATCCCTAGCTAAGTTTATTTATTTCAAGATAACATAAATCATAAAGATTAACGTAACGTAAATACTAGAAAATAAATTTGTTGTATTTGAAATAAAATAATGTTACCAATTTCGATTGAAAATAATCCGAGATAGATATTAAAATCCAAGAGATCAATGAACCCAAACGGAAGACCCGTTCTGGGTTGCAAGAGAGGTGAACGTTCAATAAAGGGATAAAGTTCCATTTGCTCTGGGATGCTTCATCGGAAAGTTCTCAAATTTCACCAGCTGTCACTGAGATAAATCACCTATAATATAAAAGAAAATCAATAAATTTATAGCATATAAACACACCAACTCACCTTGAGGTTGCTTGTAAAATCGTCAATGAGACAAACCCTAAACTATAGAGACACAAAAAGTGAGAGAGAAATAAAATAATGCACATTAACTCAACCTATAATAAAACATGCATGCTAACTTTTAACATGTAGCCATCCGAAGTTGAAAAAATCCCTATAATAAATAATTTTATAGACATTTTTGAGATAATTTTAGAAAGACAAATGGCGGAAATTTCGAGTAAATGAGGATGTATCTTCATAAGATTTACCCTTAAACTAAAATTAATCTAATATTTCAGATATTTCTGTAGAAAAAAGCAAAACCTTAAATACGAAAAAAAGCATAAATTTTTAAATTATTTTTGTAAGTTTTAAAAAATAATCATAAACCAAATTATTTCGTGTACATAATCGATGATTTTTTACAAAATATTTATAAAAAATATAATTATTTAATGCACATAATAATTTTTATAAGTTCAAAATTAATTTAACTCACATTTTTTGAATAATAATATCCGAAAAAATACATATTTTTGGAGAATAGTTATTGTTACTAATTTTCCTAAATATTATTTATAATAATATATATGAAATAGTTGATCAAAGTTATATTTAAGAGCTTGAATTATGATCATATTTCCTTATGAAATCATAATTCAACTCTTAAAATTTCGAGTGATGGAAAATATTGGTCACGGGGCATCTCGTATAGGTAAGTTTCCTTGGGACTTGGTCGATACGAGGAAAAATCATTCTGTTTGGTCTTTCATTACCATTGTTTTATTGTTAATAAATTGACGAAAATTCAAAATTAAAAATAATCAAATCACATTATTTGAATAAAAAATATTTAATATACACAACTGATACATTTATAGTCCTAAACATTACAGGTGATAACCAAATAGAGTTTCCTATATAAAATTCAATCTTTTTAAATATGATAGTACCTATCCTAAGATTTTTCATAAAATAAAAATAAAAATAACGATAAAATAATAATAATATAAAAATAAAGAAAACTTTCCTTTACTTAGGTATGAGTCCTTGAAGTTTAATAAAAATTTCTTGAAAAAATAGCATTAAATTGTGTCGATCTGGCATCGACTTATATAGGGGGTTTTACACGCATGTTTTTGATGCGCCTACACGTTTTTACCATATTTCATCACTTTTCACCCAGTTGTCAGATTTTCGTGATTCTTTTTTGTTAAAGTTTCTAATTACATTTTAAGCTTAATTCTCATAGTTATTTTCTAGAATATAAGCGTTTTCTATGAATTTGGAGCAAATTTGATGAAATAGGTTAATTTTGCTAAAATTTAAGGTTTTTTGATTGTTTTTAAATGTTTTTATTTATTTTTTATATTTTTCTATTTTTCTACTCTTTTTTCTACTTGTTGTATTATTTAATGCTAAGTAGGCTATTTTTGATGATTTTTCGTACATTTGCATTTTGCGCGCCCTGAGTTTTCGGATGACGTGCCAGATAAACAACAATTTAAAATATTTGTTTTTGCCCAACATAAACACTCCGGGTCCAGTTTAAATTGCAACCAGCAATTTTAATGATCACTCAAGATAAGAATAAAATTTAATAAGGTCAAAAAGTAAATAACTTTTATGCACGATTACAGTTGTGACTTATACATATAAACACATACTCATGCCAAAATAAAATAAAATGAATAAATAAATTTCTATAGCACAGATAGAATAGTTTTAAAATCAAAGTATTTAATATCAAAATAACGTTCTGCATAATCACGATCATTCGCCATTCATCGGCAGGATTTCTTTTTGTTGAGATTAGTTCTCTTGATTTTATCGGTTACTGAATTGATTGATATTCGGTTTTCTTGAGGTTAGATTTATTCGGAATTCGTATTAGGTAATTGCCGTAGAGATAATGACTGTTTAGCTGATTAGATCTGGATTTTGACTTAGATATTTAATGACTGGTTGGATTTCCTTAGTTTTAGAATTTAGGTTTGGTATTAAACTGGATTGTTGATTCGACTTTTAGAAAATCTTATGCTAAAATTTGAAATTGACTTTGATTGGTTGTGTATTTCGATATAGGTTAGATCAAGATTATGCTTCTCAAATTTTATATACAATTGTCTTCCATGATTTATTGGGACCTAGTTAAAAATGCGCTCTCTTTACTAGGATTGTTCTCATCGTCAACGGTTCGATTTTTTTGATGTTGATTTGATATTTTCTTTGCTTTCGAGATTTTTGTCTTTAATTGGTGTATCTTCTATTGCTTCTAGTAGCTCTGCTTTAATTTCTTGTTTCATAATTGTTGTTAGTAATGCAGTAGTTTTGTCTTGTCGAGCTAGGGTTATCATTAATTGATTTTGTATATCTTTGAGTTGATTAGATTTCTCCAACATATTTGAATTTTTTGATCTTTGCTTCGTCAATTGTCGTTGTAATTCTTGAATTTTCTTATTTTTCAATCTTGCCATTTTTGATAGTGATTTTTCTCGTTAGACGGTCTTGCTAATTCTGATTATTTTTATCAGATTTCAGTTTCCTTTTGTACAAACTCTTTCTTCTTGCAGTACTTTCCATTTTCTTTTTTTAACTTGTCGATATAGGCTTGATTTTTCGTAATTATTTCTCTTGATCGTTTTGGTTCATTTTTCCATTAATTTCTAATGCTTCACATGCTTGAAGTTGCGCGTTTTCCTTCTTAGACTTCCATTTAATTCTCGTTCCGTAGCTAGAGCCATTTTTACTATTCGCAATTCGGACTTAGTTGTATTTTAAAGTCTTCTTTCTTGTCTCATTTGGTTGGTGGATCTATGGATCTCAGCTTGTTTCTCTCGGATCTCGTTATGAAGTTGTTCATTCTCTTTCAATATCATAATTTCTTTGGTATTATTCGTTTCTGTAGTAATATTGTTTTCTTTCATGTGATATTTTTCGTTTTGAAGATTTCTAAAATAATGTCGTTTTTTTTGACGCTTTTGTTTGAAAGTGTTTTTTAAAAAGGTTTTTACATGTTTTGTTACATGACCACACCTTTACATTCTATACAATCACTTTACTTTCAAACCCACGTTTCGTCTTGTTTCATAATACCCTCATCGTTTCTCGTTGGAAGAATTGGGTAAAAAGGTAATAATACCATAGGAGGTCTGTTCCGTAATCGGTTCGTTTCTTCTCTAGCTTCTGCTGAGGCTTGCATTTCTTCTTCTAATAAATAAGCGATATAATCTGAATTCTCAGTCAGAAAACTCAATTGTCCGTTCGTAGGTCTGTAATCTTCAATCTCTCTTTCGAGATTTCTCTTGTTTTCTTCATAACAATTCTTCAATAGTTCCATTTCTTGTTGCAGCTTCTGTGCAGTTTTCTCATGCGCTTTGGTAGAGTTTTCCATTACTATTCGTTGGTGCTTAAGGTTTATTTCTTTTTGATTGCACATTCCTCGGAACCCATTCGCATCTTGTAGTGCCTCTGTTAATTATTGTTGTAATCGTTCCATTTTGTAGATATCTCCATCTACTTGTCGTTCTAATCTTGCGCATTCGTGTTTGTATCCTTTTACTTCGTGTCTTAGGTGTTTTACTGAACTTTATTTATCTTGTTCCATTTGTCTTAAATGCGACTTGTCTAGTCAAATCTTCGATTGCGGTGTTTTGTTGTTCTGTGGTTTCCCATAATTCCAGTTCATTTTTATTGAGGAGCTTTTTGTGTAATTCTTTCATTTTCTTTTTTACGTTTCTCCATGTTTCCTTCCATTCACGGGCTTGGAAACAAGTCCAATCGTTTTCTTTTCTATTTTCTCTTGAGCTCTTGCTAATTCTTCTATCTGCTCTTGTCGCTTATCTACTTTAGCCATTAATAATTGGTTATCTGCGATTCGGATTCGTCTATCGCGTTCTTTTTTCTCTTTCACTAGTTTCACAACCTCTACTTCCTCCTTATATTTTAATTTCCATTTTCTTACTTGCTCTTTAACTTGGTTTTGTTACTCCAATTTTCTCGTGGTATTTTAATTTCCATTTTCTTACTTGTTCTTTTACTTGATTCAATAGTTTGTTTTGATTTTCGCAACTCGGTTTCGGAGATTCTCTCTTCGTCTTTATTAGATTTATCTTTATTTTACATTTTTTACATTTTTTCTCCATGGTTTTCTTTTGATTACTTATTTCTTGCCACTCTTGTTGGTAGAATTTCACTTTGTGGTTGCAACTATATATTAGTTGTTCGCTTGTTCTTTTGGGTTCGTGTTTCCATCTTTGGGCTTGGATTTTGAGTTGGTTAGCCCTCAAATTTTCTTTCGTATTTTGCGTTATGGCATGGTAATAGTTAGCCTTTAGCATTTCACTTTATTTCTTCCATTCCTTGCGTAATTGTTGCTGATTCTTTCGAATCCAATAGTTTTGCGTTTCGAGTTCATCGACTCGTTGTTATTTTTCTGCAATAATTCTGCCATGTTACGTCGTCTTCTTTCCAACGCGTGAGTATAATCACCTAATTCCGCAAGTTGTTGTTTCAATTTGATTCCTTCTTCATTTAACTTTGTACATTTTCTCTTTGGTATTTTCTATAGTAGTTCTCATTCTTTCGTACCCTTTCTCGTACTCCATTTTATTGGTTGTGATGTACTTTTGTTTCCAATTTTGAGCTTGATGGTTTTATTTGTCGTTCATTCTTTTCGCTTTTATTTTGGCTATCATTTCCGCTTTGGGTTGCTCTACACCAAATTATCAAATGTTCCAACTCTCCGATTTGTTTTACCAACATTTCAATTTTTTCTTTCATCTCGCCTTTTTTACTTCAAATTGTCTTCTATTTTCTTGGTATTACTCAGTGTAGTCACACCACTTTTTTTATTTCCAATAGTTGTGCTTTAATATCCATTTTTCGTTTGTTTAGTTCTTCTTGCTTAGCTTGGATTAAGATTTTGTCTATTTTTATCACCAACTTTTCTGCTTTCAGCTGTTTTGTTTGGTCTTCAACGTCGGCTTGACTTTCTTTGTGATTTATTTTCTAAATTACTTTATTTAATCTTTTATCATATGTAGTCTATACACTACAGTATTATTGATTCTACTTTTATACATTCATTATTTACAATTTAATTTTTAGGTTTATTTATTTATCGGCGAAACGGAATCTGTTCATCCGTTTACCAATCGGTTGTCTACCCATAGAACATTGTATTAGCCTTTGGCTGCACTCTTGCATCCTAGCAGGTGAATCAAGGAAGATGGATATCCTCTATGTCTTTAATAATAATAATAATAATAATAATAAATAATAATAATATAATAATAATAATAATAATAATAATAATAATAATAATAATAATAATAAATATAATAATAATAATAATAATAATAATAATAATAATAATAATAATAATAATAATAACAATAATAATAACAATAATAATAACAATAATAATAACAATAATAATATTAACAAAATTAATAATAATAATAATAATAATAATAATAATATAAAATTGTTGAGGTCTGTAAATTAAAATTAAAAATTTAAATAAATTTAGGATAATAATTCAAATGGAAAGTAAGCGAAGAAAAAGGCAAATAAAAGAGGGATCGTGCACAGAATTAATAGTAAAGGAAAGTGCGATGGAAACAGTATTAGAAAATGCAAAAAGCAATTACGAAAGGCGAGAATCCGGAAATCCGAGAAAAATCAATAAATGGAAAAATCATCGAAATCGAATGGGAAAAACGGACAGTTATAGATTAGCTAATGGTCAACAAGATGACGGTTAGGGATTTATCAGAAAATGGTTAGAAAGGGTTGAAAAACATTCAAATGTATGAAAACAGAAAACGTTAATTAATTAATTAATTGGCTAATGGAAAACCCGAGCTAATGGGAAACCCGAGCCAATGGAGAACCCGAGAGATGAAGGAAACCCGAGCTGGGTAAACAAGAAGAAAGGCAAACAAAAGGAAGATTTGGGCCCATTAGCTTGACACAATGATTAATGGGAAAAGAGTAAGGAGAAGATAGCTCGCGTAGGAAGACCGTAGGGCCATTAATTATCTGGATTCGTTGGACCATTATGGATGACAGCCGAAGCAAACACGTAGGAGAAAATGTCAAACGAAAGATTGGCTCGGCAATAACCATTTGTCATCCTGATTTCGAGGAGTATATAAGCAAAGGGAAAATCAGAGAAAATCGGCATTCTGCCTCAGCTAGGGTTCGAAGAATCAGACTGTAGGAAAAGTGGTAAACGAATTAGGGAAGTAGGGAAAAGAAGAAATAGAATTAAGAATACGGAAAGGCGAAAAAGGATCAAACCAAACAGAAACCGAGGAAAACGAGAGTCAACAGAACTAAAGGATCAAAAGGTGAATATTGTTTGTTTGCAAAGCATCAACGCCGAGCAGAGAATCGTATAAACTTTGATTGGTCATTGTAGCGTGGTAATAAATTGTGAACCTGTTGTTTCAATATACGTTGGGTCGTTCATTGTTTTAATTTAAAGAACACCAGGAGTCAGAGAGAACCGACTTGAAATAATCCAAAACCAACAAAATAAATAATTAAATAAAATTAATAATAATAAATAATTATTTAATTCACTGTATTAAAACAAACAATTTAATTTAATAAAATAAATTTTAAAAATAAATAAAATAATTGACTTGATTAAAACAAACATTTAAATTTAATAATAATATAATTAATAAATAAATAATTTTATTGACTTGAATAAAACAAATAATTAAAGTATATAAAATAAAAATAAATAATAAATAAATATTACTATTGACTTGAATAAAACAAATAATTAAAGTATATAAAATAAAATAAATAAATAAATAAAAATAAATAATTTGAGTCACGGTCTTTTTTTAAATTACCTTGAGAAATATAATGAGTCTTGGTCTTTGTGTTTCAATGACATTGAGAAATTATTGTGATTCATCTAATGACCTTGAATAGGTGATCTAGTGGTGGCACGATCTATCGGTGACACATCCAATGACCTTGAGAAATTTTTTTGATGAGTCATGGTCTTTGAATGACCCTGAAAAATTATTATGACTCATCGAATGACCTTGAATGAATCATGGTCTTTGTTTCAATGAACTTGAATGAGTCATTGTCTTTGTATTTAAAATGTTTTTGTACTTTTAGACTTAGACAAAAACTTTTTAACCCCCGGGGGTTGATCTAGCGGTGACACATCCCACTACTACCATTTATGCAGTGGCTTGGTCGCATCATTTATTAATTTTTCCTTTAAATATATCCTTTTTGTGGCATTTGTTTATAAAAATTCTACTGCGCTTGCTTTTTTTGACTTCATTGCATAAGCGAGAACTGTCTCACCTTCGGTATCTTTTTTCCTTTAATCGCATCTATACCAACGGCAATCATTAATGGTGTTTGCCCTTTCGAGTTTCTGGCATTCGTGTGTTGTTTACACGTTTCCGTTGTATTGATTATTTCTAGTATTCGTGTTTCGTTTTTGGTACGTGATGTAATGGCGTATTTTTATCTATATCAATGATGGTAAATAAAACTGGTATTCTTTCTATTATAGTAGTAATTTTGGTTGGCGTGTTTTTTTTGCGTAATCCTTTACCAATAGTGCGATTCCATCTAATATTTCGAAAATTTTTTTATCTTGGATCCATTCTGGCATTATTTATTTTGTTAATTCGACGATTAAATTCATTTTCTCGATGTGTTCCATGGTTACATCATCCGCTTTTCTCGCATTTTGCTTATTCAACTTTTCATCATTTGTGATTTGTCTTAACATATTTATTTGATTTGTTTAGGATCTTGTCATAATTCTTCTCGCATCAGGTTCTTTTGTAGCCGTTTTTGAGACCGATTTACATCTGCATACGTTAACATATATGGGTCGGACTAATGGATTATTGATCAATTTCACTCTCATTTTGTTTTCGTTGACGTATATAATCTCGTAGGGGCCTTTCCCTGTTCGATGAAATTTCTTGGCTGAACCTGGTATAATTTCTGGGGTTTCGATTATTACCCATTGTCTGATTTTAAATTGATGTTCTTGTACATTTCTCTTTTTATCGTGTAGTTCTTTGTAGCTTTCTTGATTAAAGCGAATGTTCATTCATGCCGTTTTCCACACTTCTTGCATTCGTTCTTTGAATCTGGTGACATAATCGTCGATTTCCATGTATTGTGAGATTGGTGGTTGATATTCTAAATCCATAGGCATGTTATATTCTCTACCATACATTAGTTTAAATGGACTCATTTTTGTTGCGGAGTGAATTGATATTCTGTAAGCCATTAACCATAAGTTTATATATTTGTCCCAATCCTTCTGATGTTTGATTACATAGTTTGACATAATTTCTATTAGAATACCATTGATTCTTTCAGTTTGCCCATTTGTTTGTGGGTGATATGGTTTCGCTCATAAAATTTGTGCCTTGATCGGTTAGGATTTGTTTCGGTGTCCCGTATCGTCAGCAAATTTCTTCGACTAGTATTTTGGCAATAGTTCTTGCTTTTTGATCAGAAATTGCGAATGCTTCCGGAAATTTTGTTAAATAATCTGTTATTACTAGAATGTAGACATTTCCTTTATCTGATTCCAGTAGTGGTCCTACTGCATACATTGCAATCATTGTCATGGGTTCGGTGGTATTGGCATAGGTTTTAAAGGTGTTTTCATTTTATTTACTGTACTTTTTCTGGTGGCACAAATTAAACAGTTTTTAATCCATTCTTCTACATCTTTGTTCATATTTGGCCAATAGTATTTTAGTTTCAATCGGGCTTCTGTTTTCTTGGCTGACATGTGTCCACCCAATTTTCCATCATGATATTGTATCAAAATTTCTTTTCGTCGATTCTCTGGTAAACACATCAATCTTTTGTCCCCATCCATTATTAATAGCCATTCCTTTTCGATTGTATATCTATGTTGAATTTTCTCCATATGCTCTATCAATTTACTGAATTTGTTGAATATTTTCATATCATTTTTATCTAAATATTCAATTATTAATTTAAACTCGTTATTTTCTCTTTGTTCGTTTTACAGCTTTGTAAAATCGATGTCTTATGCTATTATCATACAGATACGTCTTGCCTCATGATCCATCAGTTCCTCAAATACGAATCTCGACATGCAGTCAGCGTTTGTATTTGCTTTCCCAGCTTTGACTTTTATGTATGGTGAATATTCTTGTAATTGCATTGCCCATCTCATCAATCGGCTTGATGCTTCTTTATGTTACTAAAGGTTGGTGATCGGTTGTAATGATAATTTCATGTCCCATAACAGATATTTAAAGTGTTTTATCGCTTGGATTATTGCTAGAGCTTCTCTTTCAGTGATATCCGCATAATCCTAGGAATACTCGTACTTGAGTTACTGTTCTCGGTATCGGGCAGTTTTTTATCTTTTCCACGTTTCTTGGATCTGGTTGTTTGCCCTTTGCGGACACGATGTGCCCTAAAAATGTTATCTTTTCTTTTTTCCAATCGCACTTTGAAGGTTTTAATTTTAATTTCCATTTGGTTAATCTTACAAATACGTTTTTATGTCTTTCAAATGTTGTTCAAATGTGTTTGAATATATCAACAAATCATCAATGTATACAAATGTCACAAAATTCATGCATCGCTGAAATGAACCAGGCGCGTTTATTAGTCCGAACGTCATCTTTTTAAATTGATATAAGTCTTTTCCGATTTTGAATGCTGTTTTCTCTCTGTCTTCTTCTTTTACTTTTATTTGCCAATATCCACTCTTTAGATCCAACGATGTAAAATATGCTGCTCCATGCAACATTTGTAACATTTCATTGATGTCTGGTAATGGGTAAGTATCTATCTTTGAGTACCATCTTTCTTTTAAACCATTACTACTGGAAACTGCCATGGTGAACAACTTGGTTCAATTACTCCGACATCAAACATCTTTTGTACTTCCATTTCTGCGACGGATTTCTGAGCTACTGCCAATCTATATTGTCTCAATGTAATTGGTATTTCATCAGTTAGCGGAATAATATGTTGGGTAACATCGCTGGTACCTTAATCTAAATCAAATGCTGCAAAAATGTCTTTGAATTCAATTAGTAGTTTATTTAATTGTGCTTTTTCGTATTCATTTAATAATTCACTGTCGATTACCCATAAATCCTTCTCTTCGGTGTCATCGTTATTTATTTCTGGTAATTCAATATCCATCATTGGTGTTAATTTTCCCAAGCTCTCATTTTAGTAAATTATTTTGTCTTCTTCATCGAAGTTATTGATATTAATTGGTATTTCATTTTCCATATTAATATTTACTATTTCTCTTGCTAGTTGTAGTTCTCTTCGTTTTTGAAATTTCTGGTTTAGTTCAAACATCATTTTACCTTTCGCTTCTTCTTTGACTTTGACATAACCGATCATCTGAGTTCTCCCAGGTATGGTGATTGTTTCTGGACATTTAACTTCTGTCATCATAGAGCATATTTGTCCGGTTTTATCCTTTAATTTCATTGAACTTAGGTCGAGCACTATTTCTTTTAATAATTCAGGCATTAAATCTGTTCCAATTATATAAGGTGCATTTAATTTTCTAATTACCGCTAGATAGGTTGATATTTTTACGTCTTTGTATTCGATTAGTGACCATACTCTTCCAACGACATCTATTGATTCTTGACTACAGGTTATAACGTCCATTGTTGTTTCCTCGATACATGGCCATAGTCTTCCTGGTAACATGTTCTTGTTGATTGCGATTTGAGCCAATTTTAATTTTATGCTTTTTTTTATCGTTAGGCAATTCAAGCCAATTTATTTTAGTCTTTTTCAAAAATACCCCCTGACTATAGTGTGATTAAAAAAAAAATTTATTCAAAAAAAATATTTCAATTTTATTTCAAAAATGTGCCAAAATTTGAATTTAAAAAAAAATTCGAAAAAAAATTTTAAAAAAAAATCGCGCCAAAAACTCAAAAAAAATTTCGAAAAAAAAATACACACAAAAATTTCAAAAAAAAAATTAATTAAAATACACACAAAATTAATTAAGTTGATTAAATCATTATGTAATCAAGATAATCCGAAATTTAATCTGTAATTAAACCCCCCCCTATGTTTTTTTTATGTTGCAGTAAGCTCCTAACTACCTACTGTTATACATTTATTCCTATCTCGTTCAGCGCAACTTAATCTCTGTCTCTCTATTTCGACTTGTAAGTCGCTTTGCTCTTTGTCTTCGGTTATCTTCCTCACCATATTTTGTGTTTTTGTTAGCTGATTAACTTTGACGGTGGTGAATTTTCTGAGGTTCTCCTCCCTCCTTTCTTGTAGGTTTAATTTTGCTTGCAGATCTCGGATTTCCTCTCTTTGCTCCTCTATCTGCTCCCACATTTTCCAATCGTCAAGAGGTGTCCATTTCTGTGGTAGCTCCTTTAATTCCTTTACCACTACTTGATACTCTTGTTTCCAGGTTTTTGCCTGTTTCTTTAGTCCCTTTATACTTTTTCTCGCCTTTGTCCATCGCCTTTGACCACTCGGTTACTTGTAGGAATTGTTCTTTCTTAGTGCGTTCTAGTTCTTCTCGAACTCTTATTTGCACGCTCCCTACTTGTTCAATTTGAGTTTGGAGTTCCTCGTTTCGTTTTCCAGCACTCTCGACTCGGCATTGGTAGTATACGGATCTTGCCACTTGGCTAAGGTATTTTGCGCGCATTTTTTCCAACTCATCTATCTTTCTCAGCAGTCTTCGGCTCAAATTCTCTACTTCCTCTTCTAGTCGACTATTCTTTTGGCTGTTTAGTTCCAACATGACTCTTCCGAAGGTCGATTTTATCTTTTGTTCCTCATATCTGACGTGGAATTCTCTCTTTTTCCGGATGGCTTGGTCTGTCAGACTTCGTTGGTAGGCCGCGTCTATCACCTCTCCAAAGTAATCTATCTTTGCCTCTTCCAACTTGTCTTGTAGTTCTTCCACCTTTTTGTTTAGTAACTTCACCCTCATTTTTTCGTGAGTTATCTCTGACTCTTGTTCCTCCACTTGGGTTTGGAGTTTTCGTACTTTTTGTCTTTCCCTTTCCGTTAGGCATCTCGCATATGCGGCATCTATGACTTCGCTATGGTATGCGGTTTGTCTTTTTGCACCTTCCCATGCTTCTTTTGCTACTCTGTTACTCAACTTTTGGACTTCATTTTCCAATTGGTTATTGTTTTGGTTCACCAATTCTAACATTACTTTCCCATAGCTCGTCTTCCAATTTTGTTCCTGGCTACTTTTGCATACTTCCTTTAGTTGGATTAATTGCTCTTCCTTTTCGTGGGTTTTCTTTTCCCGCCATTCTGCCTTTTCTCGTAATTTCTCGGTTTCGGCTTTTTGGATTGTTGCTGTTTGTTGTAGTACGTAGCTTCGCTTTTCTTCTTGGATACTTTGCTCTACTTTTTTATTCACTAGTTTTTCAAATTGCTCTATTCCTTCCTCGTATATTTCTTTTATACGGCACATTATGTTGTTACTTTGCTTCGCGTTCATGTCTTCTTGGTTGTCTTGTTTATCATGTATTTGCTGCCACATCATTTCGCATTTTCTTATTTCGACTTTTATTCTATTTATTGCTTCCATCTCCTCATTCTTTATTAGTATCGCTTTACCCGTCTTATCGTTCATTATTTGCATCATCATCATGACTGGAAGGTCGGTTCTCACTTCAATGTTCATTTCCTTGATATTCATTTTTTCTATAATTCCAAATTACAATTAACTTCTGTAGTTCGCGGTGGTTATTGTCTTTTTTAATTTTACGCAAAGTTATTTTACTGTTTTATGGGTTCTACTTTTACATTATATACATATATAGATATTTATACTTATATACACTTTACACTGATCGACACACTCAATCTGTTTTCCATACCCCCCGTTCGTTCTACTGATATTTTTACAAATAACGTATCTTCCTTTACGTGGCTCCACATAACTTCTTGTGTGGCCATTCTTGGTGCTCCAGTAGCGGTTCCTTCGTTTGTTGTTGGTCTACTATGGCATGACCCTCCTGCAGGCTTGTATGTTTCTGCTAATATATCGTTTGCACATAGTATTGCTAGCGTCGTTTTGTTGCTAAATGGCCATAGTAGTAGCTCATCAAAATCTCCTTTAGCTATTGCAAAAAATACGGATATGTGTGTACCTTTTCCCAACCCGTCTCCGTCTAGATACACTCTCAATTTCATTTTGTATCCATTTTTCCATGAATAGAATGGTGGGCTCGTTATTGATACCTGCGTTCCGTCTCTTGCTTTCTGCCATTTTTCGGTGAAGTCCGTAATTTTCCATATGTATGGTGTTACTGGCAATTCTCCCCGCGGTAGGAATCAATTTCGTCATTTTTTCGTACTGTTCCTTCATCTCTTTCATTATTTTCTCCATAACTTGTATGGCCTCGGTCGTTTTTTGCCTTGCTAGTTCGAACTCTTCTCTGGTGTCGAAGATTTCATTCATTAAGATTTTGTGGGATTCAACTTCGATTTCTATCTCGTCGATTTTATGCTTGTTATCGCTTATAGCTGTCATCCAGATTTTTGTGTGTTCTTCGCTTTTTATTTGTAGATGTTGGGACATCTCTCCGTTCAGGGTTTTTTCCTCGCACCCCCATTTCTTTAAAGGACATTCTATTTTTCTTTTGCTGTATTTTTTCCAATGTTCTTTGAGTTCTACCTCTTTTTCTACTCCGCATTGGTTTGGACATATTCCTCTGAAATATTTGGAAAAATTTTTCGTCTTTTACATTTGTATGTTCAGTTTGTATTTTTAACCGCGTTTCGGTTCTGTTGCAGTGTTCGCATTTTATTCCTTTTTCTTCACACGTTTCGTCGTGGTGTCTTTCTTCGCCTTTGTTTATTAACTGTTTACATTGTTTGCAAGGCTCCCTTTTGTACTCACATCCGTCTATATGGTCACTTGCGTCCTTGATTTTTCCTTTCCACTCGCAGGGTGGGTTTGGACAGTTTATTTTCATTGTGAGTATCTCTTTTGTGGTTGCTCGATCTTCTCGTGTTTCTTTTAAGGATTCTATCTCTATTTCTCCGCAATCTGGGCATGGTTTTGGTCCGTTTAATGTTAGACCGATTATACATTCTGTACACAATCTACATCCACATTCCGTTTGTCGTGGTTCTTTTAATAACTCTGTGCACAGCCCACATCGAAGTCTGGCTTCTATTTTTATCTGGGGTTGTTTTCGGGTGATTTCGATGATCTCGTTTATTTCTGTTGTAGTTGATTCTCGATTCATTCTCTACAATATATAAATTTAGTTTTTTGTTTTCTTCTTACTGTTATACATAGAGTTTTTACGTATTTTTTGGGTTTTGTTTTCTATACTATTTTATACATTGATTTTTTATTTTTATTTTTGTATTTTCTTTCTACTTTATACATTTATACTTTTCACGTATCTACACTCTTTCGTCTTCTTTTCATTCTACACTACTAGATTAGTCTGGTTCCAGTCTTTCTTCTTCGTGATTTAGTAACCATTCGGTCCAGTCTTCAGGTTGCTCGTCTTCTGTTGTTTGCGTTAATCGTTCTAATTCATTTCTTTGCCACTGATTCTGTGTTTTTAATATTTCCATTTCTCTCTCCATACTGTTGGTTTTCCTCTGTTGTTCTTCCACGTTTGTAAGATGGTAGAAATTGGCATTTAGGGCTTCTCTTAAGGCTACTTGACTTTCTGCCCACTGCTCTTGTAACGTATTTACTGTGTTGGTTAACGTGTTACATTGTTGTTTCCACATCTCCGTTATTGCTTGTTCATTCGTGTTCTCGTTGTAGTGTTGATTTATTTCCTTAATGGTTACACTTGTCATTTCTTTTCTCATCTAATTTTAAATGTTAACAAAAATATAGGGTTATATATTATACATAGCGCAGTTATAATAATAATATACATATATTTTATACATTTATATACACTCATATGCCCGTTATCTATACATGTTGAAGTTTATGAGGGGTTTCCACCTGTTGGAACACCTCCTCCCACCGCTTTTGTTTTCTCAAGTCGTTTCCTTGTTCGCTGGTTTCTATTTTTGTTATCCACGTTCGTTCTTGTAATTGTAATTCATAGTTACATCGCTCTATTCTTGGCTGGTTTATTTGCCTTGGTTGTTTTTGTTTTCCGATGGTTTTTAGTATCCATAAAGCTACAACTATTGCGGCTGCACTTATCACTCCACTCATGATCCAAATGGTTCGTATAAGGTATGGTAGGTTTCTTGTTCCTTCCGTGTCGTTTGTCGTGGTCTTCTCTATTCTTTGTTGTGCCTTTTTTGGCTTTTGGTTTTTCTTTATCACTTCTAGTATCTTTTCCATCTGCTCCTCTGAGATGTATCTTTCTTCTTCTTTATCTTTGGTTTCGTTTTCTCTTTTTGTGGTGTCTTTTTCCTCCTCTTGGTACGTCATCGTGGTAGTTCCATGTGTTTTATTTTCGATTTCATCTTGTTGAGGACACTTCGGTAAGTTTAGTTTTCTCCATACGCATACTGAATATCTTGTTTTTGCAGTTAGGTGGTTTATCTCTTTTAGATGGTCTACTTTAAGTTTGTGGAATTGACATTGTAACATCTTATTTCTCTCGCTTGTCATTTCTTTCAGGCATAGTCGTTTCAGTAGCACCTGTAAATTTTTTGTGACTATCAATTTTCTTCCTCCGGTGATGATTCCTTGTTGGTCGAAGTCAATTACTGTCGTTACATGTCCGGCTGTCCATTTATTTGTGGCCTTCCTCATTATTGGTTCCATCTTTTCCGTCGTACATTTTAAGTGTTTTGTTCTTGGTCTGAATATGCAGATTCTGTAGTTAGTTTGTGGTTTCAATCCTCGTAATAATAGTTGATCTCCTGGATTTATTGCGATTCCTTGACATTGTCCTGTTCCTTTACCGTCCTCACCGATTTCTGCTATACATATTTTGTTCACTTGATGGATATATATTTTTAGCAATTCGATGTTGTCATTGGTTGTTCTTATTTTATTTGTTTCCCATTCCGAAGGTTTCATTTGTTTTTTGTTGTAATCGGTTACCATCGTTTCTTGTTTTATAACTGTTTTCTTTGTTATGCTCATTATTCTTTTTGTCGTTGGCTGCGTAGTTTTGCTCGTTGGATTCCCTAGCGATTTTCTCATTACGCATCTTGTGCGTTTCTTGTCTCTGTAGATGCATATTCGATATCTTCGTAGGGCTTTTATTCCTTTTATATATATAGGATCTCCTAGATTTGTTATTTCCTTTTCGCATATTTTATTTCCTATCCAGTTACGTTCGATTCTTGTTATGCACACTTGGTTTATTGCTTGCCCACTGATGTTTGTTATCATTAGATAGTTGATGTTCATTATTATATCCTCTCTGTCTCTTCGGTTATCGCTTAGTCGGTACTGGGCTACTGTTAATTTCCACGTTGTTAGAACGATAGATATTGCTAGGATATTATTTTTCCATAATTCGAGTTTTTGTTTTCGTTTTTATTATTTTTGTTGTTTTTGTTGTTGTTAACCCTGTTGTTGTTTCGTTCCTCGTTTTCTCTTTTCGTTTCTTGATTCTTTTTCTTGTTTTGGTCATTTTGATCCTTGTCTTCGTCATCCTTGTCTGTCTTGTCTTCCCCGGTGTTCGCACAAATGTCGTCCTCGACATTGATTTTCCTTATCAGTGCTTTGTATGCCGTTATTGCTTTATCTCTCGCTTTGATTAATTCATCCAGAGATTTTCTTTCTTCTTGTATCATCGTTTTAGCGGTTTGCCAATTTTTTACGAGGTCAATTAGCTCTGTTTTTCCGTTTCCAATTCTTTTTGGTTCTTTGAAGTTGTCGGTGAATTTAATTTCTTGCCGTTCTAGCACCATCATAATTATTTTCGGGTTTCCTTCCTTTATTATTAGTTTCTTGAGTAATGCATTTTCTCCTTCTTCATATCTTTCGTATATGTCTATTGCGTACTCCTCGGTTTTCGGTATTTTCCAGTTTAATAGGATTTTCATCGCTTCTTTATTTCGATAGATTGTTCTCCATGATAGTTGTCGGGTGTCTGCACATAGCTCCTCTATGTCTCTTCTTGTTGCGTTTTCTGTTATGAATTTTATCATCAACATGTTTGGTTCGCCTGTTGCTAGGTCGAGTACGCTACTCCAATCGTCTGATCTTTCTGTTAATTCCGATCCGGTTCTTATTAGTTCTTGTATTACTGAAGTTTTTATTCTGGATAGGGCGGCGTACATTAAAGCTGTTTTGCCGTTTTTTCCTCTTCTATTTGATTTTTCTCCGCATTTCTCCAGTAATTTTATGATTTTCAAGCTACGTCTATCCTGTTGTTGGTGTATGGCTGTATGCAACGGTATCATTCCCGACGGCATTGTCAAGGTAAAGGCTCTTGGTAACTTTCGCATTATCAGTTCTGTATCTGGGTCATCTCCGTCACCGATTGCGTAGGATTGTACTATTATTCCCAACCTGGTAAGTATTTGCGCTCTATTTTGCAATCCGAATCTTGGGGGCATTATTTGTCTTGCTGTGCGTACTATCTCATTCAATTGGTTTCTTTGCGTTTGCCGTACTTTTTCGAAAACTTCTCGTTTTACCTTCTCGCTTGCTAACGTTTGTCGGATATTTCGATTAGCTCGCAGATTATATATGATTTTCTGGTAGACCCGTTGAATATAGCTGAATTGACTCATTAGGTTGGAACACTGGTGTAATTCCCATGCTTTATAATGCTCTTTATGCCGGAACTCTCTTATCAGTTTGAACAATTGTTGTTTTTCTCTCATTACTTGTTGTTCGGTCCCGCTGAAGTTGGTTAACAACAGGTCTCCTCTTTTGATTAATTCGTATACTGGTTCCAAGGAATTGTATTGAAATAATGCTAGCTTGATGAACTCGTTTTCTCCTTGCTCGTAAGTTTGGTTGGTATTTATTGCCCATTTCCCATTATCCGGTCGTTTCCATTTGATCAATCTTATTGCCATCTCCTGTTTATTGCATTCCAGTGCAACTCGAAGTAGTTCGTGTAGATCTTCTAGGTTGTCGATGTTTTCTTTGGTGACATTTCCCAGCATTAATTCCAAATTTTTTGGTACGTTTGTCAATATTACAGAATTCAGTGCTGTGGCTCCTTTTTTATCCATTGTTATATCTGCTCCCGCTTCTAACAGTTCTTTGATTATCCACGTTGGAGTGTCTTTCCTTGCTGCTGTCATTAGTGGGGTTTCTCCATTTTCGTTTTTTACGTCGATTGATTTTCCTATTCGTTTCCAAACGTTGATGATTTCTTGAGTTCTTTCATGGTTATTGGTGTTGATGATCGTATGTAGCGGTGTGTTATTCTCTTTATCACCCATGGTTAATAATATTGGCCACTTGGTCATGATTGTCGTTATATGTTCGATATTTGATTCATCATAATTATATCTATCAACTATTCTCATCAATCCTCCTAATATCTCGATGTCCCTTTTCTCTCTTGTCCATTCTGGTAGTAACGCTTTTGCTTCTTTAACAATATTCTCTGCCGTTTCGGGCTCTAATTTCCCAGAATGGTGATCTCCCCATTCCTCGTCGTCATATTCTTGATATTCGTCTTCATCATATTCATCTGCGTCTATACGGTCGAAGTTTTGATTTGTAAATCTCATCATACATATTCTTGATGTCTGTGACCGCGTTGTTATACGCCTTTCCTCTGGTTGGGATGTTATCGTTTTTGGTATAGCTTTACATCTGGCTACGTTTACGTATATTGGTCTTGTGAATGGGCTGTTTACTAATTTGACTCTGACATTGGTCTCGCTTGCGTATAATATTTCATATGGTCCTTTTCCATTTCGTTGTAGTTTCTTTGTTGTTCCGGGTATTAGTTCGGGTGTTTCAATAATTACTCAATCTCCAATACTGAAGGTGTGTGGCTTTACATTTCTTTTCTGATCGTGTAAATCCTTGTAACTTTCTTGGTTGAATTTGATATTTAGCCCTGCCGTTTTCCAGATTTCTTGCATCCTCTCTTTGAATTTCGTGACATAGTCATCTTCCTCCATATATTGTGAAATTGGTGGCTGATATTCTAGGTCCATCGGCATATTGCATTCTCTACCATACATTAGTTTGAATGGACTCATTTTTGTTGCTGAGTGAATCGACATTCTATATGCCATTGGACACAGGTTAATGTATTCATCCCAATCTTTCTGGTATCGATCCACATAATTCGATAAGATTTGTATTAATGTCCCGTTGAATCTCTCGGTTAGTCCATTACACTGTGGATGATACGGTGACGTTCGTAATTTGGCTATCTTGAAATAGTTTGTTACTTCCTTCAATATTTCACTCATGAAGTTCGTTCCTTGATCTGTTAGTATTTGTTTTGGGGTTCCATATCTGCAGCATATTTCTTCTACTAATTTTTGTGCGATTGTTTTGGCTTTTTGATCCTTCATTGCAAATGCTTCTGGAAATTTGGTTAGGTAGTCTGTAACCACTAGGATGTATACATTCCCGTTCAACGTTTCCGGCAAGGGTCCTACTACGTCCATTGATATCATTGTCATTGGTTCTGCTGGTACTGGTATTGGTTTTAACGGAGTTTTCCATTTTGATCCCGTGTTTCTTCTTGTTGCACAAGTTAAGCAATTCTTTATCCAATCTTTTACTGATTCCGACATGTTTGGCCAAAAGTATTTTTGTTTCATTCTGGCGAGTGTCTTTTTTGCTGACATATGACCTCCTAATTTGCCGTCGTGATATTGTATTAACAGATCTTTGCGTCTATTTTCTGGTATAACCATCAGTCGTTGTTCACCATCTGCTATTAGTAACCATCTCTTTTCTATCAGATATCGATGTCGATGTTTGTCCATATGTTCCTTTAGTTGTAAATCACTTTCGTATACTTCTGGTTTGCCGGTTCTGACGTATTCTATTATCAATTTTAGTTCTGGGTCCTCTTGTTGATCCTTCATCAATTGTGAGAAGTCAATGTCTTCGGCGATTATTGCACATATCCGTCTCACTTCTTCGTCCATTAAATCCGGAAAGATGAATCTGGACATACAATCTGCATTTGCATTTGCTTTTCCTGCTTTGAATTTTATAAACGGGGAATATTCTTGCAACTGCATTGCCCATCTCATAAGTCTACTGGATGCTTCCTTGTGTTGTCCCAACCATACTAGCGGTTGGTGATCCGTCGTTATATAGATCACATGTCCCCATAGCAGGTATTTAAAATGTTTGATGGCTTGAATGATTGCCAAGGCTTCTCGTTCAGTAACTGAGTAGTTTTTCTCATGTTTTTTGAACGTTTTACTATAATAACCTATTACTCGTTCCTTTCCCTCGTCGTCTAGTTGACCTAGTATTGCGCCTGCAGCGTAACCACTTGCGTCTGTTGCTAATAGTAACGGTTTTTTGAAATCTGGGTGTACTAAAATTGGTGCTTCAATTAGTTTATCTCTTAGTGACTCAAAAGCGAGTTGTTGTTCTCGTCCCCATACAAATGATATATCTTTCTTTACTAATTCTTGTATTGGTTTTGCTACTCCAGCGTAGTTTTTGATGAATTTTCGGTAATATCCGCATAATCCTAGGAATTCTTGTATTTGGGTAACTGTCTTCGGGGCTGGACAATTTTTGACTTTCTCGATGTTTCTTGGATCGGGTTCTTTCCCCTTTGCTGATACTATATGTCCCAAAAACGTCACTTTTTCTTTTGCCCAATCGCATTTTGATGGCTTCAATTTTAATTTCCATTGTCTTAATCGGATAAATACTCTTTTGATATCCTCCAAATGTTGTCCAAATGTGCTTGAATATATTAGTAGGTCGTCAATGTACACCATGCACTGTTTTATCCCATGCGTAACGAAATTCATGCATCGCTGAAAAGATGCTGGTGCGTTTGTTAATCCTAATGGCATTTTCCGGAATTGATATAGATCTCTGCCGATGGTGAAGGCTGTTTTCTCCTTGTCTTCATCTTTAACTTTAATTTGCCAATATCCGCTTTTCAAATCAAGTGACGTGAAGTATGCTGCTCCTTGAAGAGTTAGTAGCATTTCATTGATGTCCGGTAATGGGTATGTATCTCTTTTTGTTACAGCATTCAGCTTTCTGTAGTCTATGCAGAATCTTTGTGATCCGTCTTTCTTTTTTACCATGACAACTGGAAATTGCCAAGGTGAGCAGCTTGGTTCTATTACCTTTGCCTCGAGCATTTTTTGTACTTCTTTTTCTGCCACCGTTTTTTGAGCTTCTGCTAACTTATATGGTCGTAATGCGATTGGTGTTTCATCTGATAGCGGTATTGCATGTAGGGTTACATCACATGTCCCTAAATCTAGATCTGATACTGCGAATATATCTTGATATTCCATTAGTAATTGTTGTTATTGCTCTTTCTCATTTTTGTTCAATAACGTACTGTCTATTGTCCACAATGCTTCGGCTGTCTCACCTTCTTTTTGTATTTTTGGTAGTTCGATGTCCATCATTGGCGTCAGTTTTCCCAACTTTTCATTTTCGTATATTATTTTATCTTCCTCGTCAAAATTTGTGATGTTGATTGGTAATTCGCCGTTTTCGTTAATCTCTACGATTTCTCGCGCTAGTGGTAACTCTCGTCGGTTTTCGAATTTTTTACTCGGTTCGAATATCATTTCACCAGTAACATCTCCATCTATTCTAATATAACATATCATTTGTGATTTTGCTGGCACCACTATTCTTTCCGAACATCTCACAATAGCATTCATGGTACAGATTTTTCCCGTTTTATCCTTCAGACACATTGTTCCTAAATCGATGACAATCTCTTTGAGTAGATCTGGCATTAAATCCGTTCCGATTATACACGGTACACTTAATTGAGGTATCACTGCCAAATAAGTATCTATTTCGTTATCTTGATATTTCAACGTTGTCCACCATCTCCCCATTACGTTGACTGTCTCTTTACTGCATGCGATCACGTGTACTCCGGTTGGTTCAATATCTCTCCAAAGATGTCTGGGTATTTCGCTCAATAATATTGCTGAGATATTTGCTCCAGTATCTATCATTGCTTTTGTCTCATTTCCATTTATTTCAATCACGATGGTTAGAGCTGGTCCTGCTGGTGTATACAATGCTGCTATTGTTCTCACATCGACGTCCTGGTCTACACTTCGAGTTCGTCTTGAGGATACAGGATTTGTTACTTCCCAGTTGGGATTATATAACGTTGGGTATACGTTTGCCTGTTCCTTTGCATGTTCCCATTGTCATTGCTTGGGTTCGTGATTGTTTTACTGGTTCCTCGTATCGTAATTTTGTCATTGGTTCTGGTATCCATGCATTAGTTTTTCCACTGTCCCAGTATTCAGGTGCTTTGATCATTGCTGGCGCGTTTCCGTTCTCATTATTATCCTCATCATTGTCGTCACTATCGCTGTTATTTCTCCTATATTCTTTGACTCTTTCCCACATACTTTTTCTACTTTTCTTGAGTTCTTCTCTTGCTCTTTCGCCGTACAATGCTTTCCTCAATCGTTTGCCCATTTCTTCATCGGTTCCTTTTATCTTGGTCAGTATTCGCATTAATCGTTTTATTTTATGGATATCTTTTGAATGACCATGCAATATCCTTGTTTTTGCTAGAAATGGTAATACTCCAACTACTAACTTCCAATTTACTCTTTTTTCTCTTTTATAGATATCAAAACAGGCCAACATTTGCGTCAGTATTACTCTCACAATCTGAATTATCAGTATGATACCTAGAATTCCAGCCATCATCTGTCCGAATACCAGGAATCTTCCCCACATTGCTTTAATCATGTTAGTTGTTGCTAATTGGAAATGTTCTGGTGACAGTAATAATTCGTAGTCTGGCTTTTGTTCGTAGTTCGTACCGCCTGTTATTGTTACGATATTTGATAGCACAGATTCTTTCCTTGCGGGAAATAAAAGGTTTTGTCTTGCCGCTTCTAGACTCTCTTGTGAGTACATACCACTGTTCACTACATCTAATAGTCGAAATTCTTGTTCCGTTGTTAATTCCGTTAATCCAAACTTTCTGATTGTTGTTCAGTTATTAATGAATTATTCACTGTGTATGGGTTATCAGTGTTCAGAAGTTGATACATAGTAAGTTAACTTTTTATGTTTTCTGAAAGTATTATTATTATTATTATTATTATTATTATTATTATTATTATTATTATTTTATTAATATATATTTTATTATTATTATTTTATTATTTTTTATTAAGGATAGGTTGCTGCAGAGTGGAGGAGATGGGTTGCTCTTGCGAATGACTACCACCTACCTTAGGCAATACTATGTAACACTGAAACTCAAAAATTTAATTTAATAAAATTCTTTGAAAAAAGTTTTTGAAAAATTTCTTTGAAAATTTGATCGTTATCAATATGTATAAAAAAGTCATTGTACAAATTATACTAAAAAATTTGATTGTAAGATTACATTCAAAATTTTTTCAATTAAAAACATGTGTAAAAATTTCATTGTAAAATTATCCTAAAAATTTCATCTTTAAAAATTATATATAAAAAATTCATCGATATAATTATACTAAAAATTCTACTTAAAATCATATATAAAAAATTCCATTATAAAATTATGTTAAAAATTTTATCATTTAAAAATATGTATAAAAATTGATCGATAAAACTATATTAAAAATTTTATTTAATAAATTTTATCATGCAATATTGTCGACTCTTTAACTTTAAAAATTCTTAACTTATGTAATTTGCCTACTATAACTGCTTTTAAAATTTTCAGTTTTAAAAATTATCCTTAACTGTTGACTCTCTATTTAATTTTAAAAAATTCTTACCTAACTTACCATACTTTACTCTAGGCACCTTAGATTACTTTAAGAACCTTAATTTACTTAAATTTATTCTAACGTACTTTAAATTACTCTGATGTACCATAATTTACTTAAATGTACCCCAATGTACTTAAATTGACTTTCGACCCTTTAATTTACCTTAATGTACTCTAATGTATCTTAATTTACTAGAGGAACCTTAATTTACTCTAATATACTTAAATGTATTCTAATGTACTTTAATTTACTGTAATTTATCTAAATTAACTTTAATATACTCTAATGTATCTTAATTTACTTTAGACCCTTTAATTTACCTTAATTTACTTTAATATACTCTAATGTATTCTAATGTACTTTAATTTACTTTAGGTATTTTAAATTATTTTTATCTAGAGCCTAAATTTGCCTATGAACAAATATTTCAAGTGTTTTTTTAACAAGCCTATAAAATACCCCTGTCAATTTTTTTTATCAGAAGGCGTTTCAAGCCATTTTTATTTTATGCTTATATTTACCTATAGAAAGTATTGAGACCAAATATTGCATTAGTTTTTATTACGAATTAAAAATATCCCTGAATATATCACATCTTAGGCGATTTGAGCCAATTTTAATTTTATGCTTTTTTATCGTTAGGCGATTCAAGCCAATTAATTTTAGTCTTTTTCAAAAATATCCTCTGAATATAGTGTGTTTAAAAAAAATTTGTGAATGAAAATACCCTCTCTGACCATTTTAGGCGATTTGAGCCAATTTTAATTTTATGCTTTTTTATCGTTAGGCAATTCAAGCCAATTTATTTTAGTCTTTTTCAAAAATACCCCCTGACTAAAGTGTGATTAAAAAAAAATTTATTCAAAAAAAATATTTCAATTTTATTTCAAAAATTTTCCAAAATTTGAATTTAAAAAAAAATTCGAAAAAAAATTTTAAAAAAAAATCGCGCCAAAAACTCGAAAAAAATTTCGAAAAAAAAAATTAATTAAAATACACACAAAATTAATTAAGTTGATTACATCACTATGTAATCAAGATAATCCGAAATTTAATCTGTAATTAAACCCCCCCCTATGTTTTTTTTATGTTGCAGTAAGCTCCTAACTACCTACTTATAACACAATAAACCGAAACGAATTCAACGAAACGAAAAGATTAAAAATTTTTAACGTGAATCGCAATGACCGAAGCATCAATATTTTTCATTTTTCTTTTGTACCGAATTATTGTCAGCAGATCAACAATAGATATTTACACGAAAACCGGCATCGTAGAAATTAATATTAAATATGAGTTTGGTGCAGGATTGTGTGATGTGAGGTTCTAATTAATTATTTCTTTTATTATCTTTATTATTAGATTGATAAAAATTTTTTAATACTAAATTATCCCCCTTCAGTTTCTTTTATTTTTGTTTTTTAAGAAAATCTTTGACAACATGCAGGCCGGATATAAAATCCCAAAACTAACATCACAGGAATCTGGAAAACCCAACAATAATGATAACACCCACCAAGAATGTCAGAGAAAATATGCCCAGTTGGTCGCAGAACACGAACGCACGCTCGGTACGTGGTTCGCCCCCGAGGCTGTGAAAGCCCTCCACAACCAAATCCACCGACTTACCAGATGCCGAGAAGACTTGATCGCGGAAAGTCGAGCGCAGCGAATCATCATCAACAATCAGAGCGCCGTCTTGGTAGCTTCTTTTAATGAAGACGAACTGACAAAACGATTAGCCGGCCGGGATTTGGCAATAAAGCTGAACCTAATTCCAGCAAATCATATAACCGGAAAAGGCACAACTGGTCCTCCCCAAACACCGAAGACCAGCAAGAAGCATAACCCCAGCAAAAATCGGCATCGCCGTGAACGACGTCGAGCTGAGGGGGTTTCTCTATTAAAAAACGCAGCTCAAACTCTGGAAGAAGCGGCCATACTAGTTGCCGAACAACAATCGCAATTGGCCAGATCTGCCGAAAAACCGCTAGAAATGAAAAAAGTTGAAGAATATACAACCGAAATCTGCGCCGGTGAAACGGACGAGTTGCGAATTCAGATGAAGATTTCCTCCAAGTCAACTAACACTTCGGAAACCGACTCAAATCGCAAGTCCTCCACTTCTATCGGTTATTGGACGGACGATTATTGGATCTTACGAACTGAAGATCAGCCGAAAGCGAATCTTTCCCGTCGATATTGACGAATGAAACTGGATCCTGTAGAAAACGGAATTGCATCTTGCCATAACAATTTAAATCAATTTGTATTGTGATTATATTTTATTATTTACCTTTAATTATTGTTTTCTCCTTTTGTAAGTATCATCATCGTGAAATAGAATTTTCTTTTGTTGTTATTCATTAAATTTCTTAATTAATTTCGATATGTCTGAGAATATATGAGGAAAGGATGTATGGAGGCTTGCCTGAGTATAAAGTAAGATTGATGAAGTTCGATGCATGTGAATAGCTTGACTGAAAAGCGGCATTTAACTTGAAATGTTGGAAATGGAAATAATTATGATTGTTGAAAAATTGATTTTAAACCTTTAAAAAAGGATATGTGGAGGAATGGAAGATTAAACATGAATAAAGAGAAAACTGTGGATATTAAGGGGATTTTATTTTCCTTTAAAAGCGCTCAGGAAATTTGCTTAAACTTAAAACAGCTGATTTAACAGCGATTACAATTAATTATATAATAATTTAAATTTTCGCCAATTACTTAAGGAAAAGATTTTCCAAATTAAAACAAAATTCGAGGTTACCAATATTGTTTCGAAATTTTAATAATTAATTCAGAGGTAAATCGGAAGTTTTAGATAATTTAAGGATCAGAATTTTCCAAAGTTATAAATCCAATTTTTCTTTGGAAAATGTCCTATATTTTAGAAGTTAAAATTAATTTATTAATTATGTAAATTTAATGTTAATCAAATTTAACGGACCAAAGATAGATAAGCAGCCAGGTCGCAAAGGAATACATTTCCGGCAGTAAGGTGTGCTAAGACTCGCCAATAAATTAAATGAGACTTTAAAGGAATTCTGATTCGGATGTATACATATAATCGATGATAACAGATGGGAAAGTGTGTGCCAATATCGAGGGAAATAGATAAATGAATTAGACATAAGTCCTTCTATCGGCCGTCAGGAACCCGAAAGCGAGATTATCACAGGGAGTAGTCTTGGAAACGGGGCTCACCTGCTTGTGGACTCTCGGCTACTGTATACAGTACCAACATGGGCTTGCTCATGGGTATACAGTGGTTACGTACAAATTGTGTGGCGTCTGGGGAAGATAAGAATTACTCTAGCAGAAGCAAGAGTTGATTGAAGGAATAGATAAAAATAAATGAGAGCAGGTTAAAACAAAAATTAATTCTACCCAGTACGCCAACACGTACAATTTGTGATAATTTTGATGATAATAATAATAATGTATTTTATTGATTTTATGTGTTTTTATTGGTATAGAATTAATAAAGTAAGTATAACATTGTAATATAACAATAATAAAAATAATAATAGTAATTATCCGAATATAAGACGCTTTTTTTTCATCACTTTTGGGGATGATAATCGTGGTGCGTTTTATACATGGGTATAACAGGAAATATTTTTTCCTACTCAGAAAAATTTCTGAAAAACCGGTATGGGCAAGGGAAATAAAGTATAAATTAATACAAAATGTTTATTTTTAGTTACAGAATGTTTTTTCATTACAGAGACCATTATTTTCATCTTTACTTTCCATCAAATTCTCAATCTCAATGGACTCGTTCATAATCATACCAGCTGGCCAATGAATGTTCTTTGGTAAAGACTTTCTTTTAAAAATTACATAAGGTGGCATCTTCTTGCCATCCCCCATAAGCTCCCAACATAACTGTAAACCGATTTTTTTCGTTGCCTGTAGTTTTAATAGGTACAGACTTGACTCCTTTGAAATCCAATGTCTGAAATGAAGGTATTTTCTACATCATCCGGCAGTCGCTGTGCAATTGAAGTCCTTCTTCATTTATAGAAATATCATTCATTTTAATGAAAAGCTGGCACCAGCGCGCTGAGGCTTTAAATATTGAACCAGGATACATCTCCTTGACTAACTCTAAAGCCTTCAACCTAACTTCTACAGTGGATATTGAGGAACCTGAAAATCGCCTTTCATGAAGATATTCAACTAATTTTTTCTCCACATCAGGAAAAAATAATTTCCTACCTCTGCCAGAGGCCTTTGTAGAGGATCTGCACTCTTTTAAAGTATTTTTATTTTTTCTCCAACGCCTTACATTAGCTTCACTGAGTCCATATTCTCTAGATGTTCCTCTATTTCCGATACGTTCGGCTGCTTCAATTACCTTCAATTTGAAACCTGTCGTATAACTGCAGCGTTTTGAAGACATTATAGGGAAATAAAAATTTTAATTTGAATTTAGGTAACTGAAATTTTAACTTAAAACAAAAAATAGATTTAATAATAAATTTAATGTAAGGTAATAATTATACATGCGTCTTATATTTGGGTTACTTATATTTTCTTGAATTCAGTCAATTTTTAATGATGCGTCTTATATTGGGTGCGTCTTATATTCGGATAATTACGGTAATAATAATAATAATAATAATAATAATAATAATAATAATAATAATTTTATTTATTATTTTATTTCTTTTGTGATATTATTAATATTGATTATTTTCTTTTTATGCTTGAGGAAAGGAAGATGTGTGGTCAAATCATGGATATAAAAATTGACGTACAATTTGTGATAATGTTGATGATAAAAATAATAATGTATTTTATTGATTTTATTTTTTTTTATTTGTATAGTATTAATAAAGTATTAATAACATTGTAATATAATAATAATAATGTATTTTATTGAATTTATGTGTTTTTATTGGTATAGTATTAATAAAGTGTTAATAACATTGTAATATAATAATAATAATAATAATGTATTTTATTGATTTTATGAGTTTTTATTAGTATAATAAAAATTAATATAGTATATATTTTGTAATATAATAATAATAATATTAATAAAATAATAATAAAAATAATAATAATAAAAATTACAAAATATATACTACTTATAAAAGTAAGTAGATAGTTTATATTTTAAAAATGATTGAAAATTCTGTGACCTTGAAAATTAATAATATTAATAAAAAATAAATAAAAAAATAGAATAAAAATTTCAAATTATATACTACTTATGAAAGTAAGTAGATAGTTTATATTTTAAAAATTATTAAAAATTCGGTGCCCTAGAAAAAAATTTGTGGTATGTGGTCCAGCGGTGACATGGTCTAGCGGTGAAATAACCATCTACTCCCCTTATCTCAAAGATATTTTATTCTTTCTAAGTTTCACTAAAATATTTTTAAAAATCAACTGAATTAATAAAAGTTTGGTTTAATTAACAATAAATTTTAATTAAATCTTGTCTCTGTGTATTTCAAAAGTTGATTGTAATTTACTGTAAAATACATTAATCCCTGCCCAATAATCCTCTGAAAAGCTTTACATACTTTCAACAATTAAATATCATTTACTATTCAAAATCTGTCAGTCAAATTGGATTCTAATTGGTAAATAATTATCTTAAATAGATGTTTCATAAACATTTTGTTCCTAAAATAAACTTTTATTTAAAATAATCTTAAAATCAAGTTAAATCTATTAAATTATCAAGAAATTAAGTGCTTCTAAAATTATAGATTTACACTCATTTCTTCAATAATTTCTACAAGAAACATAATAGTCCCCCAAATCCATTAAAATTCAACAGAGAACCATAAAATTCACAAAATAAAAATGATTCAAAATTTAATAGGAAATGTTAAATATCATCTAAAACTTGATATTTCATTACTAAAAATTATCATAAAATTTCCCTAAAAGCTCTAATTAATTTAAATAGCCTAAAATTACTTTATTTTTGCCCATTACAACCTTATATATTGAAGGTTGTAATTAAATTTATTAAAAGTTAATTAAACTTTCATTGAAAATGACAAGTCAGTAACAAGTCAACAAATGGAATTTTAATTAGTAGAGATTATATTCTATAAAGAAAATTTTCAGTGAAGAAGTGATATTGGTGAGATAGTACATTAAGTGACTAAAATCGTTGAAATTACTGAAAAAAGTGGAATAGCTAAAGATATCTACTAAATAGATGAAATATCAATTGATATATTAAAAACTTACAAGGGTAATATGCTTTGAATGGAGAAAATATACATCGAAGAGGAAAATATTCGTTGAAGAGGAAAAACCATTCTTTGAATAAGGCAAACATTATTTGAAGAGAGTAAATTTTCATTAAAGAGGAAAGCAATCATTAAAGTGAGAAAATATGAATTGAAGCTAACAGATATTCAGTGAATCGAGAATTGCTAAATTTCAAATATAATTTCAAATAATAATAAAATAAATTTAGAATTTAAAATAATATATTGTCAATAGTTACAACTAAAAAGTATTTAAATATAAGTTTTATCGACATTTATAACATTTAGATAATAATTCTTAATAGCAATAAAATCCCATAATATTCATTCAAAATATATCATTCAATGTGTTTTGAATTTAATATTGTAAGAGACTTAGATTTTATTTCTAATATCTCAGTATTTGATGTATATTCGCCGGTTTAATATACGCGAGCGCGTTTATTGTTTTTAATAACTATTCTTCCGCGCATAAGTATCCATCAAAAAATATATATCCCCATTTAAATATAATTAACCGATGAAATCTACTCAATTGTTAATAATTTTTAATTTAATATAATAGTAATTCATCCACTCTTAAAGTACAATTGATTTTCAGTAAATATTTTCATCTTTTAAGTATATTTGTGAATAATTCAGACTCCGTTTATTTCAAGTATTTCCCAATATAATAATTGATATTTCATCTCGTCATTGAGAAATTTACCGTCTAATTTATTTTTGTACTTTTAAAATTTGAACTTTTAGACTTAGAAAAGATTTTTCCCCGGGGGGATATGTGGTCCAGCGGTGACATAAACATCTACTAAGGGGTCGATTATTTACTTTCATTTTCAATTTTATTGATTTCATGGATATCAATCACAAAAGTAGTATAATTTAGAGATTTTTAAGGGGATCCACAGCGTGGTTATCAGTATACTTATGAAAATCATTGAATTATCTCTAATGGTTGACTGGTAATTTTTATTGAATTTATACTTGATTTACTGGTTAATTTTAACTATTTGAGCAACATCACCAATTTCGATGAGGAAGATAAAGTAATCTATGAGAATGAAAGATTAGGAAACTACCCCAATGATGGACATCAAACTCCCAACGACAAAAACCGAAGGAAAAGAGGATAAAGAATTATGGGTAATCGACAGCAAGTTATTAAATGAAAAGGAAAAGGAACACCTACAGAAGCTATTAATGGAATTCAAAGACATATTCGCAGCATCCGATTTAGACCTAGGCAAAAGCGATGTTACACAGCACACAATACCACTAATAGATGACACTCATATAAAACTACGACCATACCGCTTAGCAGAAGCCGAGAAATCAGTCGCGGAAACAGAAGTTCAAAAGATGCTGGACTCAGGAGTAATCGAACCAAGTTGCTCACCATGGCAATTCCCAGTGGTTATGGTAAGATGGAACACAGAGATTCTGTATAGACTATCGACGACTCAACGCAGTAACGAAAAGAGATACATACCCACTACCGGATATAAATGAAATGCTACAAACATTGCATGGAGCAGCCTACTTCACATCACTGGATTTAAAAAGTGGTTACTGGTAGATAAAGGTCAAAGAAGAAGATCGAGAGAAAACTGCCTTTACAATAGGACTAGACTTATATCAATTTAAGAAAATGTCTTTTGGTTTAACCAACGCACCAGCTTCTTTCCAGAGGTGTATGAATTTTGTAACACACGGCATTAAACAATGTATGGTGTATATTGATGATTTATTGATTTATTCTATCACTTTTGAACAACATCTAAAGGATATACGAAATGTGTTCATTCGACTGCGACAATGGAAACTAAAACTGAAACCTCAAAATGTAATTGGGCCAAAAAAAGTCACCTTCTTAGGACACATCGTATCAGCAAAGGGCAAAGAACCAGACCCAAGAAATATTGAAAAAATAAAGAACTGCCTAGTACCAAATATCGTCACGCAAGTACAGGAATTCTTAGGCCTATGCGGATATTATCGAAAGCTTATCAAAAACTACGCAACCATCGCAAAACCAATACAAGAACTGACAAAGAAAGATAACTCCTTCACATGTGAAAAGGAACAACAAACAGCATTCGACTCAGCACCGATATTAGTACACCCAGACTTTAAGAAACCGTTCTTATTAGCAACCGATGCAAGCGGATACGCATCAGGAGCAGTCCTAGGACCGTGGGATGAAGAGAAACGAGAACGAGTTATCGGGTATTACAGTAGGACATTCAAGAAGCATGAGAAGAATTACCCGGTAACAGAGAGAGAGGCATTGGCTATAATCCAAGCAATCAAATATTTTAAATATTTATTATGGGGTCACGAGATATGTATTACAACGGATCACCAACCACTGGTATGGTTAGGCCAACACAAGGAAGCCTCTAGTCGATTAATGAGATGGGCCATGCAGCTGCAAGAATTTTCACCGTACATTAAATTTAAGGCGGGAAAGGCCAACGCAAACGCAGACTGCATGTCAAGATTCATGTTTGAAGAATTAATGGATCAGGACGTAAGACGAATTTGCATGATAATCGCGGAAGATATCGACTTCACGAAGTTAAGAAACGAACAGAAAGAAGACGACGAGCTAAGAACGATAATCGAATTTATAAAGAGCAACGATATGAAAATCTTCGACAATAATTATAGATTAAAAGAACATATGGAAAAGCATAAACACCGATACACCATGGAAAAGGGATGGTTATTATTAATGGATGGCGAAAAACGACTTAAGTGTCTACCGGAAAGCAGACAGGAGGTGCTAATGCGATATCACGACGGGAAACTAGGAGGACATATGTCCGCAAAAAAGACGGAAGCAAAGCTACGTCAAAAATACTATTGGCCAAACATTGGAGAAGACGTGAAAGGATGGATAAATAATTGTTTGACATGCGCAACCAGAAAAAACTCAGGAAGTAAACTGAAGGCACCATTAAACCAATGCCAATCCACCAGAACCAATGACAATGATCGCAATGGACGTAGTAGGACCATTACCAGAAACTAACGATGGAAATATTTATATATTGTTAATAACAGATTATCTCACTAAATTCCCGGAAGCATTCGCAATTCCAGATCAAAAAGCCAGAACAGTAGCAAGAGTATTAGTGGAAGAAATATGCTGTAGGTACGGAACGCCAAAACAGATTCTAACCGACCAAGGAAAAAATTTCATGAGTGAAATAATAGAAGAAGTAACAAATTACTTTAGAATCGCGAAACTAAAGACTTCGCCATACCACCCACAAACAAACGGACAAATGGAGAGATTCAACGGGATTTTAATAGAAATGATGTTCAACTACGTGAGCAAGCATCAGAAGGACTGGGATAGATATATAAACTTATGCCTCATGGCATATCGAATGTCAATACACTCAGCAACGAAAATGAGCCCCTTCAAACTAATGTATGGCAGAGAATGCCACATGTCGATAGATTTGGAATACCAACCACCAATATCACAATATATGGAAATCGACGACTACGTATGGGAAGCTATCGACGCCAAACAGGATGAAGCAGCAGCCAGCTTAATGAAATGGAACTATGAAAATCCACCACTGAGAGTATTTAATTTAAACCATATGGTACGAAATAGAAACATCCTACTAAAGAGACAATATACGCCTACTATCCGTTCCCAAAGACAATAAAAGCAATGTTAAAATGGGAAAGACTGAAATTCACAAACAACCCATTAGAAGCAATGCGAATCGGGGACAGAAAAGACCAATTACTAACTATAATACACAAGTGGCACCGAAAATCAATAAGATTCCAAAGGAGAAAACAAGAAATAAAAGAAATGGATGACCTAAAACCAAGATAATAAAGACCTATGACGAAATAATCGAAGCAATAAATGTCGAGGACGACATTTTAAAGAAGACCTCGGATGAACAAGGAAATAATAACGGAGACAAAGAGGACCAGAATAACAGACAAGATATGAATAAATCTACGCAAGACAAACCACCAGATAACAAAAATAAAACACCCAACAAGAAACGGAAAACAAAAAAGGAACAAAAATAGCGTCAACAACGAGAAAAACAAAAATCATAAACGAAGAACACCACTACACGAGAAAAGTCTACAACTATCAAAGGAAACCAAAACCTACCATCCCTACTACAGAAACTAATGATACTAATCACATCAATCAAGTTGACAGAAGCCAATAAAGATACCCAAAGAGAGTTGAAATCGTTTATGTTACGTACAATAGACGATAAAGAACCCCAAGCAAAGAATATGCCTTCACCTGGCAGAGAATACCAGTATAAGCTGTTATTTTGGATCAATAGGAAAGCCAGGCGGAATAGACATACAGCCACAAAACCCATAATCTTGCTGGATCACAAAAGATATGCAGAGATACAGAAAAGGATGACAGAGGTATAAGAATTCAAGTGAATCCAGGGATAGGCAATCTGCAAATAATGAACATAGGAACTAAAAAGATTAAACAAATATGTGTACGACACTTGGTCACCAATTGTTGGGAAGTAAGCTTGAAGAAGGGACAAAAATGCTCATGGGACAGTCTAAAAGGCGATACAGAATACATCGTATGTGTAGGGAATAACAGAACAATAACCATTACAGTAGTTAGAACACTAAAAGAAAGATCACAACAGCAAGAACAATACCAAAGGAAAACCCATATAAACGTCAAGTGCCAGAAAATAAAATGATAGTAAAATTAGAGCAAAGCACAACAAAAGAAGAAGAAGTAATAGTCGAAAATTTGGACAAAGAACAAATTACAAGAGTCTGTATATACGAAGCTAACAAAAACGGAATAATAAACAACCGAATACAATGCAAGACGAACGAAGAAGTAAAAAATCAGAAATATCGCATCTCAACAAAAAGGAAAATCGGGAAATATGAGGTACACATCCAAAAAGGGGAATATCTTCTGGAAGACAGCAACAAGAAAACCACCAAAATCAATCACGACAAACCAGCCAGAAAGGGAAGTAACTAAAAATAAGTCGCAAAGAATAAACGCAAGGAAAAGACTGAACACGGGCGACAGTCTCCTATCAATCCAAGAAGCACTACAACTCCAGAAATCACTGAAAAAAGTACAGCAAATAATAGAAACAACCACCGCAACGGAAATAACAACAACAAAAATCAAAGAAACCAACTACATGGTAAAAATAATTTGGATAACAAGCGCAGTAACGAGCGTCGTAATAATACTAATAATAATCCAACTATCAAGAACCACTAACAAATGTAAGCGAAAGCCAAAAAGGAAAAGATTATGGCCAGCAATAGAGAAATTCAATTATAATATTGAGATGCAATATAACGCAGAAAGAACAGACGAATACAAAACCATAGAAAACTCAAACTAAAGCACAAGCGGACTCTGGATAAAAGAACCACCTATTATCGGGATATCACAAGAATGGGCAAAGGAATTAGATGTGTATAAAATAACAAATGAGAGGTACGGGGATATACGGACATTACGTATAGAGCCCCTGGAGACAATGGTATGAGGCAAGAAGAAACAATGTATATAGTGTAGAATATTAGATAGTATTAGTAGTAGTATTATGTAAGATAGTGTATAAATATTGTACAAAATGCAAAAGAGTAAATAACTAGTCAAGAGAGAACGTACGTAAATTAACCAAGTAATATAATTAAGAGATGGACCCGAATAACAATAACAGACAGTATCAAGCCAGGATACCACCATTCGTAGAAGTAATACAGCAGCCAACAACCGCAAATGTACCCATAGAGATAGTAGAGCTAGATCGAGGAATATACAAAAATCAAGGAATCGAAACAGTATGGAGACATCAATGCGAATTAATGACGCAAATAACCAACAACGCCCAAGCACAATGGACCAACACCCATATGGTATTAACGGAAAGCGTAAATCGAGGTTTACATCAAGCAGCCAGGATAGAAGACCAACAGAGAACTATAATGCAACTGCAAAGAATCAACAAAGAATTAACTAACCAAGTCAGATGGCAAGCCGAAGAAATCACAAGATTACGAACCACCCAAGAGCATGGAAGCTGGGTCGAATGGATATCGACAATGCCCGAATTTACTCCAGAGCCAGATTCAACAGAAGATTAAAATAAAGCATACCGTGTAAATATGCACAAATAAACAGAATAAACAAACGAAATAAAGATGTAGAATAACCAGAAATTATTGTAGATATGCAAGCAACCATCGAGAAGATTAGAGGAAGCGAGAATCCATCTGAAGCCGTGAGACAAATAATGAAAGAGAGGATCAAAATACTAGATAATATAGAATAGAGGATGAAATGCTGTAAATGTAAAGGATTATTGATCGGAGCAAGACAGACGAGATGTGGATGTAGAATATGCACAGATTGCACAATAGAACTAATAGAAACAAAAATAGTAATATTCCCAGGATGCGACGAAACATTCGAAGGAGAAGACGATCTTACAATATCAGGTAAAGCCACAAACAAGGAGATAACCAGCCTAACAGTTCAATGCCAACTAAAAAAATGCGAATGGGAAGGACTCATGGGGGAAGTAGAAAACCATGTAAAGAATGTGAATACAACGAGATACCATGCGAGAAATACCAAACCAAGATAACAAAAAAGAACGAAAAGGAGCATGAAAAAATCATGCACCATGAAGGACGAAAAATGCGAATTCTGTGGAACTACCTACAAATGTATAACAATAGTAAAGGAACGTCGAAACCCAAGAGAAGAGCAAATATGCAAGGCATACGAATGGATACGCACCAACGATTGCAGTAGAAAAGACAAAGTCAAAATGAAAGCACATATGAATGTATGTACCAAAAAGCCAATGAAATGCCCGCTAGAGCTATTTAACTGTCAAGCACGACTACCAATCACAGAAATGCAGAAACATATGACAGATAACAGTATCGAACACACGGAGATCATGATGAGAACGATAGGAATGATCGCATGGGAAGTAAAAAACCTATAAACGGAGATAGATTCACAAAAGCCTTGATAAGAGAAATACTAGAATCCACACAGAACTTCGAAAAAGCTAAAGAATCTACACCTAAGAAAATGGCAGAAATGGAAGAAAGAATTCAACACATAATCAGCAGTTTACAAGAGTTAGAAACAACCAGCCCTTTAGCCAGAAAACTACCCACAACACCCTTTATATGGAGAATAACTGGATTCGAGGAAAACTTGCAAAGAGCAAAAGACGGAATGAATAAAATAATACATAGTCCACCAATATATAGTTGGAAAAACGGATATAAGAAGGGTCTCAGAATATACCCAAATGAAGATGGAAATGCAACATAAATGTCTACCTACCCACATAAGTGTCTTCTTTAATGTGGCCTTTCAAACAAAATATCAAACTTAAGATGTTGGGATGAGAGGAATACCATAACTCAATAACAGTGGGAAATAGTCAACCACATTTGGAAAGACCAACAGTCATTTGGAATACTGCAGTAGGTACATCGTTTTTCTATGCGCACAGACGACTGAAAGAGGAAGAATTCTTACGCGACGATAATCTGTATATAAAAGTAGAAGTGGAGAAACCAGTGAAGATGCTGTAAAGAGGAGATGAGGTGTAAATAAAATGTAAATAAAAAGTAGCGAAAGATTAACTAACAACTTGGAATGGTACGACTCGACACAAGCAACAATCAGAGCTATCAAACGATATCAAGAAAAACCAAAAGAAAACCTCGAAAAATCAATGATAAAGGAAGTCATATTAGATCAATACTCATGTGTAACGTGTTGGCAAAAACATGTCGAGATAATATATAAACCTTGTGGACATATAGTCACATGCAAAGCATGTGGAGCAAAGATGAACATATGCCCAGTATGCAGAAAGCCAATTAGCAGACGGATAAAGGGATTCCGTTTTGCTGATCAGTAAAAGAAAACCAAGACGATGTATAAAGAGTGTAAATAGAAAATAAAAATATAGATAAAAAGCTAGCAAATAGACTAAATCGATGTACCAAAAATAACGAAAAAACTAAAAATACGCATAAAAGAAAAGAAGTAATTAACGTTAATATTTAGAGCCAACAATGAATCAAAATGCAATATTATCACAGGTAACTAAAGAAACCGAATCAGAAAAAGAAAAACCCAAAACAATTCCAGAGAACCTACAGAAACAACAAAGGAAGCAAAAGGAAGAAGCCCGAACAATGGCAACAAAAGACGATGCGATTAAAAAAGACGCTACTAGAGGTAGAGGAAGAATTAATGAAAGAAACGATCAAGACAAAGATGATGAAAGAAAAATGGGAAAACCAGATGGAACAGCAAATAGTGTATCCACAAGGAAACGAGAAACCTTATAAAGAACGAGAAGAAGAATTGATGAAGGAATTTATTCAGAATCAGACGAGAATCACAAATCAAAGAAAAGAAATACGAACATTAGAACAAAACAAACAAGATCATCAAAGCGAGATAGATAAGCTAAAAGAACTAATCAAAGATGCGGAAACCCAAATACAAAAGGAAAAGGAAAACAAAATGGTAAGAGGAGAAAGATCGAACAAGAACCTACCAAGAAAAGTGGGGAAAAGGAAAGACAGAAGTCAATAAACTAAGAAAATCAAGGACCTAAACCAACAAGAAGAATAAGAGAGCCCAAAGACGATAGACAAGAGAGAATGGTAATTCAGCTAACGGAACAAGAAAAAAGATGGAGAGAAAAGTACAGACTGCTGAAGATCGAAAACTTAATGCAATGGGAACACATTCAGAAACAGGATTACGAAATAATATTCCAACAAACCAGGATGAAAGAGATGCTAATAGACCAGGAGAGGACTCTTAAACAAAGACAAGAGCAACAAGTGAAAACGGAAGCTAAAGAAAAATTGATCAAATGGGAGGCGAAAAAGTGGAAAGAACAATTCCAAGAAGTCAAAAGAGAAATGAGATTATTACCCAAGAAATTACTAAATAATGAAGATTGGGAACTATGGGAACAGATCGAAGAACAAAAACGGACAATCGAGGACTACAACAACCAGATCCTAACAATGGAATTTCGAGAACGAGTCAGACAAAGTTCAATAAGAAGGCTCAGAAAGAACGAAACAAGTTACAAGAAGCAGCTTTAAAGAAACAAACAAGAGATTAGTGAAACGAAAAACCAACTAACAGACGAAAAGCGGCAAAATCAACGACTATGCAATAAATTAGCGGAAGTTCAACAAGATGTAAATGGGCATCGAGGAGTAGAAGTGCACAAAAAAATTCAGCTACGACACCAGCTCGAAATAAACGAACAACTGAGAGGACGAGTGGAAGCAGAGATCGAGATAATAAAGAAAAGTTACGAGGAAAATAAACAAAACCTGAAGAAAGAGATCGAGAAGTTGAAAGCGTTAGAGAATACGCATCACCTGGAACCCCAAGTAGAAGAACTGACGGAAAATGTGGATTACCTCCCCTATCTATTAGATGATTGCAAAACAGGCCACTAATTTTACTTAAGCCACTATACCCAACTGAAATGTTAACCTAAGTCCCCACTGAACCAGATGAGGGATTTGGCGAAACCGAAGAAACAGACATATAGAGAGGAAGAAGGAAGTGTAAAAAGTGTATAAAGATAGAAAAATAATAAAAACAAAAATTGTATAAAAAGCTAAATTAGCGTACATTTAGCATGAATTCAAATGAAGCAGAAACTCAAATGGATCAAGAAAGCAGCACAAACGAGTACGATAAATATCAACCAATCCCTATCCAATTAGTACAGCCAATCGAACAAGATCCATTGGAATACTATAGTAAAAAGTGGAGAGCGGAAAGAAAGGAATGGCGAGAAACAGTAAATGAGCAAAAAATAGTAATGGAGAGGTTAAGACAACAGCTGACCCAAACAAGACAGTTAGTGAACACCGTAAAACGAGAATTATCAACCAAAATGGGAAGCGTAAGCGAAAAAAAGAAGGAAAACGAATATATAAAGCGAGAATTAGCAAGATTATTATTATTATTATTATTATTATTATTATTATTATTATTATTATTATTATTATTATTATTATTATTATTATTATCATGATCAGTACTACTAATGAGGTTTCGTTATTATTGTTATTACCACAATCGTTACTATTACTAGTATTAGTATTTTTAGTACCCTCATTAACATTAATTGGAATAAATGTAAATGATTATAACTGGAAATTTATCAAGATTATCGTTCTTGATCAAGGATGTCTCATAAAAAAATGAAATGCAAAACCGAAATCAGGGAAGGAATTTAATAAATCAATAATTTTATGATCAAGAAGGAAAGAGATAACGAGACAGACTTTATCTTGGGAAGTTTAGAGTAACCAAAAGAATAAAGCGGTAAAGAATCAAAAATACAACAATTCAGAGAGAGTTAAATGCACAATTGTAAGATTTTAAAAAGGGATATTTGCGATCTGGGTGGGTTAAGACGATGAGGATGACTGTAATAAAAATCGAAAATAGTAAAAGGGAAACGAAAAAATCTAACATAAATTTGTATATATTTATTACGTTATATACCATACAAAATCACAGGGAAATTAAAATTGAAAAATTTTACAATTATCAAAATTGTATATAATAAATTTATAATTTAGTATTAATATATCATCCCACACTGTACGTGGGAGAAATTCTTTTTCTATAAGTTCACTATATAGCATCTCATGATGTATATAAAATAACATTAATCTCCGTAATTAGAATGTTGTTGTTGTTTTGATTATTAAATCATATATGTATTACTGATGTATTACAAGTCAAAATATTTTCATACAGAAACCTTGATCCATCATAATCACCAAACATTGTACATAAAACGACCATATAAGAATTTGTAAATCAATATTTTGTTTTAATTATTACTCAAATTGTAAAATATTAGTATAAAATTATAAAATTCGTCTGAACGATCTCATAAAGCAACAAAAACTCATTTAACAATAATAACAAATTCAAAGAGTGATGGAAAATGTGAGAATCCGATTAACGAAAAAATAAAATACTTAAAAAATGACGTTGCAGCAGTATTAAATGAATAGAACAAAAGATAAATAAATGAGACTATTGAGTTTTGAAAAATACTTCGCACGTGGGCGACGTGACCAATGTTTATTAAACGATTTATTATTTTTTCGGTTGACCGAGTTGTGGGAGTAGCGAGTTCGATTCGATTTGATTGTAGAGGGAAAGGAAGTCAAAGTAATTGGGAACTTTGTAAAATCAATTAGATAAAATCGTGTTTACGAAAAATGATAAAGGATGAAAGTACAAACAGTATACTGATTTGGAGGTAATGTCGTAAATGAGCAACTTCACAAAAATCAAAACTTATAACGAAAATGTGTGGAATAATTGAAGTAAATAACAACATATTAAATAGCAAAGAAGGTATATAGCAACTGAAAGGTAAATACGAACAATTACACAAAATATAAATCTTCGAATAAAATGATAAGAAGTGAATACCAGAAACATAGCATAAACAGCTAATTCTGAAAAATCAAACAATAAACGCTATGGAGTGTTCAATCATAAATGGATTTCTTTGATTAATTGCAGTGTTTAAAATTTATGACAATTTCCAATTTATTTACTGTTTTGTTTTACTTCTTCCTGTCCTTCTTATTGTATGATAATTCTGAGAGAGTACTGAGAGATAATTGAGCTATCCTCGAGATAGTACGCGATACCTAGGAGCGGGAAAACCTTGATCACCCTGATTAAGAAAGGTAGGATAGGCCCGTCGCAAATGTTAGCGAGTTCTGGTATGTGACTGATCACCACATGTAAGGGACAAGCTAACGAGAACATTCTATTTTTTGAATAAAAGGGGAAAACGGAAAGCCCGTACGATATATTATGTTGTAATATGGCCAAGCGAAAGTTAAATATTTATAGTTTCAAAATTAATTTGAGTAAAAATATATTTTTAGAAATTGATTAATGTGAAAAAGTATATGAAAGTTTAAGATGAATTATGTGAATTAAATTGAATTAAAATGAAAGATAGAAATTTGTTTTTGATTAGAATAAAATGATGAGATAGATTAAAAATTAAATGATGAATATGGTACCAGTGATGATGAAATTAATTAAAATTTTTGGTAGCAGTGGTTCGGTACACAATCCGGATACCCAACCCGAGTATCGAATTCTCAGTGAATCGGCAGTGAGACTTAAGTTAACCGGAAAACTGATTTAAGTCAAAAGACATGCTAAAAACCGTACCATGCGTGAATACATTTATGTAGAGCATAACATGGAGCTTAGGTAGAAGAACAAATGCATTATCGGTTAGATAGAATCTTCTTTAACTGGTCAGGATGACCGAAGATTGCGATGGGACGTAATGGTGTAAAAACCATTGCGCCTGGGAGTCTTCCTTTTTTTGTTTTTTTTGTTAGCCGGTCAGGAGACCGAAGATCGCAATATTATCGGGGCGTAAAGGTGTAAAAACCCTGGCGTCTGGGAGTCGTAAGAGACTTCATTCTTTTATGTTAATAAACCTAATGTGAGATAATTTCAAAAGTCGTTGGAGGACCTAGAGTTTCCATCGTTGAAAAATAATAATTGCCAAGTGTATGGAGAAGCTTGGGGTAAAAGACTATATATTATTAATGTTTTTTACTGGTTGTAAACCGAGGTTTATAATAAAAATGATGTGGAAAATTAAGTAAAACTATGAGTAAAGAATAAAATGAAAGATTAATAAGACTTACGAAAATTGAAGGTTAAAAATGATGAAAAATTTGGGTGATTTTGTCAATTCAAATCCTATACGAGTAGGAGTTATATATTTAAAATATTAAGTCAATAATAAAAATTAAATTCTGACAAAAGACGATGATAATAAAGTTAATGATAATTGAGAATTATTTGTTTTAATTGAACCATTATATTAAAAAAATAACGGAGTTAAATGATAAATTGAGATGTGTTTTCTGACAAAAGACGGACGAATTGAAAACAATGAAAGCGAAAATGAAAATGTCAGCGTTGAGGTCAGTAGAACTAATAGACGACTAAAGTAATATAAAATATGAGGATAAGGGTCAAATGAGTGAAACCCTATACCGAATGTAGAGCGTAAAAGATAGAGCTGGGTAAATAGAAGTTAGGGTATTAGAACGTAGCGGATATAGGAATGTGGTAAGATAAAAAAATTTTTGGGAATATTAGTCTTTAAAACGTGTGATATAATGTTAATTATGATTATATTTGATTATGTTATGTTAATGTTTGATATATTAATAAAGAAATAGGTAATTACTACGACTAAATAGATAAATTATACCACTACATAGATAATTACTACGAGGAAATAGAGAATTTAAAATCGACTGAAATAATGGGGGGGGGTTAAAACCACGAAATGAATACCCAAGAAAACAAGTCAAAGCGGTTTATATAAATGCAAAATTATGGGATATTATAGTAAAATTGTAAAGAAAATTTGTATATAGTATAATATATGTACAAGAAGTGTTATTATTTGTAGATATTCAATCAAGTCAACAATCAACAATCAACAAAGCAAACAAATCAGCAATTAAGAGTATATAAGCCAGCAATTAAAAGTATTTAACCCCAACAATTACAAGTATCAAAGCAATTACAAGTAGTAAAGCAATTAAAAATATTAGATAAAACGCTCCAGTGGAAATAAAAATAAAAATATAAACCAAAAAAATCGTGATCCAAAATTGATAGCATATACAGAAACACCAGAAGTCAAACAGGACCAGACATCAATAAAAACCACAGTTTATTAGAAAAAGGAGAACACCAAGTCGCAAAACGATCGAGAAGCTCTTCGAGGAGACCGATAAAGAAACCAGCATCAGTCGAAACAATAAGAAATACCGAATCAGAAAGCAAAGAAACCGGACTTAAATTACTCGAGTTTATCCTAGGCAATCAATCAAACAACGAGAACAGCAACAGAGAATCGACAGACCAAGAAGAAAGCGACATTTTATGAGAACAAAAAGTCAATAACCGAATCAACATGACAGAGAACGAGACGGAGACACCTATAATCAGCAACGAATTGGCATCACTATCCGAAAGAGTGGATATCGGAGAATTCAGAGAAAAATTCCGAGGCGAACTATTTGACGGAAGCATAGATAAACTACAAATGTTCATCAAGGAATTCTATGTGTATACAACAATCTGCCATTGCCAATGGCCCATTGACCAGGTGTAGCAATTAGAGAACGATTACCACTATATCTAACAGGGAGTGCTCAGGACGTATATTTAGAAGCCAAAAGAGACCCAAACAAACTTAAAACCTGTGAAGAAATCAAAGAGCTTTTATATAACACATTCGGAAACGCAAAAGAGCTCAATCGAAAGATGTTGGAATTCTTACACCGAAGGCCGAAACAAAAATGCATGCGAACTAAAACGACTAGCAAGAAAAGCTTTTGGTAAAGAGACAGTACCGATACAGTCCACAAGAAATCCAAATAATAATCGTAACGGTAATTTGAATTATACTTATAATTTCAGATTCAATAACAACGGAAACAATGGACCAGTATGCGAAATTTGGCAGAGAATCGGTCATCAAATCAACGAATGCTTCAAAACAAAACATGTCGAAGATGCTGTAAAAGAGGCCATACAGAAACAATCTGCAGAGATTTCGGGAATGGAAATGTCAGATACTATGGAAACGGTGGTAACAGAGAATACGTTAGAAATCGTGGTAATGGCGAACCAAGAAGTAACCTGCTTCACATGTAATCAAGTGGGACACATTTCAAGGAATTGTCCACATCAAATATCATCAAATCCACCTGGGCTAAACCATGCAAATCCAAACGTACAAATCAATCTGATGCAAAACGTTTAGCGACTTTGAAACGAGATACAACAAATGAAAGGCAATAACCAACAACAACGAATAAACATGTTGCAGGACAACGAAGATGTCAGAGAGCAAATAATAAATGTCAATCAAGAACAACAGAGAGCAGAATGGCAAAGATTGCAAATGGAAGAGGCAAAAGAAATCCAAGCAACATGGGAAAGCCGAAACGGAACTACGAAACGTATAATAAATAAAAATTAAATTAACACTGCTGATCAGTGTGTTGTGAACAACAACGGTGACAAAATAACAAGTTTAACGAGTGATAAAGATGACGCAATTCCAGAAAAGAAAATAAAACATGAAATGAGTAAATTAACCAGTGAAGAAAAAATAAAACGAATTCAGGGTGTATTAACAGCGATATGAAAAAATTTCATCACAGAATATAAAGAGAAGCTCAAGAAGGTGAGGGCGGGAAAATATAAAATTAGAATTCAACATCCTAATGGCGATAAACAACTGATCAAAGTGGACCAAGATTATAAAGTAAATGATTTAATAAAATTAATCGATCAACAAATCTTGATCAAAGTAAGAAGAAAATTATGACGAATGTGATATTAATGTATAACGAGAATTTTTTAGAGGAAAATGACCAAACTCCAATATACAGTCTAGGAATGTCGGAAGACGGATAAACAATAAAGATCATATAGATGGACGAGCCAAATGGTGGAATCAAAGACTCCAAGGCAGAGGAACGAAATTCAAAAGTAAAATGGATCGAATGTTAGAAATATTCAACGTATGGAAAAAAGACGAGAAATTATTCCCGAAAATATTATTTCTACATGATCGAGATTGTAAATCAACGCCGTGGATAAAAACATGGGACGAGGAATTAGCCCGTTTGGATTTAAAACAACAAAATGTAGAACAAAAATGGACCGAATATATTCCAAGCGAGATATCAGAGGATTTGTTGAAAGAGATTCCAGATGAACTATGTAAAGAAAAAATCCCTTTTTATATGGACGAGCTAGAATGGCTACCGGAAGAAGATGAACATTTAAAAGAGAAGAAGTGGCTAGCACCATTCAAATGGAAAATTACAGACTGGCACGATAAAGTGAAAGCAGCCAAAGAAGGGAAAGTGTCATGCATATCGAGTCCAAAATGTTATACGAGAACAGGAGGTTACCGGTTAAAAATGAAAATCTACACAAATGGAGACGGAGTGGGGAAATTTATGTGGGAGTATTTTTTATAATAAATGGTAAATAAAATGACAGTAAACTATCGTGTTCGTTCATTCAAAAAGTAACTATTTCACTTAACGCACCTGGACAACTGGAAAGACAACACAGCGACACATATAAACCTGATAAACGAAGCACATGCTATCAAAAACCGAAAACCACTAAAAATATTGCATAAGAATCACCAAAATTTATCGATCAAAGATCAGTAACAGACGAACAATCAATTTTTCTCAAAAACAACGATATTAGTTTCACACTTGAAGTGCAGAGAAAAACGGGAATAATAGAAAGTCAAAACATAGATCTACCGAGAATTTGCGTATTAGAGAAACAAGTTCGAAGAACAAAATTTCTACCAACGGATATGGATGATCTTGTCGAAAATGAATTAACTGCACTAGCAGAGACGCAAAAATGCAGAGAATTAAAAGCTATTTTGAGAACCGGTGTCAACAACCAACACAGACGAGTTGTTGAACTAGCAAAATGGATATTAGATTCATTTAAACGAATTGAGAATTTGAGAACACTGGTTAAAGAAATTGAGGAGCACCGGTGAATTCACTCCTGGAGGCATAAGAAATGGGCAGCGGAAACACACAAAAAATATCGACTGCAAATTCAATATCCAGATATAGAAACCGAGGAAAGAGAGGTACATGTCACAACAAAAATCAAGGAAATAAAAGCCAATATGCCATACGAGTTACCTTCTCATCTGCAATATGAAAGGAGATCCTTGAATGGTGAGTTAGAGATCGGAGTCACTCCAGTCAAGCGGGAACTAAGTAATATTTTAACTGTTAATAAAATTGCAGGTCAAAAATTAATCAGAAAAAGCGAAAAGAGGAAAATCATTATACAATCATCAGAATACAGAGATAATTTAGAAACTCCGGAAATGGAAGAGGAGGTAATAATTGAAACAGTCGAGGACGATAATGTAATAACCGATCTAGAAGAAATCAAGAACACAGCAGGAAAAACAACGAACCAAAATTCGGGCGATTTATTCACAACCAATACTGAAACTGAACAGACTACCGATGAACGCGAAGGATTCACTTGGGTATAGAGAGAACCAGTCGAGATAACGGAAGTTGAAACAGATATGGAATCACTAAAGACACACCCACTACGGATGGATGAAGTAATTGGACTGCTGAGAGAGGAGCGACGACATCGAAAGAATTAACCAACAAAAAACCAAGTGGCGAAACAAGTGCAGCGCAAAATTCCCACGAGAGAACAGGGAACGCAATGGATAAACGAAATAATATCAAATAGTAGCCTTGACTAATCCGGAAAATAAAAAGAGTATTGAGGGGGAAAAACATCCTACTGGAAGCAAAGCAATTATGGGCTATCTTGAGGCCAATACTAACTAAAATTATGGATAATAAAGTGAGAATGACCTTAATGTGCAATACTTAATGTGCAGAATATATTTGGGGATCTTAAATTCCCTCTTACTGAAATTGAATACCCTGTATGCCATGAGGTAAGTCTATCCGCATTTTATGTATGTCATTTCATAAAATGACTAATATCGGACACATCAATTACCATACCAGATATAAATATTATGAAAGAGGCAATGAGACCGATTATCAGAAAATATAATTGTGCAAAATTTCCTGAAAGTGATATCAGGAATTATCGAGTACTCATAGAAGACCTCATATACCAAGTAAACATTGACACCATTACTTGCGAAGAAATACTGAATGAAATTGAAAGGATAAATGGAAGGTTAAATCCTAAAAAGTATTTCAAGAAAAATAGACCAAAAAGTGATTTAATACATCTACAAAAGAAAAAAGCTGCGGAACTCCTATGTGTTAAAAGGTTAAAGTTTCAAATTAATCAGAAAATAGAAATTGAAAAAATATGGGAAAGCAGCGAAGTAGATCACAGACCACCTATGGCCAAGTTTTTAAAAACATTTGCAAATCAGGATTGCCCCATATCAAGTACGTCCTTGATAACCCTGCCTTTCTACAAGGATGAGGATTCTGATGTTTTTACTGATTGCAAAACCATGTCCCATATCATGATGAACTTGGATAGCTCAGCCCCTGGAACGGATCTCATTACAGGTGGTGATTGGAAGAAAATTAGTCCTAAACATGAACTAATAACGGCAATATGCAATTGCGTATTGCGTAATAAGATATGCCCACAAAGATGGAAGCTATATAGAACAGTCATGATTTTAAAGCCTGGAAAATTACCCGAAAGCTTTAGAGCTAACTCTTGGAGACCACTGGCGATCATGGACACAGCCTATAGAATTTTTACAACATTGCTGAATAACCGCCTACTACACTGGATCAGGAATGGCAGCCTTATTAGCCAGAACCAAAAGGCATTAGGTGTTCCGGATGGATGTGCTGAACATAATGCAACTATACATATCGCAATAGACAGGGCTAAACGATGTAAATCTGAGCTTCATATTGTCTGGCTTGATATCACTGATGCATTTGGTTCTCTACCACATGACCTGATCTGGTATACACTGGCTGGTATGGGTTTGAAGAGTGAAACATTGGAATTGATAAAAGAGCTATATATGGATGTGAAGACTATGTTTGACTGTCAAGGGGCCTTATCTGAACCTGTAAATATAACTAAGGGAGTCAAACAGGGTTACCCATTATCAATGACACTCTTCTGCCTGTCTATTGACTACATCCTGAAGTCCATTCTGAATAAATGTCCTTTCTATCTGCATGACTTGAATATAAGTGTCTTGGCATATGCTGATGATCTGGTTCTACTTTCAGACTCTTACTCGGGAATCAAGAAATCATTAGAAAGCACTGTTGATTTAGCAGCCTTTGCAAATCTAAAATTTAAACCATCTAAATCTGGATATTTGTCTTTTAATGATATTAACATGGATATAAATAGGCTATATCTATATAATGAAGAGATACCAATGATATCTGAGAATAACAAATATAGATATCTTGGAGTAGATTTCTCCAACAAACGAAATCAAGATATAGATGGACGACTTGATTCGGCACTGGCATTGACCAAATCTCTTTTTGGATCGTATCTGCATCCATCACAAAAATTAAGTGCATACAAGATCTTCATTCATTCGAAGCTTATCTTCTCTTTGCGTAACTGTGTAATAGGTCATAGAATCCTTGACTGTGATCGGAACAGAGTTACGCAGGGACGTGAAAAGCAATTAGGTTTTGATCAAAAGATCAAGGGTCTCCTGAAGACCATGATTGGAGATAAGTTTCAAGCAATGAATAACAATTTCTTCTATACGCATTGCAAGCTGGGAGGTCTTGGCGTCACTGCTGCTATTGATGAGTATCTGATACAGAGCATTACTGGTATAACAAGACTTTTTAACTCATCCAACATCAGCTTTCGGAAAATGCTAATAACAGAGCTAGCACAATCTAGAGGAAATGGAAACTTTGAAGCTGGACTCAGTTGGATGAACTGCGAATTCAATAAGATATTTCCCAAATCCTCATTCTTTGTAAAATTTCAAAAGTCGGTGCAATCTCTTAAGAGAAAGTTTTGTATATATGTGTGTTTGAAGTTTGTAGATGATGGTTTCACACTTGAGATAACATATAAGAAGAGGATCTCTTACATTAATCATCAAAATCTCAACACTCTTTCAAAAGAACTTCATAATTTTGTGGGTCTCCATTATGCTGAGCAATGGTGCAAAATGAGAGTACAGGGACACATTGCTGCTTCTATCGGAGATAGTATAACTGCCAAGTATCTGATAGCAAGTGATACACTTAATGATGCGCAGTACTATTTCTTGATACGCGCAAGAAATAACCTGCTAAATCTCAATTACGGAGCATATCGCCTTAAATACAATCTTAACACAAAATGCAGGCTATGCGATCTTGATGAGGAGACCCAGGCACATGTGTTTAACCACTGCCGAGCCAAACCAAATGCTAGAAGAGTTAAGCATGAGAATGTATTACTGGGCATAGTTAGTTTCCTGGAAAAAATTGGATTTGAGATAGATGTTGAAAAATCTCCGAAGTATATCTCAATTCCAACAAAGCTGAAACCTGACATGGTGATTAGGTCTAAGAGAAATAAAGACATACATGTCCTTGACCTAAAGGTACCTTATGACTCTGTTGAAGGTTTTGAAAAAGCACGGGAAAATAACTATGTTAAGTATAAAGATTTGTCTATGCAGATTGGAAAGGCATTTAATCAAACAGCCACTATATCTGCTGTGGTTATTGGATGCCTGGGCACATGGGACAAAAAGAACAATGCTGCACTTTCAAAGATCGGATTAACAAAGACTGAAATCATAGCATTGGCCAAGATAGCATGTACAGATGCTGTGATTGCAAGCTATCATATATATCGGGAACACATTTCCTTCACAAAAAGTATCCCTCCTGTTTAGTCTTGTAGGAAAATTTACGAGGCAATGCTGGTGATAGATCGGCGTTGCAGTTTTGTGTATGCAGAATAAAAACAGAAGAGTAATTAGTGCTGAGCATCGCTCGCATATTTAGCCGAAAGGCCGTTTTTTGTTAAAATAAAATTTTGAAAAAAAAAAATAAATATATATATATATATATATCAATTGTGGAACAATTAGTGAAACGATCGGATGATCCTAGTCAAGTTATGGTAGGTATCGCCTATTTAATTTATAACATGATCGGCCTGTATAAAAACGAATGCTCAAATATACACAAGATAAGCACATATTCACGATCAATGATATAATTAAAAAATTAAAAGAACCATTTGTATTAACGCAGTGAGGATGGAAACTCTTTATCAATGCAACAGGTAAAAGTGACCAGATAGAAACGATGCAAGCAAAACTTCGAGAATTATTAACGGAATTCGAAGGGACAATCAATGTAAACGATCCATGAGCAAGTAGAAGAGAAATAAATGCAATCTTAACAACAGTATTAATTTGGATGATGTGCATCAAAGGAGCCGAATCATTCCTAATTTACGATTGTGATGACGTAAAAATGGGCCAGACACAAAAAGACACAAAAGAGTGCAAGGTGGCAAATCCGAGAAAATTAAGGACAATTGCAACAGATGTATCAATATAACGTCTATCGAGAAGCCAATTTTATCAAGACAAATATAAAGGAATTTACTGTTACTAGAAAGATATTCGTATACTATTGTGGGCAGTATTCATATACGTCAAACATCAAACCAGGAACCGAGTAGTCAGTGGTAACATTAACGAGAGAGCAGTGCGAAGACGGATTTCAAAATGGAAAAATTTTACAAACCAAGATAATTTAATTCCGCTATTACCTCTGCAAGAAGGACATTTTGGAAGAATAGTGGGAGAAGTGTTGTACACTTACCAATGTGAAAAAAACAACGGCAAGATTACCAGAAACATCAACGATTCCAAGAGATAAATGTGCAAATGAACTAGAAATAGTACACAAAGGAAAAATTAGATTTGTACCAGCTGTCACCAGAATAATGAACCCAGTAGAATTTTACCCAAATTTATTCAATTGTAGTAATGTGTATGGACCGTTATTCGAAGAGGAAGATGGACGATGGATAATATTTCCAAGTAAATCACCTACACCAGCACCAAAAAAAATTGGTTTAACAGAATTGACCTCAGAATTAGAATTCAAACCTGTCGATGTATCTAGAAATGGATTATACAATATAAAAGATTTAGAATCGGCGAGAGCAATTATGCTTTTTCCAGCATATAGACAAGCAATCTTATCAAACCTCGTAACCATTGCAGGCTGAAACAACTACGATGGAAATCCAAATTATGAATTATTGCTATATCCAGAACATTTTAAACATGCGACATCCAACATGATGAAAGCAATGTGGAGACGATTTCTGATATTTGGCCAAATGATGGCAGGGATATTGGAATTATTACTCATAATTCAAATAGCAAGAATATTTCTAACGCAAATGTTGGCTTGCTTCGATATTTAGAAACGTGAAAGAAAAGTTAACTGGAAAATGGCAACCAGAATTTTACCGTTCTTAGCCAAAACTATGGTCCTCCATGGACATTCAAAGGATATTCATAGAATAAAGAAATTAATGGAAATTCTATCAAAAATGAAAGGAACCGATGAGGAAGTCAGACAAAAATTCAAATTATTGATGAAAATAGAAACAGAGAAAACCAAGCTAAAGAGAGAAAACGAGGTGGATTGAAAAGATGGATAAATGACAAATTAAACAATAATTAAGAAGATAGCAACGACGACGATGATAATCAAGGAGGAAGAGTAATTATGAATAAAAGTATTGCACCATTTTGGGAAACGGAAAACCGAGGCCAATGGGAGAATAAAAATCTACCATCAGTAACTTATGAGAAGCTCGCTAGACCAGGAACCATAAAAGAAAGACCACAGATGGGTACAAGAATGATGCCAAACGTACATCCAGTAGTATTCTAACCGAACTGGTGAGACATCGACCCAGCAATGAATCGAAGAACAAAAGACGAAGACCAAACAATCAAAACAAGAACAATTGCAATCTTAGTAACTCCTGCTGGACCTACGTTAACAATTCTAATAAAGGTAGATGGAATTGAAATGAATTAGATTAATGTCACCAATTTTGATGAAGAAGATAAAATAATCTACGAAAATGAAGGATTAGGAAAACTTACATCAATGATGGAGATTAAATTACCAGAAATAAAGAGTGATCAGACTGATGAAAGAGAACTGTGGACAATCGGCAGTGAGTTGCCTAATGAGAGTGAAAAGGAGAAATTAAAGGCACTATTAATCGAATTTAAAGATATTTTTGCAGCATCCGATTTAGATTTGGGTACCAGCGATGTAACTCAACACGTTATTCCGTTGACAGACAATACACTAATTACATTAAGGTCATATAGACTGGCAGAAGCTCAAAAATCCGTAGCAGAAATTGAAGTGCAAAAGATGTTAGAAGCTGGAGTAATAGAACCAAGTTGTTCACCCTGGCAATTTCCTGTGGTAATGGTTAAAAAGAAAGACGGTACAAACGATTTTGTATTGATTATAGACGATTAAATGCAGTTACGAAGAGAGATAACAGACATTAATGAAATGTAACAAATGTTGCATGGAGCAGCATATTTTACCTCGCTAGATTTAAAAAGCAGATACTGGCAAATTAAAGTAAAAGAGGAGGATCGAGAGAAAACAGCGTTTACGATCGGGAAAGACCTGTTTAAAAAGATGTCATTTGGACTAACAAACGCACCCGCATCATTCCAGATATATATGAATTTCGTCATTCACGGAATAAAACAATGTATGGTGTACATTGATGATCTACTAATATACTCAAACACATTCGAACAACATTTAAAAGATATTAAAAATGTGTTCATCATATTACGTCAATGGAAGTTGAAACTGAAGCCTTGGGCCAAAAGAGAAAGTTACATTTTGAGGCCATATCGTATCAGCTAAAGGTAAACAACCTGATCCAATGAATGTAGAAAAGATAAAAAATTGTTCTTAGGCTTAGGTGGATACTATCAAAAATTTATTTAAAATTACTCAGGAATTGCGAAACCAATCCAAGAATTAGTGAAAAAGGATACGTTTTCTATTTTGGAAAACAAACAGCAAGTTTCATACGAAACGTTAAGGGATAAACTAATATCATCCCCAATATTAATTCATCCAAACATCCATAAACTATTTTTATTAGCAACAGATGCAAGCGGTTATGCAGCCGGATCAGTATTAGGCCAGTGGAATGATGAAAACCGTGAAAGAGCGAATGGATATTACAGCAGAACGTTCAAGAAGCACGAAAGGAATTATTTAGTTACGGAAAGAGAAGCCCTGGCGATAATTTTAGCGATCACACCTTTTAAATACTTGCTGTGTGGACACGAAATAATAATCACAAGTGATCACCAACCTCTGGTATGGCTAGGTCAGCACAAAGAAGCATCAGGCTGATTATTGAGATGGGCAATGGAGCTCAAAGAATATTTACTATATATAAAATTCAAAGCCGGGAATGCTAATGCAAACTCAGATTGTATGTCGAGATTCATTTTCGAAGAATTAATTGACAATGACGTGAGACGCATATGCATGATAATTGCAGAGGAAAAGAAAGATAGTGAGTTAAAATTAATTATCGAATATTTAGATACAAACGATATGAAAATCTTCGAAAAATTGAATCAATTGAAAGAGCGCATGGAGAAAAATCGACATCGGTATACGATCGAAAAGGAATGGTTGATGGTAATAGACGGAGAAAAAAGACTGATGTGCTTACCAGAAAGTAGACAAAAGGAAATTCTGATACAATATCATGATGGAAAATTTGGCGGACATATGTCAACTAAGGAAACGGAAGCCAGATTGAAACAAAAATATTATTGGCCAAACATGACAGATGATGTGAAAGATTGGATAAAAGATAATTTAATATGTGCCACTCAGAAAAGCACAGGACGAAAAATGAAAGCACCTTTGAAACCAATGCCAATACCACCAGAACCTATGACAATGATAGCAATGTATGTGGTAGGTCCACTACCGGAATCAGATAAAGGAAATGTGTATATACTGGTAATAACTGATTATTTAACAAAATTTCCAGAGGCATTCGCAATGCCAGATCAGAAGGCAAAAACAATTGCAAAAATCTTGGTAGAAGAAATATGTTATCGATATGGTACACCAAAACAAATTTTGACCGATCAAGGAACCAATTTTATGGGTGAAAAATTATATTCTGACAAATTATTTCAGAATCGCTAAACTGAGAACCTCAGCATATCATCCACAAACAAACGGACAAACCGAAAGATTCAACGGAATATTCATCGAAATGATTTCAAAAAAAAAATCGAAAAATATGACGAAATTATCAGAATAATAAATGTCGGGGACGAAATCTCCAAGGACACCCCGGATAATGAAAACAAAGACGAAAATTATAAAGACGATGAGAAAGACCAAGGAGATAGCGAGGGTAATGAGAAACAAGATCCAGGATTAACCATCGAAAAAGAACCGCAATCAGATTCAAAGGAAAACGACAATCAGAAATCAACCGAAATTAAAAACGATGAAAAACAAACGGTAAAACTACAAAAGAATCAAACCGACAAACCCTACTACAAAGATTAATTAATATTAATAACGTCGACTTAATCTAACAGAAGCAAAAGAATTCCCTAATGAGAAATTAGAAATTTCAATCGAAGTTAAAGAAAGTCGAATAATAATCACGAATACAGGAAAACAACAAATTAATATGTTTTGTATAACCTCAGCACGGAAATCCTATCAATGCGAAACATGGGAACTGAAACAGAATCAAACCTACGTATTCTAGGATATATCCAAAAATTCTACGTACAAAATTTGTATAATGGACATAAAAAGCTATAAATGTGAAATAATAAGGAACAAAAGGGAAGAAAACGCGATCAAAACAACTCCTATAACGAAATAAAAACATAAATTAAAAATTCAAGTGGAAACAAGAGTGGATGCAATTAAAATAACGAATATAGGAAACGAACAAATACCAAATTTGTATCGATAACGAAAAATAATGTAGAAAAGTTAGGTTAAATAAAAACCAACACTATCAATGGGACGATTTGGGTGAAAATATGGATTACTTAATTTGTGTAGAAAACGAGAACGGTATGATATGCGAATCAACCAAATTCTTTAGCAGAGAAGATATACCAGAAATAATCAGAACCACCCCAAAATCAGGCTGGAATATCAAAGAAAATGTCAAAAGAGAAATTGGAGCTTTCATTTTGAAAATGATGAACAATCAAGAAGAAATGTGTATCCGACTAATAGAAAACTCAGGAATAAGTTGCAACTTCACCATAACGGACAATGATGATCAATTTACCATATAAGAAAAAGAACACTCATCGTGCGAAATAAAGGATAACATTTATAAAGATATCATGGCCGTAACAACCGAAGTGCGATTGCAAGTTATACCGGGAATCAACCATGAACATATGAGACGGTGATAGACGAGTAGATCAGATATATATTAGAAATATCAAAACTACATGCGTGTCAATGCGGTTGAATAAGAAACAACCATACCTATTGGGTAATCTAGCAGAGAATTCGATACACGTAATATGTGCAGGGAATAAAGGAAACGTGGTATGTGTAGCAATAAAAACACTTAAAAGAAAAGAAAGTTCAAGAAACCAAACCATCTACTCAACTACGAAATTCCGAGAAACTAATGTCAAAGACTCAACAGGTGATTACCAGAGAGCAGAAGCACAAACAGAACAGGACCTCAACTTGTCCAGAAAAAGAGACTCCAGAAAAGAAGTGCTAATAATGGTAGTGCCAGATGAGGAAAAATATGATATAATTATGATTCGAAGTCTATTTGGAGAACGAATCACTAAAGTATGCATTAGAGATGAAAGAGAAGAGAAGAGCTGGAAAACTAAAACCGAATGCCAGAAAATACGTGTTAAAAGATACCTACAACACCAACAATTGACAAGAGAAAAAGGTAGAATGTATCGAGTGTGAGTATATAAAGAGAAGCGAAACAAACCTATAAGCCAAATAGTAACCAGATATAAACAATCGATAATACTAACAAAACGAAAACAACAAATCGGAAATAAAACGATTACAACAACAATCAAAACTTCAACAAACCGAGGAAAGATAAATATTAATGGAAACGATGGACATATCTCAATGAGGGAAGCCCACCAACTCCAAAAAGCATTCAGAAAAGCTCAACAAGTTAGAACCGAAACCACAACTATAATGGGATCAACGAAGTCAGCAAAGATGGATAAAACGAAAATTGCAATCAAAATTATATGGTTAACCTTTGCAGTAGTAAGTATCATAGTGGCACTAATACTAATTCAGCATTGGAAGATCATCAAAAAATGAAAATTGAAACCGAGAAGACGAAGAAAATGGCCAGTAGCCGAATAATTTGAATATGATATCACTTTAGAACGTCCAGAGATTGGAAAAAATGATGATTATGATGAAGTAACTAGTCAAAGCACATACTCAAGTGGACTGCGGATGAAAGAATTACCAATAATAGAAGCCTCACAAGGACGGTCTAGTGAAATCGATGTGTATAAAATTACTGAGGAGAGATATGGGAACATAGACAATTGCGTATGAGACCCCAAGAAACGATGGTATAATGAGAGAATGAGACAATGTAAATGGTTTATATTATATAAAAGTAGTATTGTATGTATAAATGATACAGGCGTAAAGTAATCAATGTATAGAATAATATAAAGTACTGTAAAAGTATATATTGTATAATTCGGAGGCGTAAAAAATGAACATTGATAAAAAAAGTTTAAAAAAAAGTTGAAGTTGAGAGAATAATATAAATCTTCATTAAAAATCTTCAGAAATGGATCTATCTAGAAGAAACCGCAGATATCAGGCCGAGGTACCACCATTCGTCGAAACCATTATAACAACAGATCAACCTCAACCAGAATTCCCACTTGAAATACAAACGAGCCCAATCAACAGCCCAACAGAATCACCAACATAACCATTATTGAGAGAACAGTGCGATTTTCTGACGCGTGTAGCAAACCAGTCCAGAGAACAATGGACACAATCCCAAATAATATTAACCGAAATAATAAATCGAAGTATGATATATATAGCCATTATTGAACAACAACAACAAAGAATCGCGGAATTAGAAACGCAACGAGACCTGGTAACAAGACAAAGTCAATGGCAAGCGTTAGAAATAAGAAGGCTGAGAAGAGAGCAAACCAACGAAATCCTAGCGTGGTACGATCGAATGGAAAATCCTCCTATGCTCGAGGAAGAGCATGAACCTACAGAAGGCAGATCGTAGAGGATTATAAAACCTTGTATATAAACTGTGAATTGTATTAAAAAGTGTAGTAGAGAATCAAATGTAAATAAAACGCCTATCGTTAAAACTACAGTTATTATAACTCAATAAAAAACTATAAACATATCGATGTATAAAAGTAGAATCATTATACCGTAGTGTAGAAATCATGTATGATAATAGATTTAAATTAACAAATTTAGAAAATGAATAGTCAAGCATTCCAAACAGACACAGATGGACAATACCAGCAACAAGAAGCCGAAATAGAAAAGCAATTCTGACAAATAGGAGCAGAAAGAATGGTCATCAAAATATATGAAATATTATTTAAAGCCAAAGAAGAAGAAGTAAATAGAGAATCCTTGGAACTGGAGGTAAAAAGCCTAGAACTAAAAGCCAGAAAAACAGTGATATAAAATAGTACGAGAGCAGATCAAGTAACATTCAAAAAAAAAGATGGCAGCAGCTAAATCAATAGAAGAAAAGCTGGAACAAACTATCCACGACCTAAAGGGTTAGAAACAAGACTTCGCCATTTAGCCGCCCTACTTCAAGAGGAGCAGGACCAAGTGGAACAATTGAAAACGTAAAACCATTGGGCCCGAGAGAACCAACAACAATTGCAACTAGAGGCGCAGGAAGAGATTGGAATAATGAAAGAGGCGTCGAAAGAGTGGGAAAATAAAATTGACAGCATTACGGAAAATTCAAATTATTTGGCACGTCTGTTGGCTGAGGAAGTGGAAATATCGGCAGAATTCTGGGCAGAAATAATGCAACTGAGGAATAAACCGCCAATGGTGCTGTTGCCGTTAATTCCAGTACCCCTAGCGGGAAATAGTGGAGGTTTCGTCGGACAAGATGAAACCTAGGTGTAAGTAATTGACGCGTGGAGTTGTAAAAATTGTACAAATTAAAGTATATCAAAGGCTTAGTTAATAATAACAATTAAAAAAAACCAAAAATCAAAAATATCAAAAAATATGAATGTAAATACGATTATTATATAAAACGAAATTGAAAATTAATGAGAAATATTACAGAAAATGAATTACTGGAATCCACGCGGCAGATTCGAAAAAAAGCAATGAGTGAAAACCAATTATAAACTACACTAAAACACCAAGAAAATCCTCAACCTCTAAATGAAGATCCCCTAGATTTCTATAGACGGAAATGGAAACAAGAGCAGGAAGGATTGTATCACCAAATCCAACAACAAGAGACAGAAGTGAAAAGATTACAACTTCAAAACAATCAAATCCAGAAGCAACTAAGGATACTGAGAAGAGAACTCACTGAAACAAAAACAAGCCCCAGAGTGAACAATTCCAAAATGATGAAATCAAGAGACAATCGATACAACGGAAAGTGAATGAAATATTAGAGGAATATTTTGGAAAGACGAATCCTACAGGCTAAAGGAATTAACTAAAGTAAATCAAGATTACGTCAAGAAGTTGGAAAATAAAAATGAGAAAAATCATGAGAAAAAACGATCTCTGAGAAAAGAAAATCGGAAACTAACAAAAATTATCAAATGGCAAGACCAAAGACTAGCCCAACAAACCCAGTGGAAAAACAACAGCCAAAGAAATATCCGTTTAAAGAGAGAAAAGATATTAGAACTGCAAAGACAATTGCAAAAACACAAAACTGGAACCGGAGAAAACCCCCAACAAACGACAGATATCGACAGCCTTCAAACCCTATTAGCCGTTACCTATTGGCGAAAAGAGGAGCTAACCAGAGACTTCCTATCAATAATGGGCCACGAAGTAAAAACAGAACCAAAAATTGATACTGAGTGGTCCGAATCGGAAGTAAACCCAAATCTAACCTCTCAATAATAACGAAGAAAACTACACCAGAGAACCCAATTTATTGTTCCAGTTACAATTTAATGTCCCAGCTTGAAAAGCCAAAAAATCAAAATTTTAAAGGTTCAAATCTAATACAACCCTTACAGTTCAATCCAACAAAATCTAATCTAACAAAATTCAATCTAGTGCAATCCGAGTCTTTACAATCCAATCCAATACGACACAATCCAAATTCTACGAGCTAAAGAACTATATATGACTTTGATGATCTTATTATTTTAATTAGTTGGCCTTATCCTTAATTAGACTATTTAGTGATTTTATTTTAGTTTGTGCATGTGTATCAAACACGACTGTAATAGTGCATATTTTTATTTATTTTTACTCTTGCAATACTTTAATTTATGTAATTTTAACTGGACCGGAGTGTTTTATGTTGGGCAAAAACTAATTCGAGCCCATACTTGTTTGACCAGCACGATAATGCATGTGTGTTTTTGAGTGGGAAAACTAAATCTAGAAGGAAAATGTAAAAGAAAAATAAAATAATCAAAACTTAAAAGAAATTTTTATACAAAAAATGTAAAAAACTTAGTGATAAATCAAAAGAATTAAAAAATAATATTTTAAAAATATATGATTTTACTTTTATATTTGATATCATTCATACAAGTATTAATATATTTATTGTCTAAAATTATCAATGATTCTAAACTCAACTTTGACCCTAATTGTTATTTAACCTAACTATGAAATAAATATTACAAAAACAAACTACATCGACAAAATCCACAATAAGTTTTATTCATCTCAAAATAAAATAATAAAAAATCTTTAAGTTTTATTTATTTCAAAATAAAATAATGGAAAAAATCCCTAGCTAAGTTTATTTATTTCAAGATAACATAAATCATAAAGATTAACGTAACGTAAATACAAGAAAATAAATTTGTTGTATTTGAAAATAAAATAATGTTACCAATTTCGATAGAAAATAATCCGAGATAGATATTAAAATCCAAGAGATCAATGAACCCAAACGGAAGACCCGTTCTGGGTTGCAAGAGAGGTGAACGTCCAATAAAGGGGATAAAGTTCCATTTGCTCTGGGATGCTTCATCGGAAAGTTCTCAAATTACAGTAATATTAAATCAAAAGCTAAAATACATACAACTTACCTTTTATTATATAAAATTCCATTTTCTATAATATGTTGCCAAGGAGATAAGTGGCAAGCAAACGAACGGAGTATTTAGGTCAGTGTTGAAAATGAAATTAAAATATATAGGGCTTTATTGATTTATTTCTTTAGATTTTTGATTTTAAATGATTATAATGGAAACCCTTAATATAAAATAGGAAACTCGTACGAGTTCTGGTGCTAATTATATCATATAAGCTAATATTTATAACAGTGAAATTCCCCTATTATAATAATATAGTTAATTAAAATCGAGTGATATTGTTTTCAGGCATTAATAGAACCATCATTACTATATTGGTATTATGATTATATTATTACCATCACTAACATATTATTATTATTATTGTTATGATTATTGTTGGGATTATAAGACAACACGAATTAAAATAATAAAATTTATAAATTATCAAAATCAATTAAAATTAATTAAATTTTTGATAAAAGTAAAAATTAATATTTTTCGGGGGGAAAAAGTGGTAACCGGTGGCAAATTTCATTGGAAAGACTAATAAAATACTATTAGATTGAGATAAGGTACATTGAGGGTAGGGAGCCCAAAAACAAATTAATTAATTAAATTATTTACCGACGAACCCATTAATCAAGGGCCACCGAGCTGAACATTAGCTGAACAATTGGTCGAAGAGACAAAATAACGAGTTGGAGAAACAAGTGAAGGGCAGTAAACCGATCAAAAGTTAATCAGATTGCAGCGACTTACATCGTGATACTCTTATGGTGTGTACGAGACAGTGGCGTGCGGTGGGTTTCCATGCAGGGTGTGCAGAGAGCAACGATAATAGGTAAGCATAATAATAAAACCATAAAAATATACATTAAAAACGTTTTTACTATAAATTTTTTATTTGTACACAAAATCCATACGCCTATCTTTATTTTTAACAAAAAAGAACCGAAAATCGAGAACAAATAGCCGAAATCTATAACCAAAAAGAAGTAACCTAGACCAACCTCAAGGAATCATGAATAATACCGAACCGATCAATTATCATCAAACAATCGAGACGAGATAATATGATAACGGGTCATCTAAACCCAGTTGAACTTCATCCAGTTTCAAGACGCTAGAGAGTCAACAACCAAAAGCAAGAATATCTATTCTCAACCCAAAACCCCAAATACACGATCAAAAAGGAGTCTTGAACGAAAAATTCTTTCTATCAATCGTCCCAACAATCGGTATCTAATCAGTTCTATATCAAATAAAGTCAATTCCCCAGACTAAACGAAACTTCAAGACTAAACCGCACAACAGATATCGAATCGTCAAAATATCAGAACCTGCTGCAGAAAGTAATCAATCAGAAACCAAGAAACTCAAGGCATCAGCGAGACAAATACCCAAGTGACAGAATATTGAACTCATGATTAACAATGAACTAATAATCCTTAGACTATTAACTATTCTTTATGTGTGATCATAATCTGACTGTAGGTCCTCTTTCACTTCATCTTGTATTCCACATATTGATGTATACTGTATGATTATTTTTATGCATGTGGGTTTTGAGGTCACGACCCTGTAGCTCGTAGACCAAATTGAATGGAAAACGTAAACTCTGTATAGTTCATAGCTTGAATCTTTTAGAAATTGCGGGTCGCAATTTTACGGGCCCCGGGGTGTTTTATGTTGGGCCAGCACACAAATAGCCTTGCGAATTGTTTAAATGCATCAGTAATACAGCACAAAAACCCAGCACCAAGATAACTTAAAATACAATATACAACACCAACTAAACACTTTAAAATCTGAGAGAAAATAAATAAATATAAAATCAAAAACATAAAAGTAAAATAAAATAAATACAAAATGCATCAAGAACCGCACGAAATCTACATAAAAAATAACTTAATAACAAGAAAATTTGACCGTAAAATGACCATTTATATAAAAGAAAAAATTAATGAATAAATTTAATTAAAAATGTTAAAAATAAATTACCAATTTAAATTAAGAAATAAATAAAAATTTAATTTAGATAACACAAATAATTTCAAGGTCGAATTTTGTTTAATCGTAGTAAAATTAACACGCAAGGTTAAGGTCAAATTATAGGTATAAATACTGATGTGTTTTCACAACTTTTCAACTACTTTGTAGTATTAATTTCAACCAAAATTAAGTTGCACACGTTTTATCTTGCTTTACTGTGTGCTTTTCAACTACTTGGCAGTAATATTTTCAGGTTATTAATCTATAGTTATGTTTTGCAGCAATATTTTTCAGGTCATTAATCTATAGTTATGTTTTGCAGCAATATTTTCAGATCATTAATCTGCAGTTATGTTATTTTGGTTTATATGCATCGATGCACAATTTAAAATTTGTTTATATGAATGCCAAATATACAGTTTATGCGTCGAGACTTTTGTCTAATTCATCTAGTAATTTATTTTTCTATTATTATTTTTTTTTTGGTGGCCCACAGCCCAAACATAACGCAAGATAGAAAAATTAAACACACTATCGCAAATCGTGTAAGTGCGTGTATTATCGCCAATGATTTCGTGTCCGTGAAGGCTCCGGCGTGAGAACGCAGGAGCTGGAACGTCAATATTATCCGTATATAGGGGAAATTGGAAGGTAAAGAAGTAGTCCTTTGGCTGCTTCTTCATCATCCGTTTCCTGTAAAATTGACATAAATTTTTAACAACAATCGGCTCAAAATACCTAACACCGAGTAGTCCAGTGGGCACTCATTAATTATGAAATGAACATACATAGATCTTAATGACAAAGAGAGGAAATGGGTAGTGGGGAAAATTGCGAAATCGTTGCAACAGTTAAAATGAATAGCCATCGGAAAAAGATTAATCCGAACGACCAAAATCATAAAAAATAATGTTTTTAAATAAGAATTAAATAAATTAATTTGAGTTGAGGCGGAAAATGTGGGCGGGACGCTGCTCAAATTTTCCGAATCAACTAAAATACTTATAGAAAATAGAAAAATAAAAGTGAAATGCGACTCAACGGTTGGTATAAGATTATTGTGAAACTGAAAAATAAGGGCAGAATGCTGCTCAAATTTTCCGAATTAATTCAAATACTTCACAAAAATAGCAAAGTGAAAATGAAACTGTAAAATAAGGGCGGATCGCTGCCCAAATTTTCCGAATTGATGAAAATACTTATAGAAAATAGTAAAGTAAAATGAAATGTTGTTCAAATGTTAGTGTGATATCCTTATAAAACCGAAAAATAAGGGCGGAACGCTGCAAAATTTTTCGAATTAACATAAATACTTTATCGAAAAACCGGAAAAATACAGATGGATTACAGCTAAATTTTTATACAAGAAAAATATTTTATAAAGCGGAGGAATAATGAAGGATCCCTAGTAAAAACTTGATAATAATAATGATAATAGTAAGGATAATGGTAATTATAATAATAATAATAATAATAATAATAATAATAATAATAATAATAATAATAATAATAATAATAATAATAATAATAATAATAATAATAATAATAATAATAATAATAATAATGATCATAATTAGGATAATAATAATAGTACTACTAACGATAATCATAATAGTAATAATGATAATAGTAGTAATAACAATAATGGTAGTTATAAAGATAATAATAAAGGTAATAGTAGTAACAATTAATAAAGTTAATACAGATAATAGTAACAATGACAATACTAGTATCAATAATAGAGAACATTGTAGTTATAATAGGGATAAGAGTAAGAGGGATAATGTGAGAATATTTAACCTAACAAAGGGTGTACATCCCATAGAATAATCATCTACACGGACGACGATAAGAAGGACTATGGGAATGGACCTGACAACGAATGACATGAGAATATAGGTGAACCTTTGAAAGAGATAGGAGAATAATGGGACCTAAAAATTGAAAGCGAGCACAGGTCTTCTATCGACAGCTCGTTGGACCCAGAGATCGTTCGGTCAATTATAGCATTAGTGATAATGCTCACTTTTTGCGGAAGATCTACCCACTCGAACACAGTTCCAACGTTGCTTAGCAACGGGTGCCGAGTGGTAAGCGAAAGAATATTTGTATGGGGTTGTCTGGGTAAAAACCATATAGTTTCAAATATCACCATCCAGAAACCCACCACTGTTAAAATTAAAAATTCGTTTCTTTTTTGTCTAACAAAACAAAATAGTTTTTCAGCGATTATTTCTATACTTATAATACATCACAGAAATTATTTACTTTTACCACATTAAATTATTTCTCTTTATATATTGACTTTTTTTATATTTTCATGCAACAGCATTTTACAATATATAAATTTAAACATTAACATTCTGAAAAATCGTATGGCCAATTAAAAAAGCAAAATCGCTTCAGCACAAAAGTCCCCGATTTAATACAACGCTTAATAAATCGCATCTTCGGTCGGATGATTCAGAGTAACAAGTGCAGGAAAAGTAGCTGCACTTGCCTCAATGCTATAGTACGCTGTGCTTCTCCAGTAGCTCATGCATATAAAGCATGATTTTCTGCTAGTGCGCAGTGCGTTTATATATCAATACTTGGACTGTTCGATTGCTTTTGAACGCGCTACGTTGTGCAGCACCTAGTACCGCACGAACTGCAGAAATACAAGCAAATATTTGAATGAGTGAATTTTTAAAACATTTGGTTATAAATAATACATATTATAAAGAATATGTACTATATAAAATATAAATATTGGTAGACATAGTTGATAAAATTATTGTCATGCATAATTTTAACTGGGTGTGCAGTGCACACCCTGCACATATAGACCGCACGCCACTGGTACGAGAAGTAGAAAATTGTATATCGTGGTGAATATTTGTCAATAAAGATTTCTTTATTGGGATTTTTTCTTATTGATTATTGAACACGAGGAGTCGGATTGAGAGACCTATTCATCGAAGAATATTTAATATCCCAACATTATCATTATTATTATTATTTTTATAATTATTATTATTATTATTATTATTATTATTAATATGCTTATTATTATTATTATTATTATTATTATTATTATTATTATTATTATTATTATTATTATTATTATTATCATTTTTATCATCACTATGATTGGTGTCATCTGGGAATAAGATGTCATCCAGGGTGTCCCCAACAATGCTTCTACCACATTGACCAAGTGTCGTGTTTACGAGCATTGTTGCAGAGACCCTCCCAAAAAAACTATAGCGCGGAATAAAATAGAGTCCCTTTCACCCCTTCTCTCACCTAGGCGATGCGATAGAATCCCGAAAAGGAATATTCCGATAGAAATTCAAAGATAAATTTATAAAATACATTTTTTTAAATTAATTTTAACCAAGAATTGATACATGTTTTATCTAATCATTAATTTATTCTAGTGGAACAAAATAATCAAATAGTAGAAAGATTTCGTAAAGATGTGGCTAAATTCCACCAGGAAGCGATGGTTCAAAATCAAAGGGCTGACGTTTAGTACGCCGATGTCGGCGCATTGAACAAAACTGGTTAAGGCCAGAAGAAGTTATTAAGTTGAGGGCCGAAAAAGAAAACATGCATTTGAAACTGGCTCAAATGGAAGAAGCCCTGAATCAAGCAGAGCAAAGGATCGGAACGCAGGACAGTGAAATAGCAAAATTAACGGTGAAAAACGAGATCTGAGCTGGACTCGTACAATGCGGCAGTCACAAATAGGCAGAGAAACAGACCCGGCAAAAAGGAGCGTGAGAGGCAGAATAAAGGTAAAGCTGCTCGCATGGTCGGGCACATACTCAAATCCAATGGGATTTGAGCACCCGCAAATATAACTCAAGATTAAATTGTGATATTTGTTTTTGTTGTTTTAAATTTAATCATTAATAATAATGTTAATTTTGTTTGGTTTTTGTTATATTGTTAGAAAAATTAAATTAGTTTGATAGTTGAGAGCGGGGCCCGTTAAAGCTAGAGCATGAAGTCTTCTGCGACAGCTGATGGATCAAACCGAATATTAGGGCATTGGCAGTCTTCGAAACTCACACTTTGCTAATATTGATGGGTTACTGGGTATTGATGTTTGTTTAAATAGTGTCGTGGTTACCCCGGTAACGCCATATAAATATTTCTTTGCTACCACTCGGCACCAGTTGCTAGGCAACGTTGGAATTGTGTTCGAGTGGGTAGATCGTCCGCAAAAAGTGAGCGCTACTGCTAACGCTGTAATTAACCGGAAGATCTCTGGGTCCAACGAGCTGTCGATAGAAGACTTGTGCTCGCTTTTGATGTTTTGATCCCCTTATATTGTGAATGCCATCGTTCGTACTTATAATTTTCGCGCAAGTTTCTCGTTCAGGTGGCGCAATGTCCTCATGCTACCTCTATGAGTCAACACTTATCAAATCCTTGAAAATATTGTTTCAAATAACAAGAAATATATATTTTTATAGAATAACTACATTTTGCAAGTTAATTAGGCGTTATTTAATAATCGAGCGGCTCGACGTTTAGCCCGCTTGTGGAGTCGCTACCGTATCTCGGTAGGCCAGCTGGGCACGGGCAAAGACAATGGGGTAAGTCACTGTGCCCCTTCCTGGAAGTCCGACAATGCGACCTCCAGACCCTTTATCTGTGTCCGCAAACTTTGATTCAACTGTCTTTCATCTGCCCATCCCTTTTGGGCTACAGTAAGCCGCTGATGAAGCAGTTTTACTTTCTTCGGTTCCAACCATGAGGCTTTGATTTGTTGGATTTCCCGGGACATCTCGCTAAGTTGAGTGTAGAAATCCTTGTTAAGTTTACGGGAATGTTCTAGTTCCCTTTGCATAATTTCCAGAGGTCCCATCTCTGCAGAACAATGACGTTAATTTAGAATCCACCAATCGTAAATTATTTAAATGTTCATCCAAATCATTACGATATTAAATTATACCACAAAATTCAAAACACACAAACAAAAGGCTAATTTTTATTAATAATGACGTTTAGTCTCATTAGGGTAACTGTAAATTTTCATGTTGGGCTTTGTAACGGAAATCGGGGTTTTGATGTCGCCCCTCCACATTCTCATCCGTGGTCGGCTGGGTGAACGGATCTTCGTAGTATACAAAGACCGGTCTCTTTGTGTTTTGGATAGGCTTGGAGCTGGGCGGCGGAACGTAATTGTAGGAATCCGCGATCCTACCGGCCGCGATATCATCTTCCACGTTTGCCAGGTATTGCCTGACCCAGATTACGTGGGAGTTGACCCGGCGTTGATGGTCTTCAAGGCGTTCCAGCAGAGCTCGGGCCCGAACATGAATTTCTTGGGCCGGACTCGGGCCGACTAGTTGTCCGTTCTGCACGAATTGCCTCCTAGTATTAACCACTGTGGGTATAGCGTCCCGTTGTTTTTCTCTTGGCTGGGGCACTTTGGGGTACTTTTCTTGCCAGATGCGTCTCCATATTTGTCGCCACTGATCGGCAACTTGGGTGTGAACATAAACAAGGGCTCCGGATCCTTCTGAACAAGATTTAATTAAATTGATAATTCCCATTCTGCGGTTAACAAATATTGGGTTTCCCGCCCGAAATCCGTTATGCCTTGTATTTTTAATCATCGGCGTTAGTTTGATAAATTCTAAAAAAAAATATGATTTTTTAATAAATCGTACACACTTGTTTGGAGAAGGGCTTTTATTTTCAAAATGTTTAAGATTGATTATCATAAAAAAATATATATATATATATATAAATGAAGTATATCACAAAAAAATGGGAACAAGCTAGACTTGTCAACACAAAGTTCCAATCATCTAAACTAGGGAATTGCTTCAATAACATTGACCTTATCTTTAAAAGGAAAAATTAAAATTCTAAAACAGAAATCTCGTAATTTAATTATCTTATAAATGTAAAATAATGTTAAGTATTTAAGATACTTAAGAATTCATTTAGATTAAATTGAAAATCGTAAAAGTAATAAAATCAGATAATCTGTAATAAATGGACCTAATGTTGTTTAGATACTACTTGACGTTCTTGACTGGTTGATGCTTAGTTAACTGATTCGTTTAATTTTGCGTACCTTAATTTCATGAGCCCAACAATTATCGACTTGCGAATCGAGATGCTTTCTTAATCCATAATTAATCATAGTAACGTCCAAGTCATTATCTAACTCAATAAAAACTTAATGATAATATACATAATTGAACAAATAATAGCTACAAAATTAACGTACTCGGGTAAATTCTATAAAGGTAGTTGAAATTATTCACGGTAGGGGTTAATGTAGATTGTAACTATTTACTGCTAACTCATCATTAATTCAATGAATGCAAAATTAAAATCAAAATCAAAAGGTTTATTTACAAAAAAAAATGAAAATTTACTCGACGGCCGGGCTCTTGAATTTGAAGTTAAGTTATCGTCAGGAATTCTGTTTGTTATACCCTCGGTTACTGGGTTCGAATCGCGATGCATTTTAATTATTTCCAAAATTTACTGATCCGTCTTGATCGATTGGTAACTATTATATAAGTCAGGATGCCCAAAGGGAGAATAAAAAGGTGTGTGCCTATCAGCACATTAGGTGGAATCAGCCTACACGAGGAGTGTGCATTGATTAGTGCGGCGCCGAATTTTTATTCTTACGCAATCTCTAGCCTTATGGGTGTGTGTTCAATTCTCTCCCGGTACGATGATTGGGTGAGAGAGTTTTCGGTTGGTGCACGCACTCTTGTGTTGCCGAGTTGTGTCGTCTGTTTGTGTGCAGATGTCTGAGATTAAGTGTGTATACGTAATGCCCGAAGTTGGGTGCATCTGTCGCCTCCTATAGTGTAAGTGAGTGTGCGAGGGGAAATATCGCTATCGACCGACTGAAACTTAAATGCCAAAATCTCCTCGGATTAGATTATTTACTCCTTCGTTTTATCACGCTATTTCAGTCGAATAAACATTCGTGGGCAATCAAGTTGATCTATAACAAGTATCATTTATTATCAATTATTTTAAATTATTGATTTTTAGCTTTTCAGAGAATTACTTTTGATTATTATGCCTAGAAGAGACCTTACTTATCGCAGTTTTATGGTGGAGTTAATCATTTTATTTAGTAAGGTTATTCCTAAAATTTTATTTATTGAGGTATATTATTGGGAATCCTTCAGTGCCATCGTTGTTGGGAATATATTTATCGCTTAACCTCCTACTGGACTCTCCTTAATTACGAGTTTTATTTATATTATTTCAGGATTTTTAATCTCTGGGGAATTTATTTTGTGGAAAATTTTGATGGAGATTCCTTTGCAACGCGATTGCAATAGAAGCTGGTTTATTTCCCGGCTCGTTACTTCAGCCTTTATTGTCGCTTGGGAATTTATTTTTATTTGTTTTTTAAATAAAATTCTGCTTTGCTTTTGGATTTGGGTGGTGGATTGTAGGTGGCGACCATGACGCGGGTGAGTTTATCTGTTATCGCATATTATATTTAGGATATTTTGATCTCAATGTGTTTTCCTTTAACGTTAATAATAAACTTTACAAAACTTTGGGATTCATGTTATAGTATTTACCTCAATCAATTTTCCTCACAAACAGTTTGGTTGAATATAAATCGCATAGATTATTGTGACAAAATCTTTGGGAATCCGTAGAGATTAGCTTCTTCTATTTGGCGTTGGAATTGAAGCTATTCAAAAAAAATTTTTATCGAAATTCTTAATGTATATCGGAGTGGTTTTTAATTTACCTTTTCACTTTGCGTCAATTTTCTAAATATGATGTTGGGAATTACAATAATTATTATCTTTGAACTTTGACTTGTTATCATATTGAGTCTTACTATGATATTACATTTAAACTAATCTGCCTTTACTTAAATAACAATATTGGTCCTCAATGAAAATTAGTACTATCTAACTACTACTGTCATTTCATGTTTTCTCAAATGGTTTTTGTCTTATTTAAGCTATTTGGGGGGACCATGACAATGAAAATTTACAACGCTTACCCTATTGGCTTTATTCAAAAATAACGACTTATAAATTTAAACTCAAAACAATTTCTTGAATCCGTAATTTAAATACGTAGCTTAAAATCATTAGTTTTTATTCCTTCATAGTAACTGCCCAATATTTATGATTACTTTAAATCCTTATCCATCGTTTAAACTTTATGGTTATACGAAATTTATAATAACAGTTTGATTTAAATTCATAGCAATGATTTCATTTTTTATTTTCTTTTTCCCAGTCCCCTTTCCCCTGGTTGACCTTAGGCGCATTGTGTTCATATTATATTTAATGAGTGCCCACTGGACTACTCGTGTGATGATTTTGAGCCGTATGTAAGTTCAGTTTAGGTCGAGTTTAAAGAAATCGAGAGACGAGGAGATAGCCAAAAGACTACTTCCTTATCCCTCCCTTCTTCTATACGGAATAATATTGACATTCCGACCCCTGCGTTCCGCACGCCGGAGTCTTCACGGACACGAATCATTGGAAATATTCCACACACTTACACGAATTCGAATAATATGTCGGATTTTAATAACTTGTGATGTGTCTTTAGCTGTGGGCCGGAAAAATTTCGACAATAAGAAAACAATTTATGCATTATGAATAATTTATTAAAATGATATAAAAATTACCGATCCAAACATATACAAAATATCATAAAAACATCACTCTCCCCACGCCGACACCCAAGCAGAGCTCTATCGAGGTTGCGAGGATGCGACGTGGAGAGAGCTTCCAAATAAAACTCTCACTTACATAGATTTTCAAAAAACTGGTTTAGTTTATAAAACTAGTTTAGTTTATAATAATAATAATAGTCATATGAAAATTGACAACAAGAATCATAATGTCAATATCAAAATAATAATAATAATACTAACAATAACAACCGCTGATATCAGAAGCATACACAGGTAAGTGATCAACGTTAGTGGTACTATGTAGTTTTAGTAATGATGATAAGGTACTAATAATATTAATAATAATAATAATAATGGTAATAATAATAATAATAACAATATAAAAATAATAATATTAATGATAATAATAATAATAGTAATAATAATAATATTAATGATAATATCAGAATCATTCTGGCCCATTGGAATACATTTCCAACGTCCCTTTGACGGGTAAACAATGGTTATATCTCTTGTGCGTGCATCTGGTGGATAGCCCTTGCAAATGACCACGAAAATCCTGTATCTTTTACCCATCAGTATGAAACATACTTTCCCCATCAGGTGCCCACCAGCACTGAAAATTGTAAATATGGACCAGAGGATGTTTCAATGATGCAGCAAATACCATTAGACTAGAGGTGTTTTCAATTAGATTGTAAAAATTTATAATAGATAAATTTTTCATTTTATAAATATTTTTCATCGTAAGACTATTTATTATCTACGTAGTTACTACGCAATGCATTTAACATAGTAAAATTATTTATTTAACAAAACAAAAATTTAAAAAGAAATCTCTTAACAGTACTAACTCAAATTAATATTATATTTAGACAGACAAAATCAACTTATTTTTAATAAGACAACAATTACAAGATTTTATTCCAGAGCATTTTGCACAGCCTGCAACTTTTCCTTGAGCACCTTCAAAGCGCTTAACACAATATTTTGGGGCTTCAAAGATCCTGTGGATTCTACTGTCAAATAAAACTTGCTTGGCTAAAAATCAAATCAATAAAATATATTATTATCGTCACACTTACAGTTCCATATGGATTAAATGGCGCTTGATGTTCACCAGCTTTCAATTGAGAATATTCAGATTTTGGCCAATCTTCGGGTCTTGCTAGCAACACGTGTCGAAGAGAATTATCTGGATCATATTCAAAGGCAACACTACTAGTTGGACACCATTTGACATGTTCTTTAGCAAATCCTTTTTTAGCCATTGCTCTGAGTTTCAAACGTTGCCCACGACGTATTTTAACAATAAGAATTGGTTCCTAGAATTATAATAATCGTGATTTACATTTTTTAACCAATTACTTGTTCACTGAAATCTACATCATCACCACTACGAGAAGTGGCAGGTACTACTCGAGGATTACTAGTTTTTAAATCTGCACTGGTAACAGCTCTTTGATCTTCATCTTCACATTCTACGTCTAAATCAAACTCCACTGTACAATCAGGACAAAAATCAGTACAAGTACATTGTCGATAATATATCAAACGATCAACAATATCATCAGAAGTCAAAGGAATTAATCCAACCCTTTGCGCAATAAATTCATCGTGTAACATAGTTGAATTTTCTTCAATTTGAACCCAATCAATAGCAATGGTTGGTACGTCAGCTTGACAAGTTCTACGAATAGCATTTGCGACACTGAGATGTGTATCTTCTAATGTAAATTTGAGTAACTCTTCGCTATTTGTGGTAATATTCAAAACACTCTGATTTGCATATGGCATTTTTAATAAATAATTTTAAATTTTGATTTAATCATAAAGCGTAAATCAAAAACTATATAGTATATATAGAAAATAATGTTTTTGTATATTAAGTAATTGAGCTAAATTAGTAAATTATAAATTCGAAAACTTTTATAAAATAATAAAATGAATTCTAATTTTTACATTATATATTATATAAAATAGTTTTAATTTTAATAAATTTGAAATTTTATAATGAATAAACATTTATGGCAGGGTTCTCAAACTTAAAGTCTAACGCGAGCCGTGTGTCAGTAAAAGCATAACCCCAGGGACCGCACTACTTAAAATCTTTATACAATGATTAAAACACAGCCCTGATAAGTTTGGTTAAATTACAAAATCCATGTGCTTTCTTTCGGGCTGCATGAGACAACATCCGGTTTGAAACCCCTTATTTAGGGTCAGTTTTAGTTTTACTTTTCTAGAGTTACTGTATGATTGTTCACAGACTATTAACTAAATGCCTTCAAGATTATTACCTTTGTATCCATGGTGCTGGGCACTGATGGGTAACAGTAAATTTTATAGGGGTCTAAAGGTTTACCAATTCCCACCCAGCGCCTGCATAAGAGTTTAACAACTAACCACCCGTTGAAAACGATGTTGGTACTGTGTGCTAGTGGGGGAATATTGTTGGGCCAGAACACAAACGGCCTTGTAAATGTTTAAATGAATCGGTAACACACATGCAAATATAACATGCAGATTTAAATTCAAACCTATTAAAACATCAATTAACCCTATCAAAATATGAGAGAGAAAACAATAAAATATAAAATGATAAACATAAAAATAAATTAAAATAATAACAAAATGCAACAAGATCCGCACGATATAAATATAAACATAACACGAAAACCTAACAAATTCAACCGAAATTTGACAATTTAACAAAAATGCGAAATTTCATAAAAATGAAATAAAAATCAAAGAATTTGAATTAGAAATCATTCAAGAAAAATTTCAAAAGAAAAATGGGCCAGGCGACACTCGGATTGTTGGGCAAAAACTGATTAAGCCCATTTTTTGTTTAACCAGCACGATAACACCTGTGTGGTTTTGAGCAGAAAATTTAAAATTAGTTAAAAATGGAAATTTAAAGAAAAATAAAATAAATAAAAATTTAGAGATATAAAAATGTAAAAATTTAAATTTAAATCAAAAAGAATAAAAATTGTTATAATTTTGGAATATTCGAGAAATTCCTTGTTTTACTGCATCAAAACACACACACAAACAATCATGATATATAAGGCGGTGCTGGTTGAGCAAAATTTAATGCATTCATTTCATTTTTACCAGACATTTTTAGTAGGCATTTTTACCTTTTAATTATTGACACCAAGTAATTTTTTCATTGATTTTATTTTATGTTATTTTATTTATTTATTTAATTTTTGTATTGGCTTATGATTACGTTGAATATGAAATAATTATTGAATTTTTGTTATCATTATTCTCATTTTTTAAGCTTAAAGAAATATTTCTTTTATGATCGATGGATTTGACTGAATTCAATTATCATTGAACCTCTATCATAAGAGAATATAATCTTAAAAAGCACATTAATCCAATTTTGATCTACAAATCATAGTACACATGCAGACAAGAAGTGAAATTAAATTGTTTTATTTTCGATACCCCGGATCGAACCGGTCGTTAGTGGGGGAAGCCGCGGCGCCGGCAATAGCCAGGCCCGTCCAGTATTCTCCCCTTCCTAAATCCTATCGCCCGACCCTCGAAAGAGTAGTGTTGAGGTCCTGGGAAAGGTCAAATATAAAGCTTCATAACACAATAAACGAAAAACATATAGACCAACATCTAGAAGAATTAGAAAGATTTTTTTTTGTGTTAATTGATAAATTATATTCTGTTAAAAAAGTATTATATAATTCGCATACAATATAATTCGCGACTAACCACACTAGGAAGTTCAATCGGCCATAGATCAGATTTTCTTTGTGACATCCTCGTTCGTATTTAATTTACGTGCTAAACATGGAAGCTAAATCGATTTTCGAATATCACTCCAAAAGCTTTTACGTTATCTCATTATTTAGATTTCAAATTTTCGTTCAGTTCATAAAATCAAATCCATGACCCTATAACCCATAAACCAACTATTGTCACGACTATTTTGCATTTAAACTTATTATTATTACAAAAAATTTCGTTATTTATTTCATTATTATTGTCATTTATCATTATAGTTAACATTATTATTTTTATGATATTGTTGTTGTTACTAATATTTATTTTATTACTATTGTTGGGCTACAAGCCATAATTTAAACAAAAATGAAAAAATTGTGTAAATTAAAACAAAATAATTAACGAGGTTTGAAAATTATCAATATGGCTGCTGTAACATAAGCACGTACCGCAAGCAGAAATCAAAAAATAAAATAAAACATTAAATAAAACAAAATAAAAACATAACAAAATTAAATAAAACAAATATTAATTAAAATCATTGAAAAGCCTACAGATGCAGAAAGAAACACAAAACCAAAATATAAAACCGCCAAAACCTTGCAAAAGAAGGTTTAGAAAATACATAGGCGGAAGCGGCGACCAAAAATTTAAATATTAAAGGGTAAAAAGAGAAACAATCATAAAGAATGGTTAAATAATAAAAAATAAAAATTTACGAAATATTGAGAAAATAATATCAAAAAATAGAGAAAAATAAGGAGAAAAATAAAATATTTAAAATAAAAATAAAGCAATAAAACCCCCCGAAAAATAGCCGAAAAAGGCTCAAAATACTCTGATTGGTCGCACCCGGGCATGAAATGACTATATATACAGCAGTCATTTTCATAATTTTTAGACAATTTTTGTTGATAGACAAATTTTGTTAGACTGTTAGACATTTTGTTGACACAAAATTTTTAGACATTGACACAATGTATGACAATTTTTGAAATTTGGATGCTTGACTGACGAACTTGTCGATCGTAAGTATTGTTCTTTTTTGTAGAAATATATTTTTCCAAGTTAATGTTTTGTTTAATTTAACTTATTCTGGATGGCCGCAATGTCTTTTGGCATCGCTCGGCAGGTCCCCTTTAACTTCTTTATATTCATTTTACTTATATTAGTTTGTGGAAAGTGTTAGGGCAATATTCAATTTCCTCAGTTGATTTTGAGGAATGTTGATGTATTGCCTTGTCGCTAACCACCCTTCGGTGTCTGCCGGCATGGTCAGGTCTTGTCACACTGATCGCGGAGTAGGACGCCGTCGTACATCACCGGGGCGGCCATTTCAATGTTGGTCGGAACGGTAGAAATTAATATTCGGGAAGATCGCCATAATTAAAGGGATAACATAGAAATTTAAGTCAACGAAAGTATAAAGTAGGTTTAGATCACGTACATTGTTTGATAATCATCGTGGTGGAAAATTAAAATAAAATGATACATTTTGGCATAGATCTGTGAGAAGATAATATAGAGATTTACGAATGGTGGTAACTGTGGCGACCATAGGAAAGCAAATACGAGTTGTTGGACTAAAATAATGATCTCATGATAATGCATTCATTTCAATTTACCATAGGTTAACGTTTGTATGAAACAAGGAATTTTCCATAAAATAAGGGCGGAACGCTGCCCAAATTTTTGAAAAATATTTTAATAAATAAACAGTAATGATGACAAATTGATATAGGAATTGTAGAAATAGATGAGTATGGACAAGCGTATAGATAGAAAGAGACGTAAGACCTTCCATCGGCAGTCAGGAACCCGAAAGTGAAAATATCATGGGGAGTAGTTCTAGAAATAGAGCTCACCTGCTCATGAATTTTCAGCTGCTATATACAGTACCAACATGAGCTTGCTCATGGGTATATAGTGGTAGGATTAAAATTGTGGGGCGTCTGGGTGAGACAGCATAGACTCTAGGAAAAGAAGGCATTTTGATAGAGGGAAAGAAGCTTGAATAAGCTTTGCACAGATTTAAACAAATTAATTACACCCAGTACACCAGCACTATTGATGTTGTAAGTTTCATAGTTTTATTATCTTAGTTATTATTTTCACATCATTATGTCTATTGAACCCATCTACTATTATTATTAATGCTACCAAATAATTATTATTATTATTATTTTATTACTATTTTCATTATTAAAATTATCATTATTTTCATACTAATATTATTATTATTATTATTACTATTATTATTATTAAAATATTAATATTATTATTATTATTATTATTATTATTATTATTAGTAATAGTATTATTGGTATAGCATTATTATGGTTAGAAACTATATAGTACCATTATTATGGGCATATAATATCATTAAGGTTACATAAATCATCATTATCACCAGAATGATTCTGATATTATCATTAATATTATTATTATTATTACTATTATTATTATTATCATTAATATTATTATTTTTATATTGTTATTATTATTATTATTACTAAAATATTATTATTATTACCATTATTATTATTATTATTATTATTATTATTAATATTATTAGTACCTTATCATCATTACTAAAACTACATAGTACCACTAACGTTGATCACTTACCTGTGTATGCTTCTGATATCAGCGGTTGTTATTGTTAGTATTATTATTATTATTTTGATATTGACATTATGATTCTTGTTGTCAATTTTCATATGACTATTATTATTATTATTACTAAAATATTATTATCATTACTATGATTGTTATTGATATTATTATTATTATTATTATCGATAATACTAAAATATTATTATTATTGTTAGTATTGTTATTATTACTAAAATATCGTTGTTATTATTAATGTTATTATTATCACTATTGTTAATTTTATATCATAATCACTATTATCAAATCATTATCGTTATTTTTATTATTCTTACCACCCTCAATGTTATCATTGTTAGGGTAATGTTGGTCCAGAACACAAAAGGCCTTGTAAATGTTTAAATGAATCGGTAACACACACGCAAATATAACACGCAGATTTAAACTCAAACCTATTAAAACACCAATTAAACCCACCAAAATATGAGAGGAAAAACAATAAAATATAAAATAATAAACATAAAAATAAATTAAAATAATAACAAAAAGCAACAAGATCCGCACGATATAAATATAAACATAACACGAAAACCTAACAAATTCGACCGAAATTTGATAATTTAACAAAAATGTGAAATTTCATAAAAATGAAATAAAAATCAAAGAATTTGAATTAGAAATAATTCAATAAAAATTTCAAAAGAAAAATTATCAAATAAAATTGCAAAATAATAAAAATTAAGATTAGAATACACTAGAAAATTCCAAGGTCGAATTTTGTTTTACTAAATCAAAAAGAACACGCAAGGTTAGGGCCAAAAAATAGGTATATATACCGATTCATTTTCACATAATTTTTAATCGTTTTTGAAAATCACTAAACCAGTTTTTTGAAAATCTATGTAAGTGAGAGTTTTATTTGGAAGCTCTCTCCACGTCGCATCCTCGCAACCTCGATAGAGCTTTGCTTGGGTGTCGGCGTGAGGAGAGTGATATTTTTATGATATTTTATGGATGCTTGGATCGGTAAATTTTTATTATTATTTTAATAAATTATTCTTAATACATAAAATTATTTTCTTTAATTATTTTTTAATTGTCGAAATTTTTCCGGCCCACAGCCAAAGACACATCACAAGTTAGTAAAATCAACACATTATTCGAATTCGTGTAAGTGCGTGGAATATCGCCAATGATTCGTGTCCGTGAAGGTCCGGCGTGCGGAACGCAGGAGCTGGAACGTCAATATTATCCCGTATAGATGAAAGGAGAGATAAGGAAGCGGTCTTTTGGCTAATTCCTCGTCTCTCGTTTTCTTTAAATTCGACCTAAATTATTCTACACACGCCTCAAAATCATCACACAAGTAGTCCAGTGGGCACTCATTAAATGCAATATGAACATAAATGCGCCTAAGGCTAAATCAAAGGGAAGGTGACGGGAATTATGAATGAAATCGTTGTTATAACTCTTGAAATCAACTATAGATTCAAATTATTACTATAAATCCAAATAGTCACGAATTTTAAATGGTAGATAATAATTTGAATAATCATAAATATTAAGCGGTTACCCTAAACTCTTAATAATTAATAACTCCAAGTTAAGATCACGAATTTAAATAAATTATAGGTTCAAGTAGCTGCTATATAAGCTTTAATAAGGGGTTAAAATGAAATACAAAGATCATTTTCTTTAATTGTTAAGTTGGGCTAATTACAACATGTTAATTATTAGCCTGATAGGTGTAATTTGACCAGATTCGGATAGAGTATAGCTATAGATTTTAATACCTTATTCCATCCTGACGCTTAATAACTAGTTCAATATGAACCCAATATAAGGTAGAGAATCAACGCTTACTTGAGTGAAGATTATAGTTAGGATCCCAATTGAGAATCATATATTTTCTAAGGCAAATAACGAGTGTGAGCCTTGGACAATTTGTCCTGAGGCTAATAGAAATTTCTCTTAAACTAAACACAGAAACCATTCGCATACAAATTGAAACTAAATAAATATAAAAAAAATGGATAAAATTTAGTCACCATCACTTCTAGATATAATAATTGCCATAATAAGTTTTCATTATGAGAAAATTGAATTAAACAATATTTAATTAATAAAAGTAAGGTAGATTCAAAATATACAAAACCCACATAACTACATAATAAAACACATCGTTATTAAGTAAAACTAAGACTCCATCAAATCCACGGAAAACCAGGATGAATGGCGGGATTTCTCCGAATTCCACGGGTTGGATTTAACTTTTAAGGCCCAGAAGCCGGAAAAATCCATGAAAATACTAGGAACACAAAATCGAAAAACTTAATTCCTAAATAATACCTGTCATCAATATGATCAACCTGTACACCTCGAACATCTAAGAATTTAATTTCCAAATCATAATTACTATTGAAGCGATCAAAATGGGACATCCCTGAAAAGCCTGAATAAAGAATTTATAAATTCAAACGGTACTTATCACCTGTACGATCAAGAAATAAAAATGCTCCTTTAGTTTTTATGACCTGGAAATTGACAATTCCGAATAAAACTTCTATTTACCAGCACGAAATCAGGCGATAAACACATTCCAAGCGACGATCATAATAAAGAATTCTCCATAATATAACTCAAATAATAAATAGAATTTTTGGGAATAATTTTATTAAATGAAGGGAGTAAATCCACCATGGAAATTGCGACAATAGAAATATAGACAACACAAAAATCAGGGAATAATTCTCTAAAAAGGGTTAAAAGTCAATAACTTAAAATATATAATATCTATTACTTGTTACGAATTAATTGATTGCCCACGAGGATTCATCCATGAGAAATAGTGTGATACACCGAGAACGTAAATAAACTAATCAGAGAATATTTTGCCCGACTTGACATTTGCGTTCCAATCAATCGATAATGATATTCCCTCCCACATAATCCACTTTGGCATTACGCATGCAAAAGTAATCGCAGGCATCCGCATACCAATAGGCGACGCAACTCGGCAACACACTCTCTCTCGCAAGGACAACTAATCTCATCCAGCATGGGTGGTAACCGCACACACTTTCCTTCATCGATCCACACACCCGAGAATATAAGATAGAGATTATCAATCAGCATTTCATAACTAATTACAATGTATCCCAAAGTAAACCGAATTATCGAGGACGCAGCTACCAGGGTTCCGGACGACGACCTGATTCTACTACCCAGGATTCAACCATTGGGTAAAGTGTTTTATTGTGTTATAATAAACTTCATATTAACCTGCATGAGCCCTAGGAAGATTCCGCAGCGCCATGGACGCCTTCCGATTTTAAATTGCCACCAATCGCGACATGTCAGAAAATAATAGATTAAGTGCCAGTATAGATTAGCGTTTTGTTGTAGTTATATTATATCAGAGTCCCACCGGAAAAGCAATTCGAATATTTGGGGAAGACAATTATTAAACCACCGAACTTTAGATCAGTTCACAACAAAGTATTCCATCTTTTTGGCGCGATTTTCTTTCAGGCCTCAGGCGATAACTAGAATACGCTATTATTATATTTTTGTTTTCTAGTAAGTAAATCATATGATTGTTAAGGTCGTGCCTTTTGAATCGACAACTTATACGCTACTTTTCTTGACCCCACATGCAAAAATAGTACTGAAAAGCACCATAAGATGACTGAATCTATAGCAAATGTACTGACCAGCGTACAGAACATAATAGATAGGATCCCAATTAAGACAACTGAACTCTCTTATCCGCAATGCCCATTAATCAAAGACTCAGGCTTTTACATCTGTCACTTCGCCACCTGCCTAATAAAAGACTCACCCATAACGCTGCCAATATAGGAGAAATTAAGGAAAAATTAAATAAAACTATAATTAAAATAATTAATAATAAAAAAGATGTCTCTGACTTTACTAAATACAAATCATTTATTAAAGACTTAATAATACAAATAAAAACCAATAGCATAACGCCAGATGACAGCCTAAAAGAACTCTATAGGATGAAGCGACTAATCCTAAGAAATATAAGACCAAGCACGCAGCTCCGAATTTCTTAGTTTACAAGAATAAAAATAAACTAATATTCGAGCTACGGCAACGCTTTGATCTTAGGCAAAAAGTCATTATAAGTAGGATATTTAACCCCTTGAGCAGTATAATCACCACACCTACCAACGATGACCTAATTAATAACTTCTTAAAAGAACCAAAACACATGACCAACATACTGCACAGAGAAACACCAATCCTATCCCCGGAATACAGATCACATATGAAGATTGAAGATGAAGAAATGAAGAAAGCCTACAATCAACTGGACACCAGCTCTTCTCCAGGCAATGACAAGATTACATATGCTGATTGGAGAAGAATGAATCCAGATCTCGAATATCTGACGGAGCTATTCAACCAGATCATCAAGACTGGACGGAGCCCAACGCCTTGGAAGATTTTCAGAACAAAATTGATCATAAAGCCGGGGAAGGAACACGCACCGCATGAAGTATCCTCATGGAGACCTCTTGCTATCCTTGACACAGCTTATAGATTCTTCGCCTCTATCATAAACAACAGGTTACTATCCTGGATAGCGACGAACAGTCTATTAAGTAGGAACCAGAAGGCAGTGGGTACTCCAGACGGGTGCGCTGAACATAACACAGTTATCTCTCTGGCAAAGGAATGGGCAGTCAGGAATGGGTCGGATATAAACATCGTGTGGCTAGATCTCGCCGATGGTTTTGGAAGCATCCCCATAATCTGATATGGCATACTTTGTCGAGATTGAAACTGAACAATTCAACAATAAATCTCATTAAGGAAATGTACACCGACTGCTACTCAATATATGAATGTGAAGACAAAAAAACTAAAGAAATTAAAGTAAACAATGGCGTTAAACAGGGGTGCCCAATGTTCATGACCCTCTTTAGCCTATCCATTGACTTTATATTTAGAAATATCCTCCTAGATCACCCACTAATAATTAATAACTATAATATAAGTATAATGGCATACGCCGATGACATAGTTTTAATTTCTAAAAATAGAACACAAATGAGGTCAATGCTTAAAGACATAACTAAATATACCGAGATGGCCACTCTAAAATTCAGACCCAATAAGTGCGGATATTTTCAGCTCAAGCGCAACAACACTGATCCTTCACTTAAGCTATACGACGAAAATATTCCAATAATAGTAGAGAACAATCTCTACAAATACTTAGGGGTAGACTTTGGCCAAAAAGGCAAGCATAGCATAGATGATACTCTTGACCTAGCACTTAAAGATTCCGAGAAGCTTTTCAACTCTGACTTACACCCAGCACAAAAGATACAAGCGTATAAGACCCATATACACTCACGCCTAGTATGCATCTTTAGGAACTGCCACGTAAATCACATGATACTAGATAGCAACCGAAATAAGATAGTACAGCATAGGGAGAAACAGCTGGGTTTTGATCAAAAGATAAAACGTAAACTGAAAGATACCCTCCAAGATATACACCAAAATCTTAATAATAACTTTCTATACGCCAACATAAAAATGGGAGGCTTAGGAATAGTACCCAGCATCTATGAATACTTCATTCAGAGTATTGCCTACCTTATTAGGATTTTAAATTCTAGTGAAACTAAAATGAGAGATTTTATAATTAAGGAACTCATAGCAATTACCCAAGGTAGATTCCCAAACCAAACAGCAGATATAGATTTATCCCTTAGATGGCTGAATGCGGAGATTAAGGGGGAAATATATGATCCTAAGACAATCTTTTCAAAATTTTGCAACTCCATACGTAGGTTAAATGAAAAATTTAATATTATTATAAAAATCACTACATTTAAGGAGCGATTTGAGCTAGAGATAACAGGGAAAAACTTTAGAACCACCATAGACATAGATTCCCTTAAAGAGACATCAAATATAATCCATGATCTTACTAGCGAATGGTATGCTGAACAGTGGTTTATAATGACTTGCCAAGGACACATAGCTAAGACTATAGGGGGCAATAGGCAATCAGCATACCTTATCAAACACAATGTGCTTAATGACCAACAGTTTTACTTTTTGATCAAAGCCCGGAATAATATGCTAAGTCTTAACTATAATACCCATAGAGTTAAGGAAAACGCAAATACTTTATGTAGGCTTTGTAATAAGGAACCTGAAACCCAAGCACATATTTTTATTCACTTGTAATGCTAGGAGAAACAAACACAACAACGTGATGGAAAAAGCTAGCGAGTATCTCATCTCTAAGGGGTTCCAGGTAGATGTCGAAAAACCACCGCCCGGCATTGAAACACGACGACGACCAGACCTAATTATAAAATCCAAACGAAATAACTTAATTCACATTCTAGATATTAAGGTTCCATATGACCACCTTATTAATTTTGAAAATGCCAAAGAGGAAAACTATAAAAAATATAAGGACCTCTCCCTAGAAATAGGCAAATCTAATAATTGCCATACAACAGTAACCGCACTAGTAGTAGGAACACTAGGGTCATGGGACGGTGAGAATGATAGGAAACTAACCAAAATAGGACTTAATAGTACAGAGGTCAAAAAACTGGCTAAAATCTGTATGACCACAGCAGTTATTTCCAGTTATAGAATATACATGGATCATGTGACCAATAGGATAAAAAAAAAGTGCTTAGAATCACAAAAAACCTACTTAGCGAAATACCATCCTAATTTTTCCTTCTTTTAATAATAATAATAATAATAATAATAATAATAATAATAATAATAATAATAATAATAATAATAATAATAATAATAATAATAATAATAATAATAATAATAATAATAATAATAATAATAATAATAATAATAATAATAATAATAATAATAATAATAATAATAATAATAATAATAATAATATAGAAAGGTTGATACTTCGCTAATAGGTAAATAGAGTTTTAAAAATGTACCTACATGTACCTAGTGGCATATTACGCTTATGAGTGCATCCCCACAGATGAATGAAAACAAAAAATGTTATTTGGGGTATGGCATACTTCCAAATACATTATTAAAGAACAGTAAAACAAGATAGGCTTAGGTTATTAATAAGACTGGATGTCATTAATAACTTAGAGATATGAATATTACTGATCGATATGATCAAAGTGAGGCTAGAAGCATTGGATGATCACTAGCCTGCACTCTCTTACCCAATTACATCACATAATTGGTACGAGACCATATAGATCCCAGTAGAGCACTAGCACTTAGATGCCACTGCCTATTACTAGATGACAATGGGTTGATATCTAGCCAATATCATCACATCAGCAGACATAACCAATCAGAGGTATGTCTGTGAAGCATCGCTAAATGATGCTCAAAACTTGGCTCTGAACTGACATGGTCTGGAGGAGGGGATTGGTGGGAGTGCTGTCTACTTGGGCAGAGTATTGTGATGGCTACTGATGATCCCTACGGGGAACTCGGTATAAATCTCTAAAAGTAGAAATCTAAAAACCAGTTGAAACTTTCACGTTTCAACTTATCCTTATGGATTATACCTACTCTTTGGAGAGGTTGGTAAAACCAAGCTTGGTGAGATCCACTCGGATTTTCATTTATTTATGAGATATCGAGAGTAAGAACTATAAACAATTTTTGGGGATGAGATATCCTTATCGAGTTGGAGTAAGTCTCAATAGTATAAACCCCCGTTCAAGTATAATTACACGAACCCACAAAAGACAAAGATTCAGTTACCATTAACACCTAGATGTCTGCCCGAAATACAAGATCGAGCTTCAACATGAAATTATGGGTTCATTTTCGTGAGTCATGAAATTTACGTTTTTGGCTGATCTAATCAAACCATGTTTACCTGTAACCATCTAAGTGAAATTTAATCGGAAGATAATATAAGAACAAAACAAAATAGGGGCCTATCATAATCACCTCCTCGTGAAAGGTATTCGCTATAAAATCCAGTTACCGAGTAATTTAGGGCATAGTGAATTTTGCTTAATCTTGTGACAATAAGTCCACTACCTAGGATACAATCAATTAGTTAGTTTAAACAAAAATGCGATGTAAAATATTGTAAACAAAACACTTCAGTTATTCGTTTTGCTAAATAGTCGGAGATTTTATTAATGTGAGCAAATTGTAGATACATCAGGACCTTTTATTCGGGTCCCCAAACCCGTTGCCGACCAGTGGAGGCAAGCATGGCGACGTTTCGGCGGGAAAGGTACCCCGAGTTGCCTCAACCAGAGTCCCGACGGACCAATTGGCAGTCGTTGGGAAATAGCGGCAATCCATGGTCGCCTGATAGACGATGGGATGATCAGAGTCCGGCTCAAGAAAATTCGGGATCATGCCCGATACCTCCTCAACCGCCTAGAAAACCATCAACGGCAGGTCGGCTTGCACGTGGTTAGGGCCAGACAATACCTGGCCAACGTGGAGGACGATATCGCGGCCGGTAGGATCTCGAGTTCCTACTGTTACCAGCGGCCGCCCGACTCCAAACCGGTACGTAACACAAAGCTACCGGTAATGGTGTTTGATGATTACCTATTCCCTCAGCAGACTACGGATACCCAACAACATTGGCAAAATACACTTTAAAATTAATAAATAATTAGTTTCTGTTCACCATTTTCTTTGCTTATTAATTAATATTACAAATTGTGTGATTAACCCATAACTAGAGACTTATAGACAATAAATTGAAATGGAACCCATTAAAATCCTTCAGAAAGAACTGGAAAATGCAAGGGCAATCAATAGAAACCTTTATGGCCAAATCACTCAGTTGTCCCTGAAAGCACAGCAGATCAAAGCCACATGGGTGGACCCAAAGAAGGCCAAATCGATGTACCAAAGGCTTACAACATCCCAAAAGGGATGAGCTGAAGAGAAACAACTAACCCAAAGCTTAAAAACACAGATAAGGGGACTGGAGGTTGCACTGTCCGCCTGTCAAGAAGGGGCAGCTGTAACTTATCCCCTCGTCTTTGCTCCCACCCAATTGGCCTACCGAGAGACGGCGGCAACTCCAATGACGACCACAACTTCAACCACGACAACTACAAGGAACAGTTATCGTCCTGGACGCAATGAGCGGGCCAAACTCCGAGCCGCGTGACTGCTAAATACAACGCAGTCTATGAACTGAAATTGCTTCACTTCTTGTATAAAACATGTATCCACTAGTTTTATTTTAATATATATCCATTAATTTTTTTGTCGACTAAAGAACTCAGGAAATACGATTGATAAAACCTACGACATAAAGGGGACCTAATAATCTAAAGCGAGCACAAGTCTTCTAACGACAGCTCGTTGGACCCAGAGATCGTTCGAGCAATTACAGCATTAGTAATAACGCTCACTTTTTGCGAACGGTCTACCCACTCGAACACAGTTCCAACGTTGCATAGCAACGGGTGCCGAGTTGCAGCAAAGAAGATATTTATATGGAGTTACCGGGGTAACCACAATATAGTAAAACAAATTATGGTACCCAGAAACCCACCAGTAATATTACCGCTGATTCGTACTATATTATTATTGTTAGGGATATTGGTATTGTCATTATCATTTTAGAAGCTATTGGTATTATTTACCTGAATTTATTACGTCTCATATTATCATTATTAAAATTTGTGTTAACTATTATTACTTTTATACGTCAGGTACAAAATCACTAAAATAAAAGAAGAAATACTCAAAATTTTATTAAATTAAAAAGTTTAACAAAAGGGAAAAATATTTAATTTTACCACATCAATTTAGAAATGAATCCAGCATAGATACATTCCAATACGGGGATTTCATTTGTAGTGTGATTCTGGGTACCCTGTAACTTAACAGCAAATAAAATGAATAATAAATTGTAGAGCATACCTGACAGCAAGTGTTGCCGTTAGAATGAGGCGCAGCGGACGATCTGGCTGATCAGGAGAACCTAAAATACCTAAAAATATTAGTAAAAAAAATATATAAAAATTACAACCTTGAAAATTTACCGATTGTTGACTCGTTGCTATGACAACGAGCGAAAAGCAAAAGATAAATTGCCTAAGCGTAATAAAACAAAATTAAAACAGAATAATGAATTTTATATTGTTGAAGAATTTTTTTTAATTTCCATTTTAAAATAAAAGATTTTGTAAATCTTCTTATAGTAATTTAAATCAGAATTTTTATATTTGGATTTAATAAATTTAAATTTTGTAAATTGAATTAGTTTCTTAAATGGAAATTATAAGTTTCGTATTATTATTATAACGTTAATAATGTAATGATTATGCACCTACCTCTGGTTATCACAGGCATTGTCAATTTTATCGTTGCTGGTGCCTGCTATAATTAATTGGTTATGAGTACGATGATAGATACCTATAGGACGTATAAGGAAATAAGGAGACATACACATCCCTTCCCCATCTAGATGAAATAATACTTGCCGTAAAGATATTGATTAAAATATATTATTACATTAATACTCGTTATGTGTAAATTAGATACCTTGAAGACACAGTTAGATCATAAGAATGAAACCCTGCGGCTGGCCGAGCAGAAGGCCCAGGAGCTTGAGAAACAGGTAGCCGAGTGGAAGCTTAGGGACGACATCCGTACAGGCCTCATGCAGAGTGGTGTCCAGTTATCAGAAGAACAACAGGCCATAGTACTACGGAACGTCACCGGAAAAAATGACAACATAAGGACCAGGACACCAGGCCCCTCCCATACGTCAGAGGATTTACCTAAAAGAAACCGCAGAAAAAACCGTCCAAATAAAAAGGAGAGGGAGCGCCAGTTTAGGTTAAACCGAGCTCGCCTATTGGGTCATATTTTAGACGCCAATGGATTTTAATTCATTCATTTAGAAGTGTTGAGTATAACTCTGTGATCGTGTGTTTAATTTGACTATGATTTATAAATGTTAATTGTTCATTAATCTAAAATTTATAAATGTTAATTGTTTATTTATCTTAAATAAAATCTATTAATGTTAACTTTGATATTGAAGTTGCTTTGGATGTTTGGATATTAGTTGAAGTTGTTGAATATGGGGGAACTGAGGGATCAATTGATTAGGTAATTTATGAATTAATAGGTGAGAAAGGGACGATCAAGTAGAGCATGAAGTCTTCTATGACAGCTCATGGACCCGAGGGAGGTTAGGGCATTAGCAGTTCTTGAGAAGGAGCTCACTTTTTGCTAACCTTCCACCCACTAGTTCACAGTACAAACGTCAATTTTTGACGGGTGACTAGCGGTTCAAAATTCTTGTGCAGACGCTAGTTGGGGATAGTAACCCTTAGGCAGCTCAAACTATTTTAAGGACCCATCAGTGCCCAGCATAATTTTGGGGGTTCAGCCGGGATAGAATTGATTTTGTGGTACAAGCGAGCGAAAATAGTAAATAACAACAAGTGCGATGGTGTAATTAGTTTATGAGGAAAGAGATAAATTGGAAATAGTTACTCATATTCAACTGCTTTGATTTATTGGAGCGTCCATGCCAATTTGAAATTATTTAATATTGATGAAAAAATATTATAACATAAGTATTATTAACATGATTATTATTAGAATAATCTTATTGTTATTATTATTAATAGTATCATAATTATTATTATAGTAATTAGCATTATTATTTTATTAGTATAACTATTAACACTATAACAAGGTATCATTACTATGATAAGTATTACTATCATTATTACTACAATGTTTATTATAACTAATACTTGTATTAGTATTAACCTTATCAACTTTAATTAGAATGAATGTAAATGATTAAAATCAAAATTTAATCGATGTTATCGTGTGATCAGAGTTAGGTAATACAAACGTAAAAGGAGCAAAGCCGAAATCATGAAAGGGATTTAATAGACCAATGGTTTGAGCAAAGGGGAATGAGATGATGAGAAACTTTATGTAACTGAAAGGAATAAAGTAATAAAAGATCAACATAGATTTGATGAAATGGATAATAATGCAGACAAGTTAAATGTTATCTGGATGGGTTAAGACGATGGGGTGGCTATAATAAAAAATTCAAAAAAAGTAAAGGGAAATGAAAATTCAACATAAATTTGTATATAATTATCGCGTAACGCATTATAAAATTGGAGGGAAATTAAATTAAAACATTTTTTTTGGTAATTATCGAGACTGTAAATAATGGGGTAATAACTTGGCATTACTATATCATTCCACACTGTACGTGGGAGACATTTAATTTTTTTTGCATATCATGATGTATATAAATGAGAAAAAGTAAAGTATTATTGTTGTCTTTGATTATTAATGCATATATATTACTGAGATAAATGATATAAATTAGAATGTGTTGTTGTTTTGATTATTCATTATATATATATATATATATATATATATTACTGATATTAACTAGAGAAATTTTACACAAGAACCGTGAACAGCCATAATAACCAAACGTTGTGCATAAAATTTTTGTTTTAATTGTAGATATTAGCATAAAAATTATAAAAACCGTCTTAATGAAACTGGTAAGGTAATAAACGCTTGCTTCGTAGCGATAAGGATAATGGTGATAAAGACAAACGTGAGAATTCGATTAACAAAAGATACGTTGACGACGATGTGCAGTTGTAGAGTAAAAGATAAATAATGAGACAATTGAGTTGAAAAGTACGGAGCAAGGTTGATGTGGCGATGCATCAATTTTATGGACCAAACTGTGAGAGTAGTGAGTTTGAGTCAATGTAATTGTCGTGGGAAAAGAAGTCAAGGTTGCTGAGAACTTTGACAAGTCAATGGAATCGTGTTTACGTAAATGATAAATGATGAAAGTGCAAACAGTATGCCGAGGTGTAAGTAATGTCGTGAGTGAGTAACGTATAAAGAAAACGCGAAGAGTAAACCGAAGCATATAACAACATGTCGAATAGCAAAGAAGGTATATAGAAACCGAAAGGTAAAAACGAACAATTACACAAAAACACAAAACACAAATCATCGTTGAATAAAATGATAGGAAGTGAATTCCAGAAACATAACATAAACAGCTAATGCTGAAAAATCAAACAATAAGCATGATGGAGTGTTCAATGATAAACAGATTTCTTTGATTAATGGTAATGCTTAAAGCTTATAATAACTTTCCTTCTATTTCCTATTTTTCTACTTCTTCCTTTTCTTTTATTAGTGTATGGTAATTATGAGAGAGAGTACTGAGAGGTAATTGTGTCACCCTCGCGATAGTACGCGACACCTGGGAGCGGGAAAACCTTGATCACCCTGAGTAAGAAAGATAGGATGGGCCCGTCGCAAATGTTAGCGAGTTCTGGTATGTGACTGATCACCACATGTAAGGGACAAGCTAACGCGATTGTTCTATTTTTTGAATAAAGTGGGAAAAGGGGAAAAGCCCGTACGATCTAGTATGTTGGCCAAGCGAATGTTGAAATTTTTGAAATTGATTAAAATGAAAAAGAAAATAAAAATTAATGATGAATTATATGAATTGAATTGAATTAAAATGAGAAATGATGAATTAAATTATTATGAATTAGAATTAAGAGAATTGAAATGAATTAAAATGATTATGAATTTGAATTTAGAGAATTAAAATGAATAAAAATGATTAAGAATTTGAATTAAGAGAATTGAATTGAATTAACATGATCATGAGGATTTGAATTAAATGAGAAATAGAATTTGATTTTGGCCAGAGTAAAATGATAATGAGATAATGAGATAAAATGAGAAATGGTACCAATGATGATTTTTGCTAGCGTGGTTCGGCACACGACCCGGAATTACCCCAACCCGAGTGTCGAATTCACAGTGAATCGGCAGTGAGACTTAAGTTACCCGGAAAACTAATTTAAGTCAAAAGACATGCTAAGAACCGTACCCAGCGTGAACACCATTGGTAGACCGCTTAGCGGATAAAACCGTTTTTGAGAAGCCGATGGTCGAGGGACAATGGCATTATCGGTTATATTATCCTAACGCGCGGCGTTGGAGGGCCTAGACTTTCTATACGTATGGGTAAGCGTATGGAGAAGCTAGGACGATAGATTTATTGATTATGATGAAATGAATTGATTTTTTTGCTAGCAGTGGTTTGGTACATGACCCGGAATAACCCCAACCCGAGTATCGAATACACATTAATTCGGCAGTGAGACTCAAGTTAACCGGACACTGACGCGAGTCAAAAGACATGCTAAGAACCGTATAGATTACGGTTGATTAACCTAACGCGTGGCGTTGGAGGGCCTAGATTTTTCATCTGTGTGGGTAGCGCGTGGAGAGGCTAGGACATTAGATTTTACCGGTCGTGGACCGAGGATTATAAAACTTATAAAATATTGGATGATTTTGTCAATACAAGTGAGAGTTGCGTTGAGGGAATTACGCCAGTAGAAAAAAATTAGAATGCGGACAAAAAAATGACGATTAATGTAGACAAAAATTGCGAATTAACGAATTAAGAGAAAAATGATGAGTAAAAAATAATGATATTTAAGAATTAATCGTTTTAAGAGAAAATTATGAAAAGAATTGAGAATTAATTGTTTATGTGTAAAGATAGTGACAATCGAAAATTAAATGTGTTGAGTGCGAAATAATAATTGAGAGAATTAAAGATTTAAGTGAAAAATGACGATTAAAGTTTATGAAAATTAAGTGTTTAATTGAATTTATATATAAAAATAAGGACCGAATAAAATGAGATGTTTTGTTAAAAGATGATGAACTAAAAACGATGAAAGTAAAAATGATTATGTAATAGATGACTAAGGTAATGTAAAATATGATGACGAAAGGTCAAATGATTGAAACACTATATCGAATATAGAGCGCAAAATGGCGAGCTGAGTAGATAGAAGTAAAATATTAGTACGTAGCGGATATGGGAATGCAACAAGAACAATTTTTTGTGGGAATACTAGAGTTGACAACATGTATGAGTATTGATTATAATTATATTTGATTATATTATGATGATGTTTTGATATATTGATAAAGAATAGATAATTACTACGACCAAATAGATAAATAATACGACGATATAGATAATTATTACGAGGAAATAGACAATTTAAAATCGACTGGAATAATGGGGGGTTAAAGCCATGAAATGAATACCCAAGAAGACGAGTCAAAGCGAGTTATGTAAATACCAAAGTATGGGTTATTATAGTAAAACCGTAAATACCTTTGTATACAGTATAATATATGTACAAGAATCAACAAATCAAACAAAGCAACAATCAAAAGTAGATAACAAAGCGATTACAAGTACCAAAGCAATTACAAGCATCAAAGCAATTACAAATAACTCCCAGTGCAAATAAAAATAAAGAGACAAACCAAACCTCAATTCAAAATTGATAAAATATACAGAAAAACCAGAAGTCAAACCAAAGCAGATACCAATAAAAACCCCAGTTTATTAGAAACAGTAGAACACCAAGCCGCCAAAAGATCGAGAAGTTATTCAAGGAGACCGTCAAAGAAACCAGAATCAGTCGAAACAATAATAAACACCGAATCAGAAAACGAGGAAACAGGTCTTAAATTACTTGAAGATATTCTAGACAATCCATCAGACAACGAGAAAAGCGATAGAGAATCAACAGACCAAGAGGAGAACAGTATTTTAGGAGAATCAAAAGTCAATAGCCCAATCAACATGGCAGAGGACGGAACGACGACACCTATATTCAACAGTAATGAAATGACATCACAACCCGAAAGAGTGGATATCGGGGAGTTTAGAGAAAAATTTCGAGGCGAACCGTTTGACGGAAGTATCGATAAATTACAAACGTTTATAAAAGAATTCGAAGTGTATACGACAATATGTCATTGGCCAGACATAGCAATTAGAGAGCGACTGCCACTGTGTTTAACAGGGAGTGATCAAGAGGTATATTTAGAAGCCAAACGAGACCCAACGAAACTTAGAAATTGGAACGAGATTAAAGACTTTCTAATCAACACGTTCGGAAACGCGAAAGAGCTCAACCGAAAAACGTTCGAATTTTTGCACCGAAAACAAAAACAAAACGAATCAAATGTTCTATTTGCGTTTGAATTAAAACGATTAGCAAGAGAAGCTTTCGGCGACAAAAAAGTACCAGAGGAAAGAATAGTTTCAGTATTCATAAAATGACTAAAACATGAGGATATCAGAGCAGGCGTGGGATGCCAAGCACCGCAAACAGTAGATGAAGCACTTGAAATTGCCAATATATGTGAAACATTCCGACTACCACAACTACAAGTTGCAGCAATGACAGCAGGAGCTGTTACAACAACGTCAAGCAGTGAAGTCAACAACAGTCAGACAACGAATGTCAACCCAACAATGAATCAATTCATCCCAAGGGCACAACAGATGTTCAAGGCCCCACCCATAAGAAACCCAATGAATAATGGTAACGGTAATTTGAATTACACTAATAATTTCAGATTCAATAACAATGAAAACAACGGATCAGTATACGAGAATTGTCAGAGATTTGGCCATCAAAGCAGTGATTGTTTCAAAACAAAAACATGTCAAAGATGCGGTAAAAGAGGTCATACGGCAGTAATCTGCAGAGAATTCGGTAACGGAAATGTCAGATTCAACGGAGACGGCAATAACAGAGGATACGGCAGAAATCGTATTAATGGCGAATCTAGAATGGTAACTTGTTTCACATGTAATCAAGTAGGGCACATGTCGAGGAATTGCCCACATCGAATGCAATCAAACCCATCTGAACCAAACCAAACAAATGCAAACGTACAAATCAATTTGATGCAAGAATTTGAACGATTGCGAAACGAAATAGAACAAATGAAAGGTAGTAATCAACAACAACGTATAAACATGCTGCAGGAGAACGGAGATGTTCGAGAACAAATAATAAACGTCAACCAAGAACAACAGAGAGCGGAATGGCAAAGACTACAGATGGAAGAGGCAAAAGAGATCCAAGCAAGATGGGAACGCCGAAACGGAACTACAAAACGTATAAATATGATGAGAGCAGTAAATGAAAACGAAATGCACACTGCGGATCAGTGTGTTGTAAACAGCGACGGTGACGAAACGAGTGTTAACGAGGACGTATTGCCAGAAAATATAATAAAATGTGAGACGAGTAAACTGACTAGTAAAGAGAAAATAAAACGAATCCAAGAATTCATCAAAGAGAAAAAAGAGAAGACGAGAAATTAAAGAAATTCAAATGAAAATTGAAGAAATTCAAAACGACGAGACGAAAACAATAACAAAACCCTCAAAGAAGGCTATGGCTACGAAAAATCGAATCCAAAGGATCCTACTACAGAAATTAGAAGAGAAAATCCGACGAGAAGATGAAACGTTGACAGATGAGCAAGTCAAACAAAAATTAGAAAAGAGATGGGCCACAGCTAAAAGATGGTGCAATTCGATAAACAATGAGAAACCAACAAAAATAGTAAAAATTAATATGTTGAGGCAATTGAAAGACGGACAAACGGATCCGGAAGACGAAATAAGCGAAATTAGCAGTTTGGGAGGCGAGCTATTCCAATCATGTGATAATATCAGCCGAATTAAAACTCCACCAACTAGCGACGAAGATGATGTTGATGTAGCAAATTCAATGAAAATAAACGAAGGTGAATAGGAATTACTAACCGAAGTATATGAAATAGTATACGAAGTTAAATGTAACAAACAGTTTATTGAGACAATAACAGCGATTTGGAAAAATTTCATCGTAGAATATAAAGAGGAACTCAAGAAAGTAGAAGCGGAAAAATATCAAATCAGAATCCAACATCCAGAAATTCCGACGCAAATAATCCAATTAACGGGAACAAATACTGATGAATTGTACCAATGGGTACAAGAAAAGATGGGAAACGGCCGGAAAAAGGAACAATTATATATCGATGGCTGGAAGATCAGAGCAGGCATGCACTTGGTAGACGAAATGATATGGCCGAGAAACGTCAATATTTTATCACTTGAAAAGAATCGACAAGAGAAACAATTAGAAGAAGTCCTAATGGATATCAAATTGATATTCGAAAATGAAATTAAACCACAGTTAATGGATGCGAAAGAACTTCTTATGAGAGAAAATCAAATGATATTGGTCAAACAAGCAGTCGAACAAACGAGAAAATTTATCGATTGAATAAATACTAGAAGGCCGTACTCGATGAAACAGTTTGTGGAAAGTGTGAGAGATACTGAGATTATGACGTTAAAGGATGAATGAGCAGGTGAACTAATCGAAGCCTATGGCAAATATCAGAGAGCTATGAGAGGAACAGAACCCATTCGAATGAGAATAAAGTTACCTAATGGTGATAAACAATTAATCGAAGTAGACCCAGATTGTAAAGTGGATGATCTAATAAAAATAATCGATCAACAAATTTTGATTAAAGTGAGAGAAAATATCGATGACGGAATGATGGAGGATGTGATATTAATGTATAATGAGAATTTTTTAGACGAAAGCGATCAAACTCCAATATACAGTCTAGGAATATGGGATGATGGACAAACAATAAAAGTCATATCGATGGACGAGCCAAATGGTGGAATCAAAGACAAAAAGACAGAGGAGCGTAAAGTAATAGAATTCCAGACTAAACTGAAAAGTAAAATGGATCGAATATTAGAAATATACAACGTATGGAGAGAAGACGAGGAATTATACCGGAAAATATTATTTTTAAACGATAGAGATTGTAAACCAACGCCGTGGATAAAAACATGGGACGAGGAATTAGCTCGTTGGGATTTAAAACAAGAAAATGTATTACCAAAATGGACCTAATATATTCCAAGCGAGATATCAGAAGATTTGTTGAAAGAAATCCCAGATGAACTGTGTAAAGAAAAAACTGCTTTTTATATGGATGAATTAGAATGGCTACCAGAAGAAGATGAACAATTACGAGAGGAAAAGTGGCTAGCACCATTCAAATGGAAAATTACAGATTGGCATGAGAAGTAAAAGCAGCCAAAGAAGGGAAAGTGACAAGTATATCAAGTCCAAAATTCTATACGAGACCAGGAGGATATCGACTAAAAATGAAAGTGTACCCAAATGGAGATGGAGTGGGAAAAACACTCATGTGAGAGTATTTTTCATTATTTGCAAAGGAATAAATGACAGTAAATTATCGTGGCCATTTAGTCAAAAAGTAACTATTTGGCTTAACGCACCTGGACGACCGGAAAGATGTCACCGTGACACATATAAACCAGATAAACGAAGCACATGCTACCAGAAACCGAAAAGTACCGAAAATATTGCATCAGGATCACCAAAATTTATCGATCAGAGATCAGTAACAGGCGAACAGTCAATTTTTATCAAAAATAATGATATTAGCTTCACACTCGAAGTAGATAGAGAAACCGATATAATAGAGAACGAAAATTTAGACTTACCAAGAATTTGCGTGTTGGAGAAATGAATTCCAGGATCAAAATATCTACCAACGGATATGGATGATCTTATCGAAAATGAATTAACTGCACTAGCAGAGACGAAAAATGCAGAGAATTAAAGCTATTCTGAGATCGGGTGCTAAAAATCAACACAGACGAGCCGTTGAACTAGCAAAAGGGATAATAGATTCATGTAAACGAATTGAGAATTTGAGAACACTGGTTAAAGAAATCGAAGAGTACCGACGAATTTACTCTTGGTATCCAGAACAATTCGATGGATTAATTCGAAAGTGGAAGCATATGGAATGGGCAGAGGAAAGACCCGAAAAATATCGACTAAAAATTCAATACCCAGACATAGAAACCGAGGAGGGAGAGGAGTATGTCACCACAAAAATCAAAGAGATAAAAGCCAATATGCCATACGAATTACATTTTCATTTGCAATATGAAAGGAGATCTTTAGATGATGAGTTGGAAATCGGAGTCACTCCAATCAAGCCGAGAATAAGTAACATTTTAACTGTTAATAAAATTGCAGGTCATCATACAATCACCAGAGAATAGAGACAGCTTAGAAACTCCAGATGTGGAAGAGGAAGTGATAATCGAATCAGTCGAAGACGACGATGTAATAACCGATCTGGAAGAAATCATGAACGCAGCAGGAAAAACAACGAACCAAAATTCAAGCGATTTATTCACAACCAATAGTGAAACTGATCAGACAACTGATGAACGAGAAGGATTCACTTGGGCACAGAGAAAACCAGTTGAGACTACAGAAGCAGAAACGGATATGGAAAATGTACGACAAGCGATTAGCAAAGACATGCCCACTACGGACGAATGGAGTAATTGGATAGCTGATAGAGGAGCTACGACATCGAGAGAACTAGCCAACAGACAACCAGATCGAAAGGAAGCAGGAACGATGATGGATAGCAAGTCGAGAGGCAGACAAAAAATAAATCGAACAGAACCGAAGCCAAAATCAAAAGAACAATTACAAAACGAGAACACAAAAATAAAACTGGAGAAACTCAACCAAGTGGCAAAACAAGTGCAGCGTAGAATGCCAACGAGAGAACAAGGAACACAGTGGATAAACGAATTGGTATCGGATGTACTAGCTTTGGCTAATCCGGAAATAAAAAGAGTGTTGAGGAGACACAACATTCAGCCGGAAGCAAAACAACTATGGACTATCTTGAGGCCAATATTAACAAAATTCATGGATAACAAAGTGAAAACGACTCTAAGAAATGTCCCAGAAATGATAACAATTGTGGAACAACTAGTAAAACGATAAGATGATCCCAGTCGATATATGGTAGGTATTGCCTATCTAATTTATAACATGATCGGACTGTATAAAAAACTAATGCCAAAGTATACGCAAGACGGACACGTATTTACGATCACTGATATTATTAAAAAATTAATAGAGCCGTTTGTATTAACGCAAGGCGGATGGAAACTATTTATCAATGCAGCAAGTAAGAGTGATCAGACAGAAACAATGCAAGCAAAACTGCAAGAATTGTTAACTGAATTCGAAGGAACAATTAATGTAAACGATCCGAGAGCAAGCAGAAGGGGAGTAAACGCAATTTTGACAACAGTATTAATTTGGATGATGTGTATCAGAGGAGACGAATCATTTTTAGTTTATGATTGTGATGATATAAAAATGGGTCAGAGATATTCATTAAAAGACACAGAGAGTGTAAAGCGGCAAATCCAAGGAAATTAAGAACAGATTGCAACAGATGTATCATATAACGTTTATCAAGAAGCCGATTTTATCAAGGTAAATATAAAGGAATGTACGGTCACCAGAAAGATATTTGCATACTATTGTGGACAGTATTCATATACATCAATCATCGAACCAGGAACCGAATCGTCAGTGGTAACATTAACGAGGGAGCAGTGTGAGGATGGATTTCAAAATGGAAAAATCCTATTTAATAACAAAATCGAGATAGCCGCAGAAACTGGAAAGATAAAAACTACGAGAGTGTATACAGCTGGACGAATAAAAGAATCAGATGGACCATGTCAAGGAGGAGAATATACGTTACTTGGCGAGTTGGTTAAAGGAGTGGTAGTGATTGAAAGTTACCAAACGAAACTGGAACAATATCAAGGATATTTCGATCCGGATACTCAAGCCATGAAAAAATACCCAAGTTGTCTCGCATCGGATAGATCATGTTATACTGGAATGTCAACGTTGACATTTAACGCAGCCATAAAGGAATGCCGACTAACATTATTAAAAACAGCAATTTTCGAGGAAATCCAAGGAAAAGTGTATCGAGAACCTGGAAGAGAACAAGAGGATGAAGCTATGAGAGAATTGATTGCAACTCGAAAAATTTCAAGACGAATAATAACTTCAAAGCTGAAATCAGAGGACACCCAAGTTGTGGTGGTATCTAAAGATAGCGATGTGGGGATGAGATTTATAAAAGAAAACACAGTCAGTAAAATCGATGAGATGGTAATTAGTACAAACTACAAAGGCATTTCCTATCACAGAAAACCATACCAAATGCAAGAGAGAAGTTAGGAGATAAAGAGATAAAACTATATTTATATGCCAACAATAAAATGGATTTCTTGTTTCATCGTGGATTAACGTCAATAGAAAAAGTTTATCATGATTTATTACAGAACGACTGCGCTTTAAACAGAGAAATATTGAGAACAAAATTAGCTATGTCAATCACAAATCCAGATAATGCAATTCCGTTATTACCTCTGCAAGAAGGTCACTTTGGAAGAATAGTGGGAGAAGCGATGTATACTTATCAATGTGAGAAAACAACGGCAAGACTACCAGAAAAATCATCGATACCAAGAGATAAATGTGCAAATGAATTGGAAATAGTGCACAAAGGGAGAATTAGATGTGTACAAGCTGTTCCCAGAATCATGAATCCAGTAGAATTTTATCCAAATTTATTCAATTGTAGTAATGTATATGGACCGTTATTCGAAGAGGAAGACGGACGATGGATAATATTCCCAAGTAAATCACCGACTCAGAACTAGAATTCAAACCTGTCGACGTATCGAGAAATGGATTATACAATATAAAAGATTTAGAATCGGCGAGAGCAATTATGCTTTTTCCAGCTTATAGACAGGCAATCTTATCAAACCTTGTTACAATTGCAGGCGGAACAAATTACGGTGAAAGTCCGCATTACGAATTATTGCTATCTCCAGAGCATTTTAAACATGCGACATCCAATATGATGAAGGCAATGTGGGGACGATTTCTGATATTTGGTCAAATGATGGCAGGAATATTGGGGAGTAATACTCATAATTCAAATAGTACGAGTAATTTTGACGCAAATGTTGGCTTGTTTTGATATTTACAAACGTGAAAGAAAGGTTAACTGGAAAATGGCAATGGGATTTTTACCGTTCTTAGCAAAAACTATGGTCCTCCATGGACATTCGAAGGATATTCACAGAATCAAGAAACTAATGGAAATTTTATCAAAAATGAAAGGAACCGATGAGGAAGTCGGACGAAAATTCAAATTATTGATGAAAATGGAAACAGAGAAAAATCAAGCCAAAGAGAGAAAACGAGGTGGATGGAAAAGATGGATAAATGACAAACTTAACAATAATGATGAAGACAGTGATGATGACGACGATAATCAAGGAGGTAGAGTAACTATAAATAAAAGTACCGCACCACTTTGGGAAATTTGAAATCGAGGTCAATGAGAAAACAAAAATATACCATAAGTAACTTATGAAAAGCTTACAAAACCAGGAACCATAAAAGAAAGACCGCGGATGGGTACAAGAATGATACCAAACGTATATTCAGTAGTATTTGAACCGAATTGGAGAGACATCAACCAGTAATGAATCGAAGAACGCAAGATGAAGATAATGAAGTCGAAACGAGAACAATTGCAGTCTTAGTAACTCCTGCTGGACCTACGTTAACAATTCTAATAAAGGTAGATGGAATTGAAATGAAAGCAATGGTCGAATATTTCAGCAATCAATATGAATATTCTACCAAGCAGATTATGGCCGTGTATTGAGGAAACAACAGTGGATGTAATAACCTGTAGCCAAGAGGCAATAGATGTAGTTGGAAAAATGTGGTCACAGATTGAGTATAAAGATATAAAAATATCAACCTATCTGGCGGTAATCAGAAAACTTAATGCACCATGTATAATTGGCACCGATATAATGCCTGAATTACTAAAAGAGATAGTAATCGATTTAGGAACAATGAAATTAAAAGATAAAACTGGACAGATATGTACAATGAGATCCGAAGTTAGATGCCCGGAGAAAATAACTATACCTGGGAGAACTCAAATGATCTGTTATGTCAAAGTCAACGATGAGGTGAAGGGAGAAATGATATTCGAACCAAATCAGAAATTCGAGGAACGCAAAGAGTTACCTTTGGCAAAAGAAATTGTAAATATAAATAACGACAACGAAATTCAGATTAATGTGAGTAATTTTGACGAAGAGGATAAGATAATCTATGAAAACTAAAAATTAGGAAAACTTACACCAATGATGAAAATTGAATGACCAGAGTTAAAAAGCGATCAGACTGATGAAAAAGAGATGTGGATAATTGATAGTGAGTTGCTAAATGAGAGCGAAAAAGAGAAACTAAACGCATTATTAATCGAGTTTAAAGATATTTTTGCAGCAGATTTGGGTACAAGTGATGTAACTCAACACGTTATTCCGTTGACAGATGATACCCCAATTACCTTGAGGCCGTATAGACTGGCAGAAGCTTAAAAATCTGTAGCAGAAAAGGAAGTGCAAAAGATGTTAGATGCTGGAGTAATAGAACCGAGTTGTTAACCCTGGCAATTTCCAGTAGTGATGGTGAAAAAGAAAGACGGTTCACAACGATTTTGTATCGACTATAGACGATTAAATGCAGTCAGGAAAAGAGACACTTATCCATTACCGGATATTAATGAAATGTTACAAATGTTGCACGGGGCAGCATATTTTACATCACTAGATTTAAAAAGCGGATACTGGCAAATCAAAGTAAAGGAGGAGGATCGAGAGAAAACAGCGTTTACAATCGGAAAAGATCTGTACCAGTTTAAAAAGATGCCATTCGGACTAACAAATGTACCCGCATCATTCCAGAGATGCATGAATTTTGTAACGCATGTAATAAAACAATGTATGGTGTACATTGATGATTTACTAATATATTCAGACACATTCGAACAGCATTTAAAAGATATTAGAAATGTATTCGTCAGATTACGGCAATGGAAACTAAAACTGAAGCCTTCAAAATGTGATTGGGCCAAAGAGAAAGTTACATTTTTAAGTCATATCGTATCAGCTAAAGGTAAACAACCTGATCCAAGGAATGTGGAAAAGATAAAAAATTGTCCAATACCGAAAACAGTAACACAAGTTCAAGAATTTTTAGGCTTATGTGGATACTATAGTAAATTCATTAAAAATTATGCAGGAATTGCAAAACCAATCCAAGAATTAGTGAAAAAGGACACATCTTTCATATGGGAAAATGAACAACAAGTTGCATTCGAAACGTTAAGAGATAAACTAATATCATCTCCAATATTGATTCATCCAAACTTTAATAAACCATTTCTATTAGCAACAGATGCAAGTGATATGCAGCCGGAGCAGTATTAGGCCAATGGGACGAGGAAAACCGAGAGAAAGCAATCGGATATTACAGTAGAACGTTCAAAAAGCACGAAAGAAATTATTCAGTTACGGAAAGAGAGGCCTTGGCAATAATTTTAGCGATCAAACATTTTAAATATTTGCTATGGGGACACGAAATAATAATCACAACTGATCACCAACCTTTAGTATGGTTAGGCCAGCACAAAGAAGCATCAAGCCGATTAATGAGATGGGCAATGCAACTTCAAGAGTATAAAATTCAAAGCCGGAAAAGCTAATTCAAATGCAGATTGTATGTCGAGATTTGTGTTCGAGGAATTAATGGACAATGACGTGAGACGTATATGTATTATAATTGCATAGGACATTGATTTTACGCAACTAAAACAAGAGCAACGGGAAGATAGTGAGTTAAAGTTAATAATCGAATATTTAGATACAAACGATATGAAAATCTTCGAAAAATCAAACCAATTAAAAAAACATGTGGAGAAAAATCGACACCGATATACGATCGAAAAGGAATGGTTGATGCTAATGGACGGAGACAAAAGATTGATGTGCTTACCAGAAAGTAGACGAAAAGAGATTTTGATACAATATCATGATGGAAAATTGGGCGGACATATATCAGCCAAGAAGACGGAAGCCAGACTGAAACAAAAATACTATTGGCCAAATATGACAGACGACATGAAAGACTGGATAAAAAATTGTTTAATATGTGCCACTCAAAAGAGCACAGGAAATAAAATGAAAGCACCATTGAAACCGATGCCAATACCACCAGAACCAATGACAATGATAGCAATGGACGTAGTAGGTCCACTACCAGAATAGGATAAAGGAAATGTGTATATACTGGTAATAATTGATTACTTAACAAAATTTCCAGAAGCATTTGCAATGCCGGATCAGAAAGCAAAAACGATTGCCAAAATCTTAGTAGAGGAAATATGTTGTCGATATGGTACACCAAAGCAAATTTTAACCGATCAAGGAACCAATTTTATGAGCGAGATACTAAGCAAAGTGACAAATTATTTCCGAATCGCTAAACTGAGAACATCCCCATGTCATCCACAAACAAACGGACAAACCGAAAGATTCAACGGAATATTAATCGAAATGATCTCAAACTATGAGCAAACACCAGAGAGATTGGGATGAATATATCAATTTATGTTTAATAGCCTACCGAATGTCAATTCATTCAGCAACGAAAATGAGCCCGTTCAAACTTATGTATGGAAGAGAGTGCAATATGCCAATGGATCTGGAATACCAACCACCAGTCTCACAATACATGGAAATTGATGATTACGTCACTAAATTTAAGGAAAGAATGCAAGAAATATGGAAAACTACCGGAATGAATATTCGTTTTAACCAAGAAAGTTATAAAGAGTTACACGACAAACAGAGAAACGTACAAGAACATCAATTTAAAATCGGAGATTGGGTGATAATTGAAACACCAGAAATCATACCAGGAACGACAAAAAAGTTGCGCAGAACAAGGAAAGGTCCCTATGAAATCATCTATATTAACAAAAATAATGTAAGAGTGAAATTGGTTAATAATCCGCTAGTCAGACCAATCTATGTAAATGTAAATCGATGCAAAGCTGTAGCAAAAACAGCAACAGTCAAACCAGAAACTAGGAAAATTATAACGAGATCGCAAACAAGGCAGATATGTATGTTGAGACAAGTAATAAACGAGGAATGGGATCTTACCCCAAAAATTAAAGCCGACGATGTAAAAATGGAACATGTCGCAAAAATGAATCTAATAGTAGAGATAACCAAAGAAATAATGCCAGAATGGACGAAAAACAGAGGTTTCCTCGAAATATTGGGCGGAATTACATCAATGATGAGAGATTATGCCAAAGAAAAGTTAGATCAAGCAGAAATGACTACAATTATGGAGAGAATGCCTGTATTATCTACATGCACAGATTCAGATGGCAACGTACCATTACATCACAGTTTATTAGCCGAAAATGAAGTGCGATCATTATAAATAATTAAAGTAATGGAAAAATGCGGACAACATACGAATCTGAGAAATTCAAGAGGCCAAACACCGTTAATGATTGCAGCAGCAGCCGATGCAACTTCAAAAGTGCTAAGAGAATTAATGAGAACAGGTTCGGTATTGAACGAAAAGGATAATAAAGGATGGACAGTCCTTACTTATGCCGCGAAATCAAGGAAAGCTATGGCGATGGAATTTATAATGGTCAATGCAACGAAAGAGGATTTAAATGTATTGTGGCCAAATAGATATGTAATGGAGGATGCAATAATTAGAGGTCATGATCAAGCAGCAGGACGTTGTAAAACCAAAATTTTAAATGTAAACGAATTCGAGGAGCATGAGAATATATTTTTACAAAAAGCAATCAAAACTAATCGTAATTTACCAAAAACCATAAAAGCATTTCTAAAAAGAAAAGAGATAAAATTCACCGACAATGAAAACGAATCAGAAAGAATCGGATCGGAAAAAAAAGAATTAGAAAATCAAGTTCAAAATTGGCAAAGAAAGCAAGAAAATTCATTCGGATGGAAAGTCGAACTAGAAGAGATCGAGAAAGACAAATAAGATATCATCGAAAAATATGACGAAATTATCAGATTAATAAATGTCGAGGACGAAATTTCCAAGAACACCCCGGATGGTGAATATAATGATGAAAATGATAAAGATGATAAAGATGATTAAGGAGACACCAAAAATAATGAGAAACAAGATCCAAAATCAACCAGCGAAAAGGAACCACAATCAGATTTAAATGAAACCGAGAAGCAGAAATCAACCGAAATTATAAACGATGAAAAACAGACGGTGAGACTACAAAAGAATCAAAATCGACAGACCCTACTACAAAGATTATTAATATTAATTACGTCAATTAATCTAACGGAAACAAAAGAATTCCCTAATGAGAAATTAGAAATGGCAATCGAAGTTAAAGAAACTCAAATAATAATCACGAATACGGGAAAGCGACAAATTAATATGATTTGTATAACCTCAGAACGAATAACCTACCATTGTGAAACATGGAATTTGAAACAGAATCAAACTTACGTATTCGAGGATACAACCAGAAATTCAACATACAAAATCTGTATAACGGGCATAAAGAGCTACAAATGTGAAATAAGAAAGAACGGAGAAAACGTGATCAACACAACTCCTGCAACACAACAGAAACACAAATTAAAAATTCAAGTGGAAACAAGTGTGGATGCAATAAAAATAACGAATATAGGAAATGAGCAAATCCACCAAATTTGTATTGATAATGAAAAGGAATGTAGAAAAGTGAGACTAAACAAAAATCAGCAATATCAATGGGACGATTTAGCCGAGAATACGGATTATCTAATTTGTGTAGAAAACGTAAACGGCATGATATGCGAGCCAACCAAAACATTGAACAGTGAAAATATACCAAAAATAATCAAAACTGTTGCTAAATCAGACTGGAGTACCAAAGAAAATGCCAAAAGAGAAATCGGAGCTTTTATTCTGAAAATGATGAATAATAAAGAAGGAATATGTATTCGTCTAACAGAAAACTCGGGAATTAGTTGCAATTTCACCATTATGGACGATGATGATCAATTTACCATTCAAGAAAGAGAACAAGCATCATGCGAAATAAAAGATAACATTTGTAAAGATATATTTTGTTTGAAAGGCCACATTAAAGAAGACACTTATGTGGGTAGGTAGACACTTATGTTGCATTTCCATCTTCATTTGGGTATATTCTGAGACCCATCTTATATCCGTTTTTCCAACTATATATTGGTGGACTATGTATTATTTTATTCATTCCGTCTTTTGCTCTTTGCAATTTTTCCTCGAATCCAGTTATTCTCCATATAAAGGGTGTTGTGGGTAGTTTTCTGGCTACAGGGCTGGTTGTTTCTAACTCTTGTAAACTGCTGATTATGTGTTGAATTCTTTCTTCCATTTCTGCCATTTTCTTAGGTGTAGATTCTTTAGCTTTTTCGAAGTTCTGTGTGGATTCTAGTATTTCTCTTATCAAGCTTTTGTGAATCTATCTCCGTTTGAAGGTTTTTTACTTCCCATGCGATCATTCCTATCGTTCTCATCATGATCTCCGTGTGTTCGATACTGTTATCTGTCATATGTTTCTGCATTTCTGTGATTGGTAGTCGTGCTTGACAGTTAAATAGCTCTAGCGGGCATTTCATTGGCTTTTTGGTACATACATTCATATGTGCTTTCATTTTGACTTTGTCTTTTCTACTGCAATCGTTGGTGCGTATCCATTCGTATGCCTTGCATATTTGCTCTTCTCTTGGGTTTCGACGTTCCTTTACTATTGTTATACCTTTGTAGGTAGTTCCACAGAATTCGCATTTTTCGTCCTTCATGGTGCATGATTTTTTCATGCTCCTTTTCGTTCTTTTTTGTTATCTTGGTTTGGTATTTCTCGCATGGTATCTCGTTGTATTCATATTCCTTTATATGGTTTTCTACTTCCCCCACAAGTCCTTCCCATTCGCATTTTTTTAGTTGGCATTGAACTGTTAGGCTGGTTATCTCCTTGTTTGTGGCTTTACCTGATATTGTAAGATCGTCTTCTCCTTCGAATGTTTCGTCGCATCCTGGGAATATTACTATTTTTGTTTCTATTAGTTCTATTGTGCAATCTATGCATATTCTACATCCACATCTCGTCTGTCTTGCTCCGATCAATAATCCTTTACATTTACAGCATTTCATCCTCTATTCTATATTATCTAGTATTTTGATCCTCTCTTTCATTATTTGTCTCACAGCTTCAGATGGATTCTCGCTTCCTCTAATCTTCTCGATGGTTGCTTGCATATCTACAATAATTTCTGGTTATTCTACATCTTTATTTCGTTTGTTTATTCTGTTTATTTGTGCATATTTACACGGTATGCTTTATTTTAATCTTCTGTTGAATCTGGCTCTGGAGTAAATTCGGGCATTGTCGATATCCATTCGACCCAGCTTCCATGCTCTTGGGTGGTTCGTAATGTTGTGATTTCTTCGGCTTGCCATCTGACTTGGTTAGTTAATTCTTTGTTGATTCTTTGCAGTTGCATTATAGTTCTCTGTTGGTCTTCTATCCTGGCTGCTTGATGTAAACCTCGATTTACGCTTTCCGTTAATACCATATGGGTGTTGGTCCATTGTGCTTGGGCGTTGTTGGTTATTTGCGTCATTAATTCGCATTGATGTCTCCATACTGTTTCGATTCCTTGATCTTGGTATATTCCTCGATCTAGCTCTACTATCTCTATGGGTACATTTGCGGTTGTTGGCTGCTGTATTACTTCTACGAATGGTGGTATCCTGGCTTGATACTGTCTGTTATTGTTATTCGGGTCCATCTCTTAATTATATTACTTGGTTAATTTACGTACGTTCTCTCTTGACTAGTTATTTACTCTTTTGCATTTTGTACAATATTTATACACTATCTTACATAATACTACTACTAATACTATCTAATATTCTACACTATATACATTGTTTCTTCTTGCCTCATACCATTGTCTCCAGGGGCTCTATACGTAATGTCCGTATATCCCCCGTACCTCTCATTTGTTATTTTATACACATCTAATTCCTTTGCCCATTCTTGTGATATCCCGATAATGGGTGGTTCTTTCATCCAGAGTCCGCTTGTGCTTTAGTTTGAGTTTTCTATGGTTTTGTATTCGTCTGTTCTTTCTGCGTTATATTGCATCTCAATATTATAATTGAATTTCTCTATTGCTGGCCATAATCTTTTCCTTTTTGGCTTTCGCTTACATTTGTTAGTGGTTCTTGATAGTTGGATTATTATTAGTATTATTACGACGCTCGTTACTGCGCTTGTTATCCAAATTATTTTTACCATGTAGTTGGTTTCTTTGATTTTTGTTGTTGTTATTTCCGTTGCGGTGGTTGTTTCTATTATTTGCTGTACTTTTTTCAGTGATTTCTGGAGTTGTAGTGCTTCTTGGATTGATAGGAGACTGTCGCCCGTGTTCAGTCTTTTCCTTGCGTTTATTCTTTGCGACTTATTTTTAGTTACTTCCCTTTCTGGCTGGTTTGTCGTGATTGATTTTGGTGGTTTTCTTGTTGCTGTCTTCCAGAAGATATTCCCCCTTTTTGGATGTGTACCTCATATTTCCCGATTTTCCTTTTTGTTGAGATGCGATATTTCTGATTTTTTACTTCTTCGTTCGTCTTGCATTGTATTCGGTTGTTTATTATTCCGTTTTTGTTAGCTTCGTATATACAGACTCTTGTAATTTGTTCTTCGTCCAAATTTTCGACTATTACTTCTTCTTCTTTTGTTGTGCTTTGCTCTAATTTTACTATCATTTTATTTTCTGGCACTTGACGTTTATATGGGTTTTCCTTTGGTATTGTTCTTGCTGTTGTGATCTTTTCTTTTAGTGTTCTAACTACTGTAATGGTTATTGTTCTGTTATTCCCTACACATACGATGTATTCTGTATCGCCTTTTAGACTGTCCCATGAGCATTTTTGTCCCTTCTTCAAGCTTACTTCCCAACAATTGGTGACCAAGTGTCGTACACATATTTGTTTAATCTTTTTAGTTCCTATGTTCATTATTTGCAGATTGCCTATCCCTGGATTCACTTGAATTCTTATACCTCTGTCATCCTTTTCTGTATCTCTGCATATCTTTTGTGATCCAGCAAGATTATGGGTTTTGTGGCTGTATGTCTATTCCGCCTGGCTTTCCTATTGATCCAAAATAACAGCTTATACTGGTATTCTCTGCCAGGTGAAGGCATATTTCTTTGCTTGGGGTTCCTTTATCGTCTATTGTACGTAACATAAACGATTTCAACTCTCTTTGGGTATCTTTATTGGCTTCTGTCAACTTGATTGATGTGATTAGTATCATTAGTTTCTGTAGTAGGGATGGTAGGTTTTGGTTATCCTTTGATAGTTGTAGACTTTTCTCGTGTAGTGGTGTTCTTCGTTTATGATTTTTGTTTTTCTCGTTGTTGACGCTATTTTTTGTTCCTTTTTTGTTTTCCGTTTCTTGTTGGGTGTTTTTATTTTTGTTATCTGGTGGTTTGTCTTGCGTAGATTTATTCATATCTTGTCTGTTATTCTGGTCCTCTTTGTCTCCGTTATTATTTCCTTGTTCATCCGAGGTCTTCTTTAAAATGTCGTCCTCGACATTTATTGCTTCGATTATTTCGTCATAGGTCTTTATTATCTTGGGTTTTAGGTCATCCATTTCTTTTATTTCTTGTTTTCTCCTTTGGAATCTTATTGATTTTCGGTGCCACTTGTGTATTATAGTTAGTAATTGGTCTTTTCTGTCCCCGATTCGCATTGCTTCTAATGGGTTGTTTGTGAATTTCAGTCTTTCCCATTTTAACATTGCTTTTATTGTCTTTGGGAACGGATAGTAGGCGTATATTGTCTCTTTTAGTAGGATGTTTCTATTTCGTACCATATGGTTTAAATTAAATACTCTCAGTGGTGGATTTTCATAGTTCCATTTCATTAAGCTGGCTGCTGCTTCATCCTGTTTGGCGTCGATAGCTTCCCATACGTAGTCGTCGATTTCCATATATTGTGATATTGGTGGTTGGTATTCCAAATCTATCGACATGTGGCATTCTCTGCCATACATTAGTTTGAAGGGGCTCATTTTCGTTGCTGAGTGTATTGACATTCGATATGCCATGAGGCATAAGTTTATATATCTATCCCAGTCCTTCTGATGCTTGCTCACGTAGTTGAACATCATTTCTATTAAAATCCCTTTGAATCTCTCCATTTGTACGTTTGTTTGTGGGTGGTATGGCGAAGTCTTTAGTTTCGCGATTCTAAAGTAATTTGTTACTTCTTCTATTATTTCACTCATGAAATTTTTTCCTTGGTCGGTTAGAATCTGTTTTGGCGTTCCGTACCTACAGCATATTTCTTCCACTAATACTCTTGCTACTGTTCTGGCTTTTTGATCTGGAATTGCGAATGCTTCCGGGAATTTAGTGAGATAATCTGTTATTAACAATATATAAATGTTTCCATCGTTAGTTTCTGGTAATGGTCCTACTACGTCCATTGCGATCATTGTCATTGGTTCTGGTGGGATTGGCATTGGGTTTAATGGTGCCTTCAGTTTACTTCCTAAGTTTTTTCTGGTTGCGCATGTCAAACAATTATTTATCCATCCTTTCACGTCTTCTCCAATGTTTGGCCAATAGTATTTTTGACGTAGCCTTGCTTCCGTCTTTTTTGCGGACATATGTCCTCCTAGTTTCCCGTCGTGATATCGCATTAGCACCTCCTGTCTGCTTTCCGGTAGACACTTAAATCGTTTTTCGCCATCCATTAATAATAACCATCCCTTTTCCATGGTGTATCGGTGTTTATGCTTTTCCATATGTTCTTTTAATCTATAATTATTGTCGAAGATTTTCATATCGTTGCTCTTTATAAATTCGATTATCGTTCTTAGCTCGTCGTCTTCTTTCTGTTCGTTTCTTAACTTCGTGAAGTCGATATCTTCCGCGATTATCATGCAAATTCGTCTTACGTCCTGATCCATTAATTCTTCAAACATGAATCTTGACATGCAGTCTGCGTTTGCGTTGGCCTTTCCCGCCTTAAATTTAATGTACGGTGAAAATTCTTGCAGCTGCATGGCCCATCTCATTAATCTACTAGAGGCTTCCTTGTGTTGGCCTAACCATACCAGTGGTTGGTGATCTGTTGTAATATATATCTCGTGACCCCATAATAAATATTTAAAGTGTTTAATTGCTTGGATTATAGCCAATGCCTCTCTCTCTGTTACCGAGTAATTCTTCTCATGCTTCTTGAATGTCCTACTGTAATATCCGATAACTCGTTCTCGTTTCTCTTCATCCCATTGTCCTAGGACTGCTCCTGATGCGTATCCGCTTGCATCGGTTGCTAATAAGAACGGTTTCTTAAAGTCTGGGTGTACTAATATCAGTGCTGAGTCGAATGCTGTTTGTTGTTCCTTTTCCCATGTGAATGGGGTATCTTTCTTTGTCAGTTCTTGTATTGGTTTTGCGATGGTTGCGTAGTTTTTGATGAACTTTCGATAATATCCGCATAAGCCTAAGAATTCTTGTACTTGCGTGACGGTTTTTGGTACTGGGCAGTTCTTTATTTTTTCAATGTTTCTTGGATCTGGTTCTTTGCCCTTTGCTGATACTATGTGTCCTAAGAAGGTGACTTTTTCTTTGGCCCAATCACATTTTGAGGGTTTCAGTTTTAGTTTCCATTGTCGCAGTCGAATGAACACATTTCGTATATCCTTTAGATGTTGTTCAAAAGTGATAGAATAAATCAATAAATCATCAATATACACCATACATTGTTTAATGCCGTGTGTTACAAAATTCATACACCTCTGGAAAGAAGCTGGTGCGTTGGTTAAACCAAAAGACATTTTCTTAAATTGATATAAGTCTAGTCCTATTGTAAAGGCAGTTTTCTCTCGATCTTCTTCTTTGACCTTTATCTACCAGTAACCACTTTTTAAATCCAGTGATGTGAAGTAGGCTGCTCCATGCAATGTTTGTAGCATTTCATTTATATCCGGTAGTGGGTATGTATCTCTTTTCGTTACTGCGTTGAGTCGTCGATAGTCTATACAGAATCTCTGTGTTCCATCTTACCATAACCACTGGGAATTGCCATGGTGAGCAACTTGGTTCGATTACTCCTGAGTCCAGCATCTTTTGAACTTCTGTTTCCGCGACTGATTTCTCGGCTTCTGCTAAGCGGTATGGTCGTAGTTTTATATGAGTGTCATCTATTAGTGGTATTGTGTGCTGTGTAACATCGCTTTTGCCTAGGTCTAAATCGGATGCTGCGAATATGTCTTTGAATTCCATTAATAGCTTCTGTAGGTGTTCCTTTTCCTTTTCATTTAATAACTTGCTGTCGATTACCCATAATTCTTTATCCTCTTTTCCTTCGGTTTTTGTCGTTGGGAGTTTGATGTCCATCATTGGGGTAGTTTCCTAATCTTTCATTCTCATAGATTACTTTATCTTCCTCATCGAAATTGGTGATGTTGCTCAAATAGTTAAAATTAACCAGTAAATCAAGTATAAATTCAATAAAAATTACCAGTCAACCATTAGAGATAATTCAATGATTTTCATAAGTATACTGATAACCACGCTGTGGATCCCCTTAAAAATCTCTAAATTATACTACTTTTGTGATTGATATCCATGAAATCAATAAAATTGAAAATGAAAGTAAATAATCGACCCCTTAGTAGATGTTTATGTCACCGCTGGACCACATATCCCCCCGGGGAAAAATCTTTTCTAAGTCTAAAAGTTCAAATTTTAAAAGTACAAAAATAAATTAGACGGTAAATTTCTCAATGACGAGATGAAATATCAATTATATATTGGGAAATACTTGAAATAAACGGAGTCTGAATTATTCACAAATATACTTAAAAGATGAAAATATTTACTGAAAATCAATTGTACTTTAAGAGTGGATGAATTACTATTATATTAAATTAAAAATTATTAACAATTGAGTAGATTTCATCGGTTAATTATATTTAAATGGGGATATATATTTTTTGATGGATACTTATGCGCGGAAGAATAGTTATTAAAAACAATAAACGCGCTCGCGTATACTAAACCGGCGAATATACATCAAATACTGAGATATTAGAAATCAAATCTAAGTCTCTTACAATATTAAATTCAAAACACATTGAATGATATATTTTGAATGAATATTATGGAATTTTATTGCTATTAAGAATTATTATCTAAATGTTATAAATGTCGATAAAACTTATATTTAAATACTTTTTTAGTTGTAACTATTGACAATATATTATTTTAAATTCTAAATTTATTTTATTATTATGAAATTATATTTGAAATTTAACAATTATCGATTCACTGAATATCTGTTAGCTTCAATTCATATTTTCTCACTTTAATGATTGCTTTCCTCTTTAATGAAAATTTACTCTCTTCAAATAATGTTTGCCTTATTCAAAGAATGTTTTTTCCTCTTCAACGAATATTTTCCTCTTCGATGTATATTTTCTCCATTCAAAGCATATTACCCTTGTAAGTTTTTAATATATCAATTTAATATATCAATTGATATTTCATCTATTTAGTAGATATCTTTAGCTATTCCACTTTTTTCAGTAATTTCAACGATTTTAGTCACTTAATGTACTATCTCACCAATATCACTTCTTCACTGAAAATTTTCTTTATAGAATATAATCTCTACTAATTAAAATTTCATTTGTTGACTTGTTACTGACTTGTCATTTTCAATGAAAGTTTAATTAACTTTTAATAAATTTAATTACAACCTTCAATATATAAGGTTGTAATGGGCAAAAATAAAGTAATTTTAGGCTATTTAAATTAATTAGAGCTTTTAGGGAAATTTTATGATAATTTTTAGTAATGAAATATCAAGTTTTAGATGATATTTAACATTTCCTATTAAATTTTGAATCATTTTTATTTTGTGAATTTTATGGTTCTCTGTTGAATTTTAATGGATTTGGGGGACTATTATGTTTCTTGTAGAAATTATTGAAGAAATGAGTGTAAATCTATAATTTTAGAAGCACTTAATTTCTTGATAATTTAATAGATTTAACTTGATTTTAAGATTATTTTAAATAAAAGTTTATTTTAGGAACAAAATGTTTATGAAACATCTATTTAAGATAATTATTTACCAATTAGAATCCAATTTGACTGACAGATTTTGAATAGTAAATGATATTTAATTGTTGAAAGTATGTAAAGCTTTTCAGAGGATTATTGGGCAGGGATTAATGTATTTTACAGTAAATTACAATCAACTTTTGAAATACACAGAGACAAGATTTAATTAAAATTTATTGTTAATTAAACCAAACTTTTATTAATTCAGTTGATTTTTAAAAATATTTTAGTGAAACTTAGAAAGAATAAAATATCTTTGAGATAAGGGGAGTAGATGGTTATGTCACCGCTAGACCATGTCACCGCTGGACCACATACCACAAATTTTTTTCTAGGGCACCGAATTTTTAATAATTTTTAAAATATAAACTATCTACTTACTTTCATAAGTAGTATATAATTTGAAATTTTTATTCTATTTTTTTTATTTATTTTTTATTAATATTATTAATTTTCAAGGTCACAGAATTTTCAATCATTTTTAAAATATAAACTATCTACTTACTTTTATAAGTAGTATATATTTTGTAATTTTTATTATTATTATTTTTATTATTATTTTATTAATATTATTATTATTATATTACAAAATATATACTATATTAATTTTTATTATACTAATAAAAACTCATAAAATCAATAAAATACATTATTATTATTATTATTATTATTATTATTATTATATTACAATGTTATTAACACTTTATTAATACTATACCAATAAAAACACATAAATTCAATAAAATACATTATTATTATTATATTACAATGTTATTAATACTTTATTAATACTATACAAATAAAAAAAAATAAAATCAATAAAATACATTATTATTTTTATCATCAACATTATCACAAATTGTACGTCAATTTTTATATCCATGATTTGACCACACATCTTCCTTTCCTCAAGCATAAAAAGAAAATAATCAATATTAATAATATCACAAAAGAAATAAAATAATAAATAAAATTATTATTATTATTATTATTATTATTATTACCGTAATTATCCGAATATAAGACGCACCCAATATAAGACGCATCATTAAAAATTGACTGAATTCAAGAAAATATAAGTAACCCAAATATAAGACGCATGTATAATTATTACCTTACATTAAATTTATTATTAAATCTATTTTTTGTTTTAAGTTAAAATTTCAGTTACCTAAATTCAAATTTAAATTTTTATTTCCCTATAATGTCTTCAAAACGCTGCAGTTATACGACAGGTTTCAAATTGAAGGTAATTGAAGCAGCCGAACGTATCGGAAATAGAGGAACATCTAGAGAATATGGACTCAGTGAAGCTAATGTAAGGCGTTGGAGAAAAAATAAAAATACTTTAAAAGAGTGCAGATCCTCTACAAAGGCCTCTGGCAGAGGTAGGAAATTATTTTTTCCTGATGTGGAGAAAAAATTAGTTGAATATGTTCATGAAAGGTGATTTTCAGGTTCCTCAATATCCACTGTAGAAGTTAGGTTGAAGGCTTTAGAGTTAGTCAAGGAGATGTATCCTGGTTCAATATTTAAAGCCTCAGCGCGCTGGTGCCAGCTTTTCATTAAAATGAATGATATTTCTATAAATGAAGAAGGACTTCAATTGCACAGCGACTGCCGGATGATGTAGAAAATACCTTCATTTCAGACATTGGATTTCAAAGGAGTCAAGTCTGTACCTATTAAACTACAGGCAACGAAAAGAATCGGTTTACAGTTATGTTGGGAGCTTATGGGGATGGCAAGAAGATGCCACCTTATGTAATTTTTAAAAGAAAGTCTTTACCAAAGAACATTCATTGGCCAGCTGGTATGATTATGGACGAGTCCATTGAGATTGAGAATTTGATGGAAAGTGAAGATGAAAATAATGGTCTCTGTAATGAAAAAACATTCTGTAACTAAAAATAAACATTTTGTATTAATTTATACTTTATTTCCCTTGCCCATACCGGTTTTTCAGAAATTTTTCTGAGTAGGAAAAAATATTTCCTGTTATACCCATGTATAAGACGCACCACGATTATCATCCCCAAAAGTGATGAAAAAAAAGCGTCTTATATTCGGATAATTACTATTATTATTTTTATTATTGTTATATTACAATGTTATACTTACTTTATTAATTCTATACCAATAAAAACACATAAAATCAATAAAATACATTATTATTATTATCATCAAAATTATCACAAATTGTACGTCAATTTTGATATCCATGATTTGGCTACGCATCTTCCTTTCCCCAAGCATAAAAAGATAATAATCAAGGTTAATAATAAATAAATTAATAATAAATTATGATTTAAACATTATTTACTACAATGTTATTATACTAATAGAAGTTGACTCAAATAAAAATAAAATACAATATATTGAAATAATTCACAAATCATCAGTCTGATAAGTCATATGAGCTGTCATAGATTGGGCTGTGTGTGCTTTGGTAGCTTGGGCTGTAAGTATAGCTGTGCCATACTTGGTTATCATCAATGGCATCGATTCCTAAATAATGTCCAAATGCGAGACTGGAATTTCTACCCACCCAATTACGCTTATCGTCTTTATTGGTAAGCGCAATGTTATTGTTCTTAAATGTAAACAATTGTTGGTTCCACGTCCCTATCCTAGTTTGAGGCACCGTAAATAATATTGTGTCATTATTAAAATAATCTAAATATGACTGGTGCTCAATCTCTGTCCCCAACAACTTCACCCCCTTAGCCCTCATTGTAAAAGACTATAGCACTTGAGTCTTAAGAAAACCCATTCCTCATACCCAAGACCCTTACTTTCATCTTTAAATTTTCTTATTACAGAGTCAAGTTTTTTAGAGTACAATGAATGTGCCGGGTCATAATTTGAGGTATCTAAAAGGTTGTCTCTTATCATTGTCGGCAAAAGAGTGTCTAGCCTACAGTTCTTAACCTCAAGGAAAAATGAATCCGTGTCGCCGGTAACGATATTTCGCTAATTCCTTATATTTTAGTTCGTACATTCTAAGTTTAGACAGGTCTAGAACTGATTGTCCGATGTAACTAGGCCTGTCTAAGCATATCGAATCCTTATTCAGATGAGCAGCAATCAGATTATCATCAATTACGATAGATTTTCTGAAAGTCGGTTTTGAGGCATATACAATCATCTTTTCATCAGAATTGCATAGCCTCAAATTCATCCGTTTTTTAAGATTTTCGACAGACTTTCCATACAAACTATTATTAAAAAGTTTAAACAAGTCCCTATATAACTCGCTAGTACTTTGAGCTCTTAATTTTGTGTTTTTGTCAATGTATGCATGAAATATAGGTGCTTGCTTAAATTTAATTGCGCGATGAACTTTAACAACCTTCACACCGAGAGAAAGATAAAGCTTGAGAAGCTGCCAATGAAGAACATGGTTCTTCTTAGGCCAATACGTGAGCCACAACTTTTCCGGCCCAATCGGAAAATCATTCAAAAAATCATGTAAATAATCTGGAATCTCGATATCAACTTCCATAGTATATCCATATGAAAGGATTTCAATATCCACAACATTCGAAAATTCATTCAAAACCTCATCCAAACCATCATAAACCCAAGTAAAATAGTAGTAGGATGTGAGCCCGTCAGATAAAACCCCCCTTGACTTACGTAATTATTACACAACATTTGACCTCTATCCACACTGTTGCTACCTGGAGATTGACCTCTGTTCACGTGACCACTGGTCAGTATCTGACCGGAGACATACTTATTATGTCACTGGTCAGTCACACACTTATTACCTAACCCTTATTACACTGGTCACTACAAGGATACATACTTATTACCTAACTGTTATTATGTCACGTAGTTGTGGACCAACACACCTACCTTCTAGAATCTTCCACACACCTACCTTCTAGAACCTTCCACACACCTACCTTCTAGAACCTTCCACACACCTACCTTACTGTTATTATGTCATGCAGTTGTAGACTAACATACCTACCTTCTAGAACCTTCCGTTCTTAAACATTTCACACACACTCCAACCAACGATCACCGATCAACACCGATCAACACCCATCCGTACCCAATATCGCCCATCAGCAGTCAACATCGCCCATCAGCACCCATCAGCAACCAACATCGCCAATCATCGCCAATCATCACCAATCATCGTTTAACACGCCTACGACTACGACTAAGTCGTACACTTAACAAAATCACTCACTTGTACTATTTAAAATTTTATTAAATATAACAAGTTTGTTTCACAGTGAAAGGAATATGCTCAACATGAAGCATGCAATTCATACTGCAATCGTAGCAGAGAAAGATGAATTCAAATGTAAGTTATCAAGTATTTGATCAACCAGTCTCTTCTGCAATTAGAGTCTTTTGAATTTTCTTTTGCTTGATCTGATATGATGATTCATCGGCGTCGTCATCCGGCATTGCAAATATAAATTATGCAGTAATAAATACTACGAACTAAGCTCTGATTTGATTTTCTAAGTTTTCTAAATTCAATTACGACTTTTACAAAGGCAAAAGTCAGGTTAATAATATTGAATTTAAAGATAAATTACGAATGTAGTCTGAATCATTTCAAATAAAAAAAATAATTCTGATCTCAATGGAAAAGTTTAAGTTAGTTTAAATATCCATTATTTTAAATTAATTGCAGAAGTCTGGTAGAATGCCGTGCACATGGTAATACCATATTTTAACTGAGTGCAGGATATTGCTCATTGCACATTCTTTAAGCAGACCTTCTGTTTGAAGTGGTTCAATGCCAAGTTTACAAATCAGATCATAAGTTGATGGAGGAATCGACCCTAATGCCCCAATAATAAAAGTGTAAAGCTCTACCTGATAATCATGTTTGGCTACATGTAATTCACTCTGAAGCAAGCTATATTTCTCAATATTTGACTTATCAGTCAACTCAAAATGTGAAACAGAATCCATTGGACACTTAATATCAATCATGAATATTCTTTTTCTTTCAGTATCAGTTATTATAAGATCGACGCGTTGTTTAGAATTCAGGACAAGAGAACAAGAATGGTCAACCACGACAATAAAATTAGGATTTTTTAGATTATTCGTTATTATCTTTAGGCAGTCATTGTGTCTCTCTAATGTCAGTATTTGGTGAATCTTACATGACTGTAAGGCATGAGACATAGTTTCATCCTCTTTCTCACAACGTATACAAAGTCTAAAATCCCCTTTTCTATTAGGCTTTGCATTGATGTTAAGTGTATTAGTTCGCGCTCGATGTATAAAGTTCCATGCAAATTCGCCAAGTTTACTTTTAAAAATTGCTTTATTTATTTGAGGAGATAATTTTATAGCCGCTGCAATCATGTCGCTTTTATTGCTCAGTTGCCACTTTTGCATATATGAGTCGTACAATGCAGAGTGAAATATCTTAGAAATTGCTTTTCGAAACTTAGTCGTAAGTATGAAAGTTCCATGACTCTTTGTTATCAGATATAAAAAAACTTGCTCTTTAACAATATGAAAAGATACGGAAATTGAGTGTTCTCTTTTAAAGTAAATTATTGAAGTACGTGCACGTTGAAATCTCGTTTTCTTTCCACAATAATTCCTTTGTTGTAATGTAGGCTCTTTGATTCCAAGACGAGGACCCGTTACAAACTCTAGAGAGTCAATATTAACTTTTCTCGAGTAATCGCAATTGGAAGTAAAGAGTCGGAAAAAGTGCACAATTGTTTGAGTATGATATTCATCAAGCAAATCGACACACGAAGCTCCACCATTTTCAGTTGAGTTGTATAAATAAACTGTCTCAGAATTGTGCGGCAAGTTCAAAATTCTTCTCAGATGGCCACGCAATTTATTTGAGTTATTGCCACAGGAATTAGTATTTCCTTGAGAAGCTGATAAAGCCATAGTTTTAATTTCACGTGTTCGGAATGCAAATGTTAAACTATATTTCAGAATTAATTAATTTTAGTATTCAATTTGAAAATACTACTTCTTTGGTTATTTAAGAGTTAGTTATCAACTTTTGATATTCGATTAAATATTTTTTATCGCATACATCGTTAAATTGGTTTCAATATGGAAATTGTGTTTAATTAGACTAAAACTTGTAATAAGGTATTGAATAATAGCTAGTATATTAATTTATCATATATGTCCACTTAGTATAATATAGAGCCTGTTAAATATTTTAGTTTAAATTTAGGATTCTCGATATAGTTTTCATGAATTTTATATCTAATCGAAGTTTAATTGATATTACTAAAGAATTTATTGAGAATTTGACGTAAACTTTTAAGAGAACTGTATCAATTTTAGAGAGAGTATTCCAACGTATGAATATTTCAGAGTGTTAGATATAATGGAAAGGTTAGATTTATCACTATGGATTGGGATTTTGATCAATTCTAGTATGCTTTACAAGTTGGAATATCGAGTTTAGATGTAGTAATTTACTAGGGGAAATATTGAGTGAGAAATTTAATCGATTAATTATGAAGTAATAATTATTTGGATATCATTTTATACAGTGTTAAAAGAAATTAATCAAAGGTAATATCCTCCTTAAATATTGAGTATGTACAGATAAATGTAGAGTTTTACACGAAAAGATCAGTAATATATCAATTTTAAGGAGGATATTATGGTTAAATATAAAGTATGTACAGATAAATGTAGAGTTTACGTGAAATTATCAGTAGTTTACCAAATAAAGGTGAAAAGTTTATTAATTGGTTACGATTGAGGAGTTTTAATCAAATATTTGTTGGTTACAGTCACTTTATGGGTTTAATCCGATGTAAAGTAGAGAAATCGATAATTTAGCTATATATGTGGAATTATTGTCAGTAAATTGTAGCTTATTAATGCAATCTTTACTGGTAACATGATAGGTTTTAGGTGAATCGAAGAGGAATTCAAGGATTGAGTAGATTTATACTTTTTTGTCGATGATTTGTGGTATTTATTGCTTACTATGATAGAAATTCATTAAAATTTTATCGAAGATTTTAAGGTGGTTGTATATTCATTCGGACATTAATTTTTATCAATATGATAACAAATATTGTTTTTCTTATTCTGTTAAATTCATTTTGTATTTAAGAAAAGTATGTATAGTTCAATAAATTGTTAAACTTTTAATAGGGATAATTAGTATATTTTTATAGAGGCAAATTCTTATTGTACGGTAACCATAAATGGGCTGATGGGCGCTGATGGGCAATGTTGGGCGCTGATAGGCGATGTTGGGCTTTGATAGGCGATGTTAGGCGCTGATAGGCGATGTTGGGCGCTGATAGGCGAAATTGGGCGCTGATAGGCGATGTTGGGTGCTGATAGGCGATGTAAGTCGCAAGAAGACAGCCATAAGAGAATTAAATTAACCATAGAAACAAAGCGTAAAATCATTGAAAATCGAGAACGGCGCGTGAGTGTAGCAGATCTATAGCGCACATACGACCGGTCTACTTCTACGATCTGTACTATCCTTAAAAACAAGGACAAGATTATGGAGATAGATGCGTCAAAAGGAGTTACAAGAATATCTACGCAACGGTTACGTGTTCTCGACGATGTTGAAAGGCTGCTTCTTATATGGATAAACGAGAAGCAATTACAGGGCGACGCTATTAACGAGAACATCATTTGTGAGAAAGCAAAAATGATTTTTGACGACCTAGTAAAGAAGAAGCCAAGAACATCAACGGCCGAAGAAGAAGTGTTTAAGGGAAGTCATGGGTGGTTCCAAAAATTTAAGAAAAGAACCGGTATCCATAGCGTCGTGAGGCATGGTGAAGCAGCCAGCTGCGACAAGAGGGCAGCGGAGAACTTCATCGGCGACTTCAAGAAACTCATAGATTCCAATGGCTATCTGCCGCAACAAATTTTTAATTGTGACGAGACGGGTATTTTCTGGAAAAAGATGCCTAGGCGAACTTATTTTACTGCAGAGGAGGATGCAATGCCCGGGCACAAGCTAATGAAAGACCACCTCACGCTACTTTTTTGTGCTAATGCAAGCGGCAATTTGAAAGTTAAGCCGCTACTTGTTTATCTTCTGAAACCCCACGAGCATTGAAGATGTGTAAAGTCCAAAAAACAGGCTAAATGTGATGTGGAGGTCAAACAAAAAGGCGTGGGTGACACGTGACCTTTTTACTGATTGGCTCAATAATGTGTTTGGTTCGTCTGTGAAAAATTATTTACTTCATGAGAATCTGACGTTACATGTCTTGCTTGTTATGGATAACGCATCTGCTCATTCTCCAGGCCTACAAGATGATCTCGTTGAATAATTAAAATTCATCAAGATCCAATTCATGTCTCCCAATACCACTGCCTTACTCCAGCCTATGGACCAGCAGATTATTTCGAACTTTAAGAAGCTCTACACCAAGGCACTCTTCGAGCACTATTTTGAAATGACTGAAAAGACCAATCTCACTCTTAGAGAGTTATGGAAAGATCGCTTCCACATCGTTGCATGACTCAAAATTATCGAAACGGCATGGGAGGCAGTTACCAAGAGAACTCTCATTTCTGCGTGGAAGAAACTTTGGCTAGATGGTGATGGCGAATGTAACTTTGAGGGGGTTGAAACATTACCCGTAGAGTCTGTAGTTAACGAGATCGTATCTTTGGCTACGACCATGGGACTAGAGGTAAATGTAAATGATCCACGAGCTTGTGAAAGAGCCTAGCCAAGAGCAGACCACTGAAGAGCTAATGAAGTTACATTACGTTTCTCAAGAAGAAGTTGTGGAGGAGATTATGTCAGAGAAGGAGGAGGGAACAATAAAGCAGCAATCTTCTGGCGCAATAAGAGAAATGTTGAAATCATGGGAAACTGCTGCGTCTTACATTGAGAAATATCACCCCGATAAAGCAGTAGCTATGCGCGCTACAAATTTATTTAATGATAATGCCGTATTGCCTTTTTACCAAATTTTGAAGCGTCGCCAAAACCAACCGTCACTAGACAACTTTTTAATAAAAAAATTAGTTATGTATCATTACAACAAATTTATTATTCGAATACTTTTTAATTTTTGTAAAATGAATTCGCATTACAGGCTGGTTTATTCCGTTACAAAAAGAAAGACCAAGATGGTCTACAATCCTTAACAACATGATTATGTATATAATTTTCATTTAATAAAAGTATATGTCATAAAATGTTTTGTGTATTTTTTTCGGCACGGAACGAATTATCGTATTTTACCTTAATTTATATGGGAAGCGTTGTTTCGCTTAACGAGTGTTTCGCTTAACAAGGAACGTTCTGGAACGAATTATGCTCGTTATGCGAGGTTCCACTGTATAGTGATAATTATCGCCATCCTCCAAAAGAAGTAAATAAATATGTGTACCGTCAGTAACCTTGGAGCGGTGAATTATATCTAAATGCGGATGATGGGGGATATAATTTATATCATCATTATTTGTTTTAGACGGTTTTACGTTATACGTTAAAACATTTATAGCCAGCTTAAAGTCCTTGTTCTTTCTTTCTCACAGGACAATCGTCAATGGGGTCAAAATTCAATTCGTCCAAATAATTCTCGTAAGAAGTAACTCTGTTTCTATAATGGTGCGAACTACACTACGTTTTAAAAGAGCTAATATACTATATATAAAACAATGATGGTCATTGTTTTGAACATTAACTATAGCTTTTTTGCCAGATAAAGATCTCGGTGTGTAGTTAATATAAAATCAATTTCTTTGATTTTAACAACCCGCCATCCACTCCCTAAATATGTAAAACGTTCTATTTTATTATTTAATTTAGTAATCCCATCAAGCAGAAAATTATCAGAAAAAAGTTCTGCCTTATTACTAAAAAAGTTATCTTTAATTTCACCATCTTTTTCGAATTGTATAAGAATGGTGAATTGTATTTTAACTGACTCCATTTTGTTTATTTCAGATTTTAATTTATTAATTATTTTATTTGTTAGGGAGATTTGTATTAGATTTTCATGTTTAACATCAAATCTAATACTTTTATGGGTAATAGGTTTCTTAAAATATTGTCCATTTTGAAATTTTTGAATTAATTGTGACAACTTTGGAAATTGTCAATGTTTATAATGTAAATCAAATTTTCAGGATTTAGCCAATCACATTTTAGCAATACACACATATAGGTGAGAGATTTTTACGCATGCTTTCTTTGTGAAACACATGCAGTCTACACAGTGTAGGCATGTGCTCTTTGTAAATCACATACAAACAAAAGTATGTATGTGTTTTCTTTGTAAATCACATACAGTCTATACCATGTATGCATGTGTTCCTTGTTACTAATCACGCACTTATCATGCACTGTGATCATGTGATTATCATGCAGTGTAAATCATGCACTTATCATGCACTGTCTTTGTGATCACTCATTAGATTTATTAACATTAATTAAACACATAATAATAATAACAATAATAATAAAACATAACAATATTAATAAAACATAACAAAACATTAATACATTTATTATACATCAAATCGCTTGGATAATAACCAAGCTAAACAATGTTGACCACATGTTAAGGTCCATGGTTTTTGATACATAGTTTTATTATACACAATAGGTTTACCCATTGTTTGAAGTTTCGAAACCATTAAAGCCGGATAATAGAAACCCATAGGATCAAATACAAAGATCTTGCTAGGTTTCATGTATATTGCTAACCAATGTTCTCCACCGAGATGAGACGATTGAGTATTGACCATTATGGCTTGATTATTATGTAAATATGGAATTTTATCAAGAGGAAATACCCCTAAAAATTCATGTCCTAGTATTTGTTTTCCACTTCGATAGACATGAACAGAACTACATCAATAATATTAATAATACATGAAAAACTTACTCCATGACAAATTATCGTAAATTATCTATACATTTATACGAACAATATTCGTTCAACCAACAAGGTTCGTTCAAACCAACACTGTTCTGTTTGCAGTTATTTGAACCTCATTTTCAAATACTCCATATATTACAACATGTACCGGTTCAGCTGCAGCTTTAGCAAACTTTATATCTAATCGTAAATTTCCATTTTGAGGTAATTGACTCTGATTTAAATCAAAATCGGGTGCCAAAACAAATGTAAAGAATGGATATTTGCTTTAAAATTAAGATTTTATCTAAATAATCTATATTTTTCACTATACTCTGCATATATGTAGCACAATAATTATCATTATCGAAATCTTGAGTATATGTTTCTCTATAATCACTATTTTTTGATAAAGTTAACGATGTTACTCCAAAATTTTGAAAATTGAGCTCGATGTTAAGTATGATCCATTATATTGAGATTCACTTTGAAATGTTACCAATATAAAGTTGGGCATTTTTCTATCTCCAAATATTTGTTCCTTATAGAAAGAAGCTGAACCTTTAGCAATAGCAAATTGAACAATTTCCTTTGTTTTTAATGGATATATCGCATGCTTAGAATTAAGCCCCTGTTGATGACCGGCTAATACAGAGGGCTCAACACGAACTCTTCTCACCAATAATTTTGCATCAACTAATTGAAGAATTGGTGCTGTGGTAGCACTTGTTAGTGATAATGCAGACTCTGATCTTTTCAATCTAATGTGTACATTAACACCTGGGAGTAAATATTTCGGTTGATCCATAAAATCGAGTTGTAATGATGAGCACATGGTAAATAATTTCTAGCCTTTAATCCACTTTTTCTTATCATCGTCACTACCATAACCCATAGGAGTTAAACATGTATTTTTAGTATCGCTATTGTAATTTATAATAGTTTCTATCAGAGCTTTGTGAATATATGTACTGTTACCACCCTCAATCTTGATATTATTAAATCCGAGAACTGCATCTTTAAAAAGTGTATGAAACAAGAAATTGTTTGGTATTACATCACTAGGTTCACCCAACGGTTTTATATCTTTATCTGCAACTTTGATCTGAACAGTTAACAATGTATCGTTCAAATTTAGATATTCAGTTTGGGAACCATTAATATAAAATTCAATATCAGTTCTACTGTCCATAATAGAATTCATCTGGAATTCGTCTTCAAAGGCACCCATTTCAATTTCTGCTTGGGGAGATGGTCTATCAAATAAGCAAAATTCAGATTTACTACAAATCATTTTTGAAATATAGTTCCCTGGTCTTTCAGTCGTTTGTTTATATGTTTATGATGTCTTTTACGTTTTTGAGCCGGTGCTGGTGCTGGCTCCTGTTTTTGAAACATACCTGCAACACTAGGTAGAACTTTCCCTAACTCTGATAATGCATTTGATTTCAGCGATGGTAATATTTTCTGCTCATTCATTATCACATCTTTAGCAGTTTTCATACCAAAACTACCAAGGCGTTTAAGAATAGGAAGTGCAAATCTACCAATTTTTCTCAACCATCTGATCCATACTGTTTACCAATAAAATATGGTAATTCGCCACCACTTTGGCTACCACTATACATACTAATAATATCGTTATTGGCCATCTAATTTACGAAAATGTAATGTCAAATGAATTTTTGTATCTTTACTAAATTCAATAAATTTACCGATATCATCACGAATATTTATTTCTATATTGTTTATACATGATGTTGATACCGGTAAGTACATGGGATTATCGATATTTATATTGACAACTTCATCCTGGTCATGTTTATCAACCCAAACAGATTTCAATAGAGGAACCAAAGAATCACCAACAATTATAGGATCGATGATGTTAGTATATATGAACATTTGTCTATGAAGTTTTATTATTTTTGGTTTGCGTACACCAAAAGCACTTGTCCGATATGTTTGCTTATCTAATCCCAGTGTATTAGCCAAATTTTTATCAAATGTAACTTCACAAATGTTATTATTCAGACTGAATTTACATAATCCATCTTTAACAACTTCAATAGTTTTAAATATATGTAAACAATTGAATGAAATATATTTATGTAATTCTTCAAGTGTTTCAATATATAAATCTTTAGTAAATGTAAATTTATCTTCCACCTCATTAATATATGATACAGTTATTTTGATGTGTTCATTCACAGGATCGACATCGATAAATGTTTTGAAACGTAATAAGTATTCAGTTCTAGGAACAACAATGTTAAGCTTATCACTACCCATTCGCTTGGCATCCTCAAAAGTTTCAAACTTTATTGTAAATGGGCTAAAATCACAACTAACATTCAATCCATCTTTAAAAAACATACCACTGTTTTCATCTAAAGTTTGATTCGGAATATGACAATATCGATCAATATTATTGATTGAGAAAATATCACTACATGTTTTGGGAACACGTTTCTTGTAACCGATTTTACAATGACTATAAAATGGGAATGTATTGTACACAAATGTAATGTCTTGCAAAGCAACTTCCCAATTTCCATGTAAATAAATGGGACTTTGAAGATCAACCATAAATTTACTTGCTTGATTTTCCGGATGGATTAGTGGGCAACTATTACTCGGTAAAATTGTATAAAATCTCATTTTACTAGGTATTTTGACGATATCCATGAGGGTTTTTGATATCCATGCCATTTGACATAGTATTGTTTATCCTTACCCGCTATTTTAGTTTTCAATATTTTCTGAATTCTGAACACTGTAGGTTTGGAAATAACTTTTAATTCCTGTTCATAGAATTTCCCTTGTATTACATTGTTATCACTATCTTTAATAACATATATTACAGGACTCTGTTTACTATTAATTTTATTAATTTGAAATAACTTATCACTCCAATTACTATCGAAATTTTTGATGAAAGGTGAAGCAGATATTTTTCTAATTCTAACATGATCACCAACTTTATATTTTGGTTTTGTAATAGTAACTTTTTTAGACTGCACTCGTATTTTTGAGCTGATATCTACGGGTCTCAAACCATTCAGACCTCGGTGTGATGAATTATTATAACTAACAAGTATTTTCGGTAATACAATAATCCATATTTTATTACCTTGATGCACGAAATATTTCTTCAATCTATCTCTCAATGTCCGGTTAAATCTTTCAACATGAGCGCTTTGTATTGAGAATGTACAGAGTAATGATTTATTTTGAGACGATTCAGGATTTGCTTAACTTTACTATTGTAAAACTCCTTGCCTATAATAATAATAATAATAATAATAATAATAATAATAATAATATTAATAATAATAATAATAATAATAATAATAATAATAATAATAATAATAATACCTAAATCCTCCTTTTAATAATGTTTTTCGAAATTAGATTCATTGCAGGGTAATTCTCGGTTATTAGTTTTTAGATTGTGTATAACTAGTTTTTGGTGGAGCTGTGTTCTTTATTTTCTTTTTAATACTTTGTCTAAGTTTTCGGACATTTTTAAGCCTGGATTTCATAAACATTTATACATGTTAATGCTTTCAACTTTGTTTATAAACCATGGGACCTTCTTTATTGAAAATATCTGTTTTTACCCATAAATCGTCATTGCATTATTGTGTGAAATCAAGAAATATATATCCATGTGGTGATTTTGTAGCATCTTGAAATGCACTGATGAGAAAATTACGATTATTAGGGTATGCTTGTCGAGCAAGAAAATCAATTACTGTTGCATCTCTAGGATTCTTGAAAATAACTAAATATTAAACATTTAAATTCCTTGTTCAATGTGCGCCACCCTGATGAAATAGATTTTGAGTAATAAAGATCACAGTAATACCAGCATGTCGACTGATTTTTGTGAATAAATTATTGAAATCCTTTTCTTTATTAGCTTCCTGATACAAATCATCGATAATGATGACATCAGCTTTCCTAAATCGACTTGACCAGTTTTTATCGAAACCCTTTACTATTTTCATGTTTTTCAATTTACAGAAATTATCTTGAATTAATCCATGTTCTTCATCTGCACCCCTATACCAATAAATCCTGTTGAATTTTGTTTGGAATAAATTAGATTTCTGTAATTTTCACACAAACATAGTTTTACCACTACCACTTGGGCCGACGATTTGATATACCGCATCATTTCTTAATTCCATTATTAATTTGTATAATTATAGGTTTTTGTTTATATTATATAATTTAATGAACTCTTTCTAAAAATCATATATATATAGATTAATATTTCTTTATTGTTTAATTATGTTATCAAATATAAAATTATAAAGGAACTTTCGATGTGTCAAAAAGGATGTTTACGAATGGTAAACCCCAGCAAATTGTTGATAGAAGTGGAAAATACCCTATAATATTTTTCAAATCCGGCAAATGCAGAATCATGGGATGCAAGAAACCTTTAGATGTCAATAAATTACAATATAGAATAAAGAAAATTAAAATACAGTCAATTACGGTTACCATGGATATGGGACAATCTATCAATCTATACAACATGTCAACAAAATGTCTTTGTATGTTCGAGCCAGAATTATTTCCTGCACTGAGGCTTTTAAAATACAACCCAATGTGTTAACGTGTTTGCCAGTGGGAAAATAGTCATATTAGGGTTGCGAAATCTAGATTACAAAAATATTGTTACAGACATGCAAAATGAAATCACGGGATTGGTCGACATCTGATTGGCTAATGATTGATTAAAACAACTTGCTTATTTATTTTATTTCATTTTTTGATAATATTATGCCGAAGACAAATTCAATGAATAAAAGCTATGGTAAATTTATTATTATTTATTTAACATGCCCCTATGGTAATTGACCGAATTATTTACTATTACCCTCAAATGAATGAAATTTTGAAGATCAATTAGCCAGAAAAATGGAAACAGAATACCCTTGTATTCTGGGTTGCAGTTGCTGCAATTTTCGGTACCAGTGATATGTTGAGTGGTGCATAAACAATTCTGTAAGAAACTTGCAAAAAATGAAGCTATTACGAAAATAAGTGTTTAGAATTTTGATTTTGTTTTGTTTTGTTTTAATAGTAAAAATCTTTTAAATAGTAATAGTATTAATTTTTTAAATAGTTTTAATATTAGTTATAATATAGTAATATCAATTTGGCGCATCAAAACATAATTAATCGAGGCACACATAAAATGCAATAACAGTGCAATATTCATGCATGATTCTGATTGGTTAATCAGTATATGTCAAGGGTATAAAAGCTCGTCACCACCTTATAAAGATCATAAATCAAGCATGACCAAGAAAATCAATGCTATCAGTGTCCAACCAGTTCAGATGTTCCACAATTATAAAATGTATTTTTTAAAGGAACCTATCAATATGCAATTGGCAAATCCAGTCGAACTCAATAAAACTCAATTTCAATCTCTTGCTGGGACTCTCTCAATGTTAGATATCAAGGATATTGATATGGTTTTCAAAAAGATCAATTCGAATTTAAAATGCAATGAAAATGCATTCTTCACCAGTCAATATACCAGATATTATGATGCATTTACAGAAATAGGTTTCAAAGAACAGGAAAACTGGTATTTAACAATAGCAATCCAAGGATATAAAGCTGATCAAAATGATGTGCTTTCTCCAATATGGAAAATTGGTACTGCTAAACCTTCACAAATATTTTAATGTATATTTTAGTGTTTAATAAATGTATTAATGTTTTCTTTGTTATTCTATAAACAAACTTATAATTAGTTTTAAAATAGTTTTAAAAATGATGTCTGAAAAAGGTAAAATATAAAATAATTAATTAATTTCGTTTAGAATATTTAATAAACTTTTTTTTGATAAACTCGAAGAAATAACCGATGTAAAAATTAGAGATATGTTGATTCTAGTTGAAGCACTGGGTAAAGAAGATTCATGTTGTGATTCAGAATGTCAGAGTGACAATGGAGAAATTGATAATGATACTGAAATTAATAATGATAATGAAATTATTAACGATGAAGAAATTATTAATGATGATGAAGAAATTATTAATGATGAAGAAGAAATTATTAATGATGAAATTGCGCCTAACGAATTTAAGAATTGTGTTGACCATGTTATAGAAAATATTATGATAGAATATTGTGGTGATGAAGAATGTACATGTAATAATCAATAAATCTTTAAAAATGTAGTTTTTTATTATTAATAATAACAAAGAAATATTTATTAAAATCTATGATAAACTTTATTACATAAATATAAAACCGATGCTCCAGTTAATAGTTTTAATAAAAATTTGCAATTTGCAATATAAATATCTGAACGTTTGTTTCTACCCACGGATCAATTTTTGTTTCTATTACCTAGATATTGATAAATCAATAATAATATAAAGTAATATACCTCTATAGACCATTGGAAATAATTTTCATAGTCGGATCCAGATTTTAATATCATGTGTTTCATATACATTAATCCTACTATTATTCGCATCCATTTATTATTTTCATCGAACATGTAACTAAATATTGATTTGAATGCCTTCTTTCTCTCCAATGTTGGCAAATTGAGAATTTTTTCATAATCAAATGGGATGTCTTCTACGATTTTCTCGGTACGGTTTACCATGAATTTTATGTTTTTAATGATATCATCTTCTTCTCTATTATTAGAGACCAGCTCATTCAACAAAGTTATAAAAAATTTAGTTTCTGTCATTTTATAAAAATGTTTGGAAGTGTAATCTTATTTATACTATATTCGACCAATCAGAATCATGCATTTAAGTTGCAATATTAAGAAAATATGGAAAAATATATAATGGAAGTGACAATGATGATTTGTTGCCACTGTTAACCGGGTTTTGAACTTCTTTCATTATAAGATTATTAATTTTACATTTTATAAAATTAAATATTTCATGTACTAGAGTGTTGTATTCCAGTGTTTTTATCCCCACGACAACAACTTTTCCGCTTGCAAAAATATTAACACAGAGTGGATTGTACTTGACAAGTCTTAATGCAGGAAACAGTTCTGGTTTGTAAATGTTTTCTGTTTTTGTTGAAAAATCGTACAATTTGATTCGACAACCTATGTCAATGTTTAAAAATAATGATTGAATCTGTAAATCTTGAATTTGATACTTGAGATCCCCTTCCTGTAATGGGCTCTTGAAACCTATTATCCTGCATTTCCATATTTCAATGCCTTTGGTAAAGGCTCAAAATAATAAAAGAATGTTGATTTTTCATGAAATTCATGAAATTTACTATTTTTACAACATTTCAGACATTTCAAAAATATCCATCGAAACTCTAGGCTTTTTAGGAGATGAAGAAATAATGATGTAAGATTTAACTTGTACTTAAAATAAATTGAGTTTTTACCTCATTTGCAATTTGCCAGGAGTAGTGGAACCAGAACCTTTAAATGAGGAGTTTAAAAAAACGGAAAACATAAGTTTTCCGATAACTTAAGTTTAAAAATAATATTTTTTTTATAAAGTATAAAAAATCCAAATCATTAATATCATTCAAAATTGGGAAGATTTTTATAAATTTGGGAAATTAACGGTAATTTCCAAAGCCTCATAAAATCAATAATTATAAATCAATAAATATCAAAAATTTGGATTTGTCAAAAGGTAAAAAAGATGGCAGCCAAAACGAATTTCCAAGGAACAGAGAAATTGTTTATTCGAATTTAAAAACTTTTTAATAATAAATTTTATTTTAATAAATTTAGTTTGCAATTAATCGGACTTACATTTATTCGAAAATAATTCCATTAATTTACATAAATTGGAATAAATTCCTAAAAAAACCCAAAGAAAATTAATAAAAGTAAATTTAAAATACAGGTCGATGAAAAGTATTATTTAAGAACTTGAATAATGATCTCATAAATATACGAGATCACAATCTAAGCCTTAAAATATACTTTATTAAAGACTTTACCTGTCAGCCATTTTAAAAATGGCTAATTCATAAACTTAATCATAATCGTAGTTGAATGTTCATTAAAAACTTCTATTATAGAAGTTTTTAATGAACTGAATCAGGTGTAAATCAAATAAATAAGAAAAACTATATGTATACAAATATTTATTAAATAAAAAATCTAAAATTCTAGCAAAACTCTAGCGCTGTTAAATTTCCAACTAGGTTTCATAACATTATTCAAATCAATCTTATATCCTTGAATAGTTATACTAATAAACCAGCTTTCATTATCTTTTAATTGAATATCTTCAAATGCATCGAAGAATCTTGTTTGACGGTTGTTGATAATTATGTTTTCCCTGCAGGTTAATTTCATGTTGATTCTATTCAGAATCTTATTGATTCAGCTGTATCTTCCTTAGTCATAGTTCCGAATAGATTTGAATATTTTCTTATTCTCAGCTTGACTGTATTGGATAAAAAGTGTTCAATTTCATTGACCAGGAAAAACATTTGATGATTGAAATATGTCAGGGAGGCTTAAGTTCAATATTTTTCATTTGTTTTTTCAATGATCTATCTTCACTGGGTATTTAAGCTTGTGAACTGGTTTGTTTGCATGTCTGAAATTATGAAGATGTATTTGATATTGTATTTTATATTAGTTAAAGAGTGTGTGCAGCCAATCGGAATGCATTTTCCATTATTGCTCCTAAAGATCAGCAAATTTTGATGGTCATCGTCTACAACTATGATGCACATTATCTATTTAATCCTTCATCTTTACATCCAAACCTCCCTTATCTTTGTACAGCAAACTCTTTATTGACTAAAATCAATGAAATCAAAGAAACTCCTGAACTTTGTAAAATACTTGGTAACTGTTCTCATGATATTCGTGGCTCTGGTCTTGTTAGTAAGATTCTCATATGTGCATTTATCAAACACTATGCCTTAGATTTGTCTTTGGAAAATATTAACCTCCCTTGACATTCGAGATGTCATAAAGTCTTTATTACCGACTGTACAAGACATTATAAAGAATTCGATAAAGAATTTACCTGATAATAAAACAAATATAAAGCTAAAATTAGATCAATGCATACTTTTGATAAATGAGAATTTGTTGACTTTAAAATACGCAAGTGTAAACGAAATCAGTAACTTTATTATTAATGAAATATGTATTCATAAAGAAACAAGTGTAACTAAAATCAGTAGACCGTATTTAGGAAATAAAATCAGTAAAGTTCCTCCACCAAAAACTAACTTCAAATCAACATTTAATCAAAACATGAAAACGACGGTATACAACATTTTAGTAAACGAAAGATCACATTAGTAATTTTAGTCATCAACATCCGCTAATTAAAAGTTATGATAATGTTTTAAACTTTGGTCTAAAATCTCAAAATACTCTTTTATTTCAATCAATTATAGATAAAAAGGTTATTTTGGAACTGAAAAGAGCTGATAATACATCTCCTGGAATTGATGGAATTAAATATAACGATATTGCTATTCTTGACCCAGAAGGTAAATTGTTGACTCTTCTTTACAACAAAATCATTACGGAAAATACTATGCCGGACGTTTGGAAATCTTTTTAAACTATCATGATTCCTAAACCTGATAAAGATGATAAATATAATCTGATCTCTTCTTGGCGACCAATTGCTTTGTTATCCATTGTTTATAAAATATTTGCGTTAATATTAGCTAAACGCTTAACATCGTGGGTAAATCGAAACAATCTACTTCCTATCGGACAAAAAGGAGGTTCTTTGCATGATGGTTGTGTACAACACAATTCTGTACTTTCATCTTGTCTTGAGCACTCAAAATATAGTAAAGATACACCCATCATAATTGCATTTCTTGACATCAAAGACGCTTTGAGAGTGTACCCTATGATTAAACGTGGAAGATTTTATGATACATTGGAGTTGGTGAAAAATTCACAAACACTTTGAAACTTCTATACTCTGAAACTAGCTCATACTATACATGCGGTCCAATTGTTGCTCCGAATATTCCTACAAAGCAGGATGTCAAATAAGGATGCCCTCTTTCAATGATTTTGTTTGCCAATGCAGTAAATCCTGTCCTTCAAGCGGTTATTCTTTCTAAAGTAAAACCTTTCAAAATTGGTGAACCTTTAATCCAAGTTCTTGCTTATGCTGATAATATCGTTCTTATTGCTAATAATACTCATGATTTGCAAAATATCTTAAACATTGCTTTTGATGTAGCTCGTGAAATTGGATTTGAATATGTGAAATGTGTGCATATATTTAACAGCCAAATGTCGACACGATTAGTGAAATTTCAATTAATAATATAAAAATAAAGAAATTATTGAGTAAAGAATTTTATCAATATCTTGGAGTTCCAATATGTGAGGAACCTAACCAAAGTTCTTATGAAATTTTGAAAAAGGTTGTCAGTGATGCGAAAAAGCTAGCGGATTCCGATTTGTGCGGTTGGCAAAAGTTGAAAGCTTTTAAGACCTTCCTTCACTCTCGCCTAACTTTCACATTTAAAACGAGAGAAATTAAAATTAGTGCTCTTTCTGCAAACGTTTGTAATAATACTACAAAACTTTGTAGTCATTTGAGAAAAATGATAAGTTTACCTAATAGTTCTGAAATCAGTTACTTTGATAACTCGATTGAAAATGGAGGCGCATCTTGCATTGACCTTTTGGATGAATACCACAAGCAAACTATAAGCCACTTTTTTAGACTTTTTACTGCTAATTGTGAATTTACAAAACGTATTAATATAGATTCTTTAAAATTTTTCACTGGACCTAGGCTTGTGAATAATAACCCATCACTCCAAGACAGTTTCAATTGGATTAATAAAGCTGATATTATTCAAAAGCACTCTGGAAAAAAAACTCGTTTCTTTCGACCTTGAACACCAATTCGGTTTTTTGAAAAAACTAATATTTATTACAATATCCTTTTAAGTTTTCGAAGATAAGCCAATTCTTTGCCTGACAACAGCTTTGAAAGGAACAATAATATTGACTGAGTTCGATCGTCGTTTAGTTTCGAAAGTTCTTCATCTTGCTCTTTATGATTCATATTTTACTAAATGTAAAAACAGTAACATTAGTAATTCATCAACATTTTATCTGTCTTCTAATATTAATAGAGCAATATTTAAAGGAGAATTACGAGAAGATCATTGAAACTTTATTCATTGTGCCCGAAGAAACACATTGACTAATTTTGCAAAACCCTATATAAAAGGTGAGAATAAATTGTGTAGGCGTTTCCATAACCAAGATGAAACGTTGTCACATGTTTTGCAAAATTGCAAGGTTCATCTTACTCTTACACTTAATCGTCACAAGGATTGCCTTCAACAAATAGTACATCATTTGAAAAATCTTCATTGATTGTTGTTGTAGACCACACTTGCTCCTTGGTACCAAACTCTAAAGAACGAGTCGATTTGATTATAACTAATAATTTGAAAAAGACAATTCTTTTGGTTGATATTAAATGTCCTTTTGATTCTTTGGTCATGTTTGAAACTGTAAATAAGGAAAATTTGGCAAAATTTGATTCTTTAAAAAAACAAATACAGGCTGCCAAACCTAGCTTTACTGTTGAAATCTTTACTTGTATAATCGGTTCTATGGGATATGTTCCAACAGCATCTTATGATCTATTTGGTAAGAATGCTGGTCTGGTAAAAGCGTGCGCAATGAGTAACATCGCAAATTCTTCATGAAAATTGGATTATCATGTCACTGGCGTTCTAAAAAGCCAATAAATTGATTTTTAATTTAATTAAAAATTATTTTTAGAATATTCAATTAATGTTATATTAGAAATAATTTCAAATTCAAAATAAAACAATAGAAAAGTTTCAATTTGTTTTAAAAATATTATATTTAAAAAAAATAAAAACAAAACTCTTTCAAATGATGCTCTTTCGGGCCAATTAGATCCGCTGGTGAAACATTTAGATTTTCAGCAATCGAGTATTAAAACATTGATGGATCTTCTCAAATCCCAAATTGTCTCCTCTGAAGTAATTATGGACTTTATTTTAAAAATCTGTCAATCTGCTCTTTATATCAAACCTTCGAATCTAACTTATAGCGCAAAGCCGAATCAGTAACCGATAAATAATTATTTTATCTATTAACTTTATTCTATAATGTTTAGAAACTTAAATACCTAGTGATTGTTGTTCAGTTATTAATCAATGGATTGTTCAGTGTGTATGGGTTATCAGTATTGAGAAATTGATACCAAGTAAGTTAACTTTATATGTTTTATGAATTTATTATTATTTTTATTATTTTGAAAATTTCATATTAATTTATTTTTTCACATCTTACTTTGAAAAATTTTGATCGTTATTAACACGTATAAAAAACTCATTGTAAAAATTATAATAAAATGTCATTGTAAAGTGATAAATAAAATTTCATTGTAAGATTACATTAAAAATTTTATCAATTAAAAACATGTATAAAAATTTCATCTTGAAAAATCATATATAAAAAATTGATCGATAAAATTATACTAAAAATTCTATTTAAAATCATGTATAAAAAATTTCGTTGTAAAATTATGTTAAAACTTTTATCATTTAAAAATATGTATAAAAATTTACCGATAAAACTATACTAAAAATTTTATTTAAAAATTTTATCACGCAATTTTGTCGACTCTTTAACTTTAAAAATTCTTACCTTATGTAACTTACCTTTTGACCCTCTATTTACTTTAAAAAATTCTTACTTTATGTAATTTATCAACTGCTTTTAAAATTTTCAGCTTTAAAAATTACCCTTATGTAACTTAACTATTGACCCTCAATTTAATTTTTAAAAAATTCTTACCTAACTTACCATACTTTACTCTAGGCACCTTAATTTACTTAAATTTATGTACTTTAATGTACTTTATTTACATTATGAACCTTAATTTACTTTAATGTACTCTAATGTACTTAAATTTACTTTAATATACTCTAATGTACCCTAATGTACTTTAATTTACTTTAGACCCTTTAATTTACCTTAATTTACTTTAAGTATTTTAACTTATTTTTATCTAGAGCCTAAATTTGCATATGAAAATTGTGTGACAAAATATTACAAGTGTTTTTTAACAAACCTATAAAATACCCCTGACAATTTTTTATCGGTAGGCGATTCAAGCCATTATTATTTTATACCTATATTTACCAATAGAAAATATTGAGACCAAATAGTGCATTGTTTTTTATTACGAGTTAAAAATATCCCTGACTATAGTGTGACCATCGTAGGCGATTTGAACCAAGTTTTATTTTATGCATTTTTATCAAGAAAAATTACTTATGCATTTTAATCAAAGAAATATTTTTTAGGCTTTTTAATCGAGAATTTAATTTTAGGCTTTTTAATCGGTGAATTATTTTTTATGCTTTTTAATCGAGAAAATATTTCTATGCTTTTTTATCTTAAGGCGATTTAAGCCAATTTGATTTTAGGCTTTTTTATCGAAAGTCAAAAAATACCCCTATAGTGAGACCGAAAAAATTTTGTGGATGCAAAATACCCACTATGACCATCGTAGGCGATTTGAGCCAATTTTAATTTATGCTTTTTTATCGAGAGTCAAAAAATATCCCTTGATATAGTGTGCCGAGAAAATTTTGTGAATGAAAAAAATTTATTCAAGAAGATATTTCAAACAATTTTAATTCAAAAAATTCGCCAAAATTTGAATTCGAAAAATAAATTCCAAAAAATTTATCAAATCAAAAGATGCGCACACAAAAATTAATTCTCTTGATTACACAACTATGTAATAATAAAATTGAAGGTGACCTTGGATAAGAATTCCGAATTTTCCTAACATAGTTTGATTTGTGAAAATTATGTAATTACGTAATTTATTCCGTCGCCGTCGGGGGAGGCGGCTACTGGGACTTTTGTGTGTGGGGGCAGATAGCCACTAACTACCTACTGATCTAATTTCACAAACATTTATTTTTAAATATAAATATATAAATATGTTTTAACTGAGTTATAAGACTTTGCAAAAAATATAAAACTATAAAAATATCCAAAAATGCCACAAAATTCTGAAGTAAAGATTATCGGTTATGTCCAACCGTCCTCAGAGATTTCTAAGTGGCGAGAGCTGGATTCTAATTGGTTATCTACCGCTTCGCTCAATGATGAAAGGCAACAGAGGAGGGATATCCAAAGTTTAATCTATAGATTGCTACCAAGACTCGGCAACAACTTTTCCTAATATCACCCTCAAATTTTAATAAAATTAAAGCAATGCAGTTTCCATAACTGTTGCCAAAAACGTTTTTTTCTTGGCTATTACTTTGGTCTTGATTACTTTGTTAAACAGATTCGTCTAATCTTTTCAAAGTCCTTTCGAATGGTTAAAATCTTTGCCGTTTGTCATTTTCATTTTTTAAGTCTGATCTCTTTAAATCTGATCCAAAATTTATACTAATTTACACTACAGTACGCTGCGCGGTGTTTCGACAGTAGGTTCTACAAATTGTAATACTATGCAAATTTATTGTCAGATAATTTTGAGGCACCCAAAACTAAAATTGTAATTCAATTTATAGTAAATTGAGTTATAAAATTATAAAATTAATATTTTTATTATTTATTACTATTTATATTTTACTTATTAACTAATTTAGATTATATTTATTTATAGGATTATTTATTATACACATATTTATATATATATATATATATATATATATATATATAATTATTTTTAATAGTAAATCTATTTTTACCCTAACACAATTACTAAGTGACCTTGAAAATTTTAAATGTACTTTTATATTATGTAAGCCAGCGGAGTCCCGATTTTTAGAAATTAAAATTATGACTGATACTTTGAATTTGAATGACTCATGGGCTTTGTTTCAATTACATTGATGACTCATTGTTTTTGTGCTACGATTCAAAAATTTGTACTTTTTTTAAAAATTTGTTTGGCACCTGGATAGGTGGTATGTTGAGCCAACGGAGTCCCACCTAACTACTGCTTTTCTTGTGATAACTGAAATAATTTCATATATGGCAATAATCCAGACTTCTTCACTGTATAATTTTCTTAAGTTTATTTGAAATAAAATTTAATTCTTTTAATCGATTTTATCTTCTCATCTATAATATTCAGCAAAAACGATATTTGAAACGATTTTTATATCTTAAAAGCATCAACCTAATTTTTCATGTACTTATTAATTTCTTCAATAAATATGGATCTTTGTTAACTATTTTTGCAAGGTCTAAATTAGCTATGTGAAATAACTAAATCTATACCATTTATTAAATAATATATAACGTTTATTTTCAATATTAAAACAACATATTGTTGTCAAAAAATATCAGAGGACAATAAACTAATAACCAGAGGAATTTACCAAGATGATAGTGGTAGTACTGTAACGACGTTCACTTGATATATTTGGTTTTGACTCAACAATTTACAAATAATTATTTATTACTTAAATTTAACATAACAAAATTATATTTTCAATAAAAACGCACATTTTCTATAAATAGAAATAATATATCAGTTTTTAAAGCAGGAATCCTTTACACAATATTATAAATAAGCAATGTAATTAGTAAATAAACAAAACACCCAAAAATTCATCTTAAACTAATTTACTAAAGCTCATAAAAAATTGAGAAATAACCGTGACCTATACGCCAGAATGACCTTGAATAAACGATAATAATAGAATTTTTTTTACTCCAATGACATCAATAGAGAATAAAATTACAAGCATGCCAAAGTAATCTCACATGGTCTAAATTACCGATAAATTACAATTAAAAACCTTCAATATCTAACTTAGTTTTTGTCTTTATTTGTAATAAAATGAAACGAAAGTTTATGAATTTAAACGATAAATTGATCAGACCACACTAGAACTTTTATCATGCATAAAATTCCCGCGTTGGGGCTTTACTGTATTCTGATGAAGGTGGTAACATTTTTTTTGGTTCATCAAGAGCGTAAGATCCTTCATCACGTTTTCTTAATCGATAAATACAAAACACAACTAAGAGTAAAAATATAAGACCAAGAACAAGACAAGTGCAAATAATTCCTGTAAATATACAGTTTAACTAAATTAAATGTAAATATAATCAAAAACCTGCAAGGATACCAGGATTTTGCATCCAAGATATCGAGGAAGTACTCTTTTGACTGGATTGGGAGTAAGAATCAGATTTCGAAGCACCTTCATTAGCAACATATGCAGGAGCATTTATTGCTAAATTATATTCATAGTTACATTTCACGTTAAATATTTTACTTATTACCGCTAAAGCGGATATTTATGAAATTATTATATAAAACGGTTATTGATGAATAAATCATTTATCCAAATTAATTACTAAACAATGTTATGTGTTTCTGCAAATCCTAAATTTTATTCGAAACAAACTTGAGAATTTTAAACTGAAATGGTTCTCTTCAATCTTATTAACAAAATAGTTTGAATGTGTAAAATTATGTAGAATTGAGCCCATGATGACTTATCGATTTTTCTCGAAATTTTTCAAAGTGAGAAAACTTTATAACCCTGTGTGTGTGCAGCGGACATTAAATAAGAACCTGAAAAAAGAGTAAAAACAAAGAAATTTTTCTATCCGTGTGTGTGCAAGGTACATAGCAATTTTTAAGAAATACATAGATTTTAGAATAAATTTAATGACACATAAATTTTTCGAAAATTTTTCTAAGTCCAAGTAAGTTCAACCTTCCTACCAAAACCTACCTACACTTGTATTTTTATGACTAAAAACTTTTTAAACCAGGAATTTTTTCTATCCCATTGACCGTGATAAAAAGTGACATTTAATAGCAACTTTTACCGAAAATTTGAAAATAGATAAATTATTATTAATATTATTATGAATTATAATTTTTTCGAAAATTTTTCTAAGTCAAAACAAAGACCCTTTTATTTTTTATGAACATGATTGGTTGGAAAGCATCATTAAATCGAGCATGAGTTATGTTTCGGCCAATTAAAAAAATGAAATAAATTTATTGTAAAAATTATATTTGTGAAATTTTTATTAATTTTCAGTTGTTTTGCTGGGTCAGTTTAATTAGTTTTTTGGAATTGAAATTTAATTAAGTGAATAAAATTTATAATAATCTTGAATTTTTTTGTTTTTTAATATCATTAATGAATTATTTATCAACGCCAAATCGTGAATTTATCAAAATCAGGTTTTCTAATGAAGTTAATGGAATTAATGACAATCTATTAAAAATAATATTTGGAAATATTGGTCAATGCATCAGTCGTCATATTGTAATGGATTTTCGTTGTCAAACAATTTTTTAAAAACTAATTAAACCTTATTACAACTTATTTACATAAAACAAAACACAAATATAAAATTATATATTATTGGTCAACAATACAACCAAAGTGGTATTTTCTTAGTTCGACATGTAACACCCAGTTGATATGGATGTGAAGACGATCCAGGCAGGCATCGCATTCGCATGCTCAAACATTAGGTTGTCCAACATTTGGTAAATCTTAGTCGATCGTATTCAGATGTTTTTGTAGAATTTACCCCGTATTGATCCTAGTTGTGAACTTAATTCGGAATGGAATGATCTCCAGAGCACATAAAATCAGTTCCGAACATATTTTCGGATATAATTTTTCCATTTTCCTATCAAAATCGACATCAACTATTTTTAATAAAAAACTGTTAAAATTGAAAATGATTAATTAAAAATTACCATTTTCTGTAAGACCAATCATTTTGAAATATAAAACTGAATTATGCCAAATGGTTATCTTAATAAGTAAGATATTTTAACCAATCAGATTTTAGCCAATAGCTTATTAACGAATGAGAAGTATTCAAAATTTCTAAGACCTAGCACAACAACTTTTATAATACTGAAAATATTAACACGTAATGGATTATATTTTAAGTCTCAAAGCAGGAAATAATTCAGGTTCGAACATGCACTCGGCTTGTTGAGACAATTTGTATAGATTAATACATTTTCCCAATTGTATCTCAATATCTGTGATTCTATACTGCAAATCATTCGTAATTATCATACATCACATTATTCGACATTATCCCGATTTAAAAAATATATTAGTATGTTTTACCCTTTAGCAACAATTTCCTGATGCTTTCCACTCGAAAAACTCATATTGCTCACATCAGTCTTTTCTCTATAATTTACATTAATTAACATGAATAGTAAAATTTATAACGAATCCGTATATATGTTTTTATCAAGAGTTCATTCGAATAATTAATACAAACAATATCTAAGTAAATATTTATTTGATAATGGAATTAAGAAATGATGCAGTTTATCAAATTGGTGGTCCAATGGAAAAACAATATTAAAGATGCCAAGCGAATGGGTAGTGATATGCTTAACCGTGTTGTTACTGGAAAGGAATACCTATTAAGGTTCAATACTTTTGAAGAAAACAGTTATCTGAAAGAAGAAATCAAAATACCTGTATCATCTATTAATCGGATCAGTTTAGAAAACATGAAAAGACTCATGCTCACTGTGAAGCTGTGTACAAATTTTATAATTTAGTGAAAGGTGAATGCGTTCTGTCACAACTAAATTCTCAAATTGTGAAGGAAAAGAAAACAGCAACTGCTTGTTTGACTCAAATATTTTCATCATTACAATTCCTGGTACGTCAAGGTCTGGCACTTCGCGGTCATGAAGACACTGAGAGCAATTTCAAACAGCTAATCAAACTTAAAAATGAGATCGTGTTCGAGGCCACAACATAATTTTTATTTTAAATTTATTCCTCCACCAATAATTAACATGGATCGACACTATTAACTGTTGGTATACGCAAACCGAAAATATTTAAACTTCATCAACAAATGTTCATATAAACTAACATCGATGCCGTGACTCTCCAGAACCTCTATCGTGGATGGCCAGGAAAACCACTTGGACATCAATGGAAGTTCAAGAGGAAATCCTACAACTTATATCTCATACAATTCTTCGAAAATTAGCCGACGAAACAAATAAGCGAAAATATTTTCGAATTATGGCTGACGAAACAGCAGACTGCAGCCGAAAGGAGCAATCGACCATATGCCTTCTTTCTGTAACCTTGATGTTGACGAAATGTTTTTTGGCATGTATATCTTAGATTGCTGTGATGGTTCAACAATATTCAACACTATCAAGAATGCATTTCAACGGCTGAATGTGAAAATGAAGAACTGCAAAGCAGTGTGCTTTGATGGTGCATCTGCATTCCAGAGTGACGCGATGGGCGTTGCCAAGCGCATGAAGAATGAATCTCCAGGTATTATAGGAACACACTGTCACATGCATTGTGTAAATTTAACAGTGCAAGATGCAGTTTCAAATGTGCCGCTGATGCGTGATTTTCTTTAGCTCATTCAAGATCTGATCATATTTCTCAGAGCCTACCGCAGAAGATACTCGATGTTCTCGATGATCTGTTGCAGTCTCTGGAATGTGAGCAAAACCAACTGCAACTATTAAGCTCTACAAGATAAACTTCCGCGCAATTTCTCTCATCCAAAAAACGTTGGAGATTATGGGGGATGAATCAATGGACAATGCCATTAAGTCGAAGGCAAGTAGCTTTTTGAGAAGGCTCTTCGAATTTGACTTCCATATTAGTCTGAAAATTGCGTCCCTGTTGTTCGAAATCACTAACAGATTGAGAAGCAGTTTGCAGGCAGAAAGCTGTTCTGCTGGTGATGGATTACGGCTAGTGCGTCACGCTATAATGAAGCTATAATAAGAGCTGGATAAAACACGTTTATCCGCCAGTTACTGGGCCTGGAAAATCTTCATGATAAAGACACAGAATAAGTGACAATTGCAGAAACAATCAAGCAGATTGGGAACAGTAAAGCAATGTCCATGATCCATCAAGTGGTGAGACTGATCTAGTTTTACCTCATATGTCCTGCATCTACTGCCATTTGGCAAGCGATAATTCAACCACTTGAAGCTACCACTTAACGACTAAATTATCTTTTAATTATGTTAATTTATCGTGAAGAAGTGGATTAGTTTGACTTACCGAAGCTGTTAAATAAATTTATTGTGCAAAATGAAATGCGGAGAAAAACATTTGCAATCTTATAACTTGTTTGGCTACTTGATTGGCAGGTCACAAAATAATGCACTCGCAGTTCACCGTTGCTTCATAACTTGTATATGGTTAATGGTTAATAAAGTTTTATTTTAATTTGAAAATGAGATCGGGTTCGAGGCAACAATTTAATATTTATTTTAAATTTATTCATCTCCAAATAATTAACATGGATCGACGCTACTGACAGTTGGTATACGCAAACCAAAAATATTTAAACTTCATTAATAAATGTTCATATACACTAACATCGATCCTATAATTGCTTGTGATATTTGTGTTCCTCTATTAAAATCTGTTTGGGCTATGATAAAGTTGTCAATATAAATATCGAGAATCCCATGTACATACCAATATTGACATCTTGTATGAATAATATAGAAATAAATATTCATGACGATAGCGGGAAATTGATATACTTTCCAAAAGATACAAAATCTCATCTAACTCTACATTTTTGTAAATAAAATGGCTAATTCAGATATTAGTATGTACAGTGATAACCAAATTGGAGGTGATTTAGCATATTTTATCAGGAAACAATATGGACCGGGCTGGTTTAAAAAAATTGGTAGATTTGCACTCCCGATTCTTAAATGTCTTGGTAGTTTTGGTATGAAAACTGCTAAATATGTGAAAATGAATGATCAAAAAATATTACCATCACTTAAAACAAATGCAGTATCAGAACTAGGGAAAGTTTTGCCAGGAGTGGTGGGCAAAGTTCCTTATAAGCCATCGACAGTAGTGCGCGCAAAGCCAAATGCGCTGAGCAGCGTTTAAAATCAAGTGAGCAACAAAAATATTATAATGTTATTTTAATAGTTTAAAAACGATATACTATGGGTATAAAATGATGTTATGCATTTTTTTTGCGTACTAATTAAATTTAAAGAATTCAATTTTATAATAATTATGATAATTGCAAAATAGATATAAAATATGATACAAAATAGATGGCAAATTGGCAAGTGGAAAAAGAAAATATGCTGGAAAAATAATAATAAAAAAATTTTATTATGAAAAATAATAAAGTATTACATAGTACACAGTACATTCAGAAAAATGAATTTGGAATGTTTTCTCTCCCATCCTTTCAAAAATTTTAAACTGAATCAAGATTAACATTTTGTCTGCTTGTGAGATAAAGTATAATCCTCATCAATATATCCAGGTGATCCACTTCCAGTCTGTTACATAATTTAGTTTTAATGTTGTTCATTAAACTGAATCCATATTCGGCATCTGCACTAGAGGCCTGAAAAGTGCCGCAAATGTCAACTAGTGTCGCAAATTGCTCTTCCGACAGCACATAGGTAACAAAGTCGGAAAAGGTTTTGAGTGTCCCTGTTTTCAATTTCTCAGTCAAAACAAATTTAAATTCAATGTATTCTGCTCTGATTACGACTTTTACATCTTTCTTTTCAGTTTTTTCACCGTTGTTTTCTGGTAGAAAAGATTCGTACTTTGCCACTAATTTTAGCACATCGTCATTTCCTAATTCAAATTTGGCCTGTGATTTTATAGTTTGCGTATCAAATGCCTTCCATTCCTTCAATTCTCCTTCTGGAAATCTATCATGCAAACGATTACAAATCCATTCAATAAATCTCAATATCGTCGAGTTGTCAACGTCTTCATATCCGTCTTTCAAAAGTAAATAGGTAACCTCATTGCTCCAGCTTATTTCTTTTCTAAATATTGTGATTTCAATTTTTTTATCTTTGCTCGGACAAACTGAACCACTTCAATTGTTGTAATGCAGCTTCTCTGAAAAACACAAATCCACATGTTCGGTCAGAACGTCGTTCAAAATTAGAATTGCCACATGAATTTGAGGATTTCTCAGGATCTTCAGACAGAAGTTGGATATTGGATTGTTATCAGCCTCCCCATATGTTTTTTTAAAATATTCAATTGAAGCTTAATAATAAGGAACCAAAGCTTTCACTGCAAAATTCTACGACAACCATCGAACTTTATTCAGCGGCCTGAATGAGATCATATCGTGGTCAGCAACATTATGTAATCCTTGGAATTCAGATTTTTTCGCCCTTGATCGACTGAAAATTGAATAAATTGTTCGAAGCAATAATTTAATGTCCTTTTTCCAGGCATCGTCTAATGCCTAAATCTTCTCGATATGCATCGTAGTGCTGCTCGGATAAATGAGAGACTTCACGTTGCAAACCATTAACCCAATTTCGGTTGCCGAGCATAACTGACACTCCATCCGAAGTAAACTTGACCATCTTCTTTAAGTCCAGATTGTTTTCAAGATAAAACTGTTTTATTGCTGCAAAGATTGACTAGTTATCGCAAGAATTTCGTTAAAAAATTTCAGCAAAGTGCGTTTTGTGTATCTTCGATTGCGACTATTTTTCAAACTCAAGCTACAAAATGTAAAAAACATTGGTCATCGCATATAAACAAACGAATGAAAGGATATGGTACTATATTTTTAAAATGATTTGTGGTAAATCTGAATTGTGTATATTTCTCCAACCATTAACTCAAGCAGTTATTGAGTATGACCATGCGAAGAAGTATTTCTTATAAATTCTCTTACTGGTAGAAATGTTGGATTTTACTTTAATGGTTCTCAAACTGAATATTTAGATTTGAACTATACTTTAATAACTGTTTAGATTAAGGTTATAGATAAAGATAGAAAAGCATTGGTTGAAGCTGCAGATGTAATACCTAACAATTTCTTATTTTATAAACTTTTTAAGGATGTAATTCTTGGTTTTAATAATATCAAGATTCAGGGTGGAAACAATACATATATTCACAAAGCTCTAATAGAAACTATTCTAAATAATAATACCGATACTAAAATACATTTCTTACTCCTATGGGTTATGCAGCAACAGACAATAATCGAAAATTTTGGATAAAGATCTCAAAATTATTTACCCTATGTTCATCATTACAACTCGAATTTAAAGATCAGCCTAAATGTTTTCTTCCTGGTGTTAATGTCCATATGCGTTTGAAAAGATCTAATTTCGCACTATCATTAACTTCTGCAACGGGGAATCCAATATGTCAATTAGTTGATGCAAAATTATTGGTAAGACGAGTTCAGGTTGAGCCCAGTGTATTAGCCGGTCATCAACCTAGGCTTAATTCATTCATTAAAAACTAAGGAAATTGTTTCATTTGCAAATGGTCAGGGTGGATTATCTTTCAACAAAGAAAAAATATTTAGAGATAAAAGATATCTGAAGCATATACTTGATTGTTCATCATCAGAATCGTCCAAACTTTCGTCGATCAAGAGAGAAAAAATCCCTGCTCTTTCGATTTCATTGAGAATTTCTTTTCTAGTCACCATGATCGTTGTTATTATTAGCTCTAAATAGATTGTTTTGATAGATTATTCAACATTATCCCTGTATTTTTTCGAATACATTGTTGACGAATCTGAAATTCCTTATTGGAGTGCACCTGCATTTCAATAAATTTTCCAAAATCCCCTTTATTAAAAGAATCTTGTGATTCATCTCTTCCACGGAATGATAGATCTTGTCACGTAACAATAAACAAATTCAAGTAAACAATGCATATGATTTTTGTTCTCTTCTTTCAGGCGATGAAGTAATGGACTAATTTGTTCGGCCACTCTGATCTTAGCTTGTTGAGTTCTTTTAAATGTTTCCAACACCGCTAGACTTGTAAAAATTATACACGAATGTTTTACGTATCATTTTTAAATGAGGGTGACTGGGTATTTTTTGATAGTGGTAGTATATTCTAAAAAGAAATGAATGAATGATTGACTTTTATACACAAAGTAGCTCGTTGGACACCCACTAACTCTAATCTTTTCAAGAAATTACAAAAATACGGAGAACACTTTTTATTTTTATATAAAGTTCAATGACAAAAACTAATATTCCAAAGTGAAATGGGAATTATTCGAATAACTAAATTAGAAAACGGAAATTCAACAATATATAAAGAACCTTAATGTTCGTAATATTTACCAAAAATTTTCAATGGTAAATTGAGTTAATTTCACTTTTAAAAGTCTAACTAAAATGCTGAAAAAAATATTGGAAGACTGAGAATTGATATTATTTTAACGTTGTTGAAATGCCTTTCAATGTTCCTTTACGAAGACAGTAATTCAGAAATATTCATTCTCTCATTTGTGTTGAATGTTGAAAATAAAAGTTCATTTTCTTTTTTATGCAAAATTTACTTTTTAGTTTGTATGTTGTTTATTCGAGTTAATGTGTATTAGTTTTTTGGCGGAATTGTAAAATCAAAATTTTGGTTTGAATGGAAGGACAAGGTAGGAGGATTTGTAGTTTGAATTTTTTTAAATAAATTAAATTGCTAACAATAAAACGAATTTGTCTTATAAAAAAACATTTTAAAAATGCTTCATGTGATCGATAATGAGTTATCTAGTAGTGATTCGGAATCAGAAGATTTTTCAGCGGAAATTATAAAAATTTATATGTATAGAGAAAATGTTTTAAAAAATCCTCTTGAATATGATTCTCATTGGAAGTCAATTAATACACTAAAACATTCAGAAAAGATGATAGAAGCAAGCGAATCAAGAGAAACTATGCATATTTATTATCCATTGTCCGCTGAAAGGGATTGATTGGATCAATGATGAAAAGTCTATTAAGTCAGACAAAGATTTCATATGTGCTCTATTCATTCGTGCAATTGAAGATTATAGAAGTGTCGATGTATGGTTTGAATATTGCCAATTTATGTTACGATATAACTGATAAAGAAGAAATTAGACAATGTTTTGAAGTTGCTATTGCTCAAGTTGGGACTTATTTAACCAAAGGATACTTAATATGGGAGACTTATCTTATTTATGAATTCACTTTTTGTAGATGATGGTAGTAATGAACAAAAGGAACGAATATATAAATTATATTTAAGACAATTATCTCTTTACAAAGTAATGATGAAACATTAAAAGAATTTCTTGAGTGGGATCAAGAGAATAAGGAATGGAAAAATCAAATCCAACAATTTGGATATAATCTAATTATATAACAATAAAAAGAAATTATTGAAACATGTTTGATAAGGATTATCTGGCATTTTAGTCAACTGATACGAGTAAATGAAATCAAATTTTATTCTAAATCATTATTGATTAAATTACCGTTTTCCCAGGAAAAAAGAATCATTAATCTTAAACTACTTTGCCTAGTGTTTGGAGCAATGAGAAAATGAATTGAAAAAACTGGTACATTCCAATGATCAATATCCACTGCAATAATAAACTGTTTATTTCTCACCATTATATTTAAAATCATTTTTTACTGTCAAAATAAGACTAAACGGAAAATTTCATTTTGAAATTTGTTTCAATTAATATTGTTAAACAGACAAATATTTGAGGAACAAATGAGTCAGAATGAGAAAAAAATTGAATATATATCTTTTTAATTAATTTTAACTATTTAATTAGAAAATATTTGCATTTCGCCCCATAAGTATTCTGGACTGGATCCTGATTAAGAATAAGGGCACCAAGTTTAACAATATTTATTCTATTCATTTTGATTTTTTAAGATAAAATAACGTACTAAAAAGATGTTATTGATGAAATGAAATCAAAATAAAATCATGTCTATTTACATGAATGGCAATTATTATCAACCATTTGCTAAAAATAATGCGATATTAATAAAAGAACTTTTAATTTTCCCCACTGATATCTTTTCATTTTAAAATGACATTATATTTATTAAAAAATATTTGACTATGAATCAGTAAAGACATCGACCATTTTTGATATTCATGAATTTTCGGTACGTCTTTGAAGTGATTATGATCCTTATCTATTAATTTTATAAAACAAGAAATCAAATGCTTTAATAAATATAATATCATTTGAATGCCAGGTATGTTAAATAAATAAAAACACTATTCGATATTTGCCAATATGTAAAAATTGATTTCAGTTAAACAGAAGGACATAGTTTTTCTAAAATTTATTTACCTTGATTAACGTGGCGAATTTCATATGGTTCCTGTAAGGCTTCATAGGATGCAACCTATATAAAAGAATTAAAGATTTTCAATGAATCCATATTCAAAATAAATCAATAATTAATTTAATAGATCTAACGTAGTAAATGCAAATAAAAATCAATAAAAATAAAGTATTTTAAAAGTTTCTTAGTGTGTGTGTTTGAATATGTAAATTACATAAAAGTATTATAACCGTTAAAATTGAAAAAATATTCAATGTCAAAATGAATTTATGATAAAATTAATAATTTCGAGAATTTAGTAATTTCTGCTAGACATCAAAATATAAATAGTGATAATTATTGCAAAAAATCCTCTATGCCAATCAGTTTTCTTTTTTCCATAAGGCGGCGTTGTTAAACTAAAAAAAATTCTTTTTGGATTTCCAAATGGATTTTTAACCGATGAAAATCATAAGATATAACGATTATATTTTTGTATAATCAAAGTAAACATATCTATATTCATATTGAAAATTTATTTTTACATAATCTTTTTAAACAAAAATTAATCTTACAAACTTAGATAACTTTACAGGATCAATGCAATTGGATTTTTTAAGAAAATGTTATTTCATGTCTAATAATTCTGATTAATTTTAAAAACTAAAATTTAATACAAAAGATTTTAAAGTAAAACGAGTTAAATAAACAAAATGAAAGAATTCATTTTGAAGATAACTCAAATTATTGATAAATTTTGATAATCATACTAGTTATGTTTAGTGTAGTAATAGACTATCACTACACTAGACTTAACTAGTATGATTATGACCATCTTAATTTATGTATACATACTTATTTATTTATTTAATCTATATAGTACATATGAGCTATTTTGACGTAAATTACAAAGAAATGTGATCACAGTTGTCCCTTGCCGAAGAAAGAATATTAAGCTAAAATTATGTTAGTATTATTTTGTATATCCCAAGGATTTTTATTTAGGTAACGGATTTTCCATGTTTTTCATAGGTTTTTCTTGTTATTAATGAAATTCTTGTTTTTTTATCACATTTCTATGTAATTTATGTCAAAATAGCTCAAACTTTAAGTAGGTCAACTAAAAAATTTTCTAAGTATTTAAAAACAGCCAAATCTTATTAAAAATTGATGTATGTCAACTAAAATTTATAATTTTCAAGTTTTACACTGGAAAAAAATTTGAAATTTGGGGTATATTAAGTTAGAAAATAATTTTTAGGGATTGTTAATTTTTGGATAGTCTTGAGATAGTCTCTTTGACATACATAATTTTTTCAAAAATTTGGATGTTTTTAAGTAATTGGAAAATTTTGAGTTGACCTACATAAATTTTTTCAATGTTAAAAAATGTTGGGAAAAATTTTTGATTGACCTACAGTAGTAGGATGTGAGCCCGTTAGAAACAACCGCCTTAGTATTATGTAATGTTATGTAATACCTTACCTCTACCCACACTGTTACTACCGTAGGTTGACCTCTATCCATACGATTGCCACGTGCCCACTGATCAGTCACTAACCGGAGACACACTTATTATGCCATACACAACGATTAACTAATGTTATTCACAATTATTATGTCACACAGTTGTGGAACAACACACCTTGATGCTCTAATGTACACACACCTACCTTTCTGAAACCGTTCACACCCACACATTTTAGAATATTCCCGAAAACACATCACACACAACAAACAACCAACGTCACCGATCC